>JAYESA010000020.1:31300246-31623385 GCA_036927795.1 Iris macrosiphon | reverse complement strand
AATTTTCTCATTTATTTCATTACCTTGACTTGTCAATGACATATAGCTCAAGTGGTTAGGAGTCAGACATGACCCCCTCTCACCCCCCCTACAGCCCCCCCCCCCCCCCCCCCCCCCCCCCCCCCCATCCCCACCCCACCCCGGGGGTTGTGGATTTGAGAAACGGGAAGCACATTAATTCTTTTGTGAGGAAAATTATGTGATAGAGAGTGGTGCAGTGGCTTTCGGGACGGAATGTTATGTAGCCTTTGGGCTGTGGTTGTAAAACCTTCGGACTGACTGTGTTTGTAGGCCTTCAGACCAGAATAAAATATACCATTCTTCGGAAAAAAAAGAAAGCAACATTACCTTGACTCTGTAGCCTCTAAGCATGAGCTTGCGGACGACGATCCTCCCGATGCGACTGGTGGCGCCGACGACGAGCACCGTGGTGTCCTGCGCCCCCGGGATGGTGAACTCGCACATGGGCCCACGAATGAGCACTCCGTCGAGCATCCTCTCCTCGTCCGTGGGGATCCGGGACATCTGGCCGAGGCCCGAGAACTTGCGCCACACCTCGTCGAATATCTGCCTGGACTTCCGGCCCAGCCCGACCGGGTTGACGTCGTCCAGAGTTATCGACACCGAGGAGGAGGTGGAGTCATCTCTCTTCTTCTGCTGCTTGCTGCTCTGCTCCTTCTCGTCTGACTCATTATTGAGCTCGCTTCTTGGAGGAGAGAGAAGGGTCGGCGGGTTGGGACGTCGACGTTGTTGGCGTGGTGATCGGAACGGAGTGGTGGTGGTGGTGGTGGTGGGGTTGGAGAGAGGGAGGCCGAGGAACTTGCTCTTCGTCAGAGCCATTGAATTCAACTACTACTACTTCTCTTGCTCTCCATCTTAGTATGGACTATGGAGTCAGTTCGAATGTTGGTGGCCACAAGAGTAGGAGAGGAGAGAAGGAACCAGACTTCCAACGTGGCCAAGAGTCGTTCATGTGTCCATGAAACTATGGATAAAGTGGTGGTGCCAACTTTGGAGGGCTCTCCAAAGTCCATTCACAAACTGTGTCCAATCCACATCTTTCTTTGGACTAGTTTTATCCTAATTTTTTTTCATCAATTGCTTATTTCTTGTATGTTTGTTGGATCTGCAGTGCTATGTTGTGCGTGATTTTGAAATGTAAACCATGACCACAAAACTGTTATATAAATTGTCTTTTACTTACTTAAAAATTTCAGAATATAAAAATAAAATTAAACAATGTTACCGGCCTCTGGGGAAGTCGTGCACGAAGCACTGCCCTAAGAGTTTATTCGGAATCTGTGTGCAGACGTTCCCGACGCTCCTAGTGGTAAAACTCCCGCACTACCGGTATCTCGTCGCCGCACACGACTTGGAGAGAACGACCAGGACTTAGCTCTGCCCAGAGCTTGGAGATGAGGACGAAGAACAAAATGTTGACAGAGTTTGGAGTAAGAAGTTTTTCGGAATGATTTTACAAAGAAATTAGCACGTATATATAAACTGTTTGTGTAACGGTCAGAATTAATTCTCTATTAATTCAGACGTTACACAAGAGAATAAATAACGAACCTGGACACAAAAACGGTTCAAAAACATTTTGTAACGTTCAGAAATTAATTTTCTAACGTTACAGAAAAATAAATGACTGAATAAAGAGTAGCAAAAAGAATTTTAGGGTCCCAGCCCGAACCCGAAGAGGAAATCGGATCGACATTCGGCGCCCGCAGATGTGGGCGCGTACCCGCACTCGTTACGCGCGCCGAACCGAACCGAACCGAACCGAGCCGAGCCGGGCCGGGCGGCGGCGGCGGCGCGCGCGTGTGGCCCAAGGGGTTCCCCACACAACAACTTAATAGAGCAAAGGAAAGAAACTAATATATGTACACAAGGGGGCTATGGTGCACCCGATGTGGGACTAAAGAAAGAAAGAGGAATTGAGCTTTTGCAAGAAAAGTAAAAGCAAAACCAACAATCCCCCCCCAAAAGGTCAAGTTCCGAAACAGAGATAAGAGTGAAGTAAATAGAGAGAGAGAGCATCTGGGCAGTAAAATACTATGCATAGATGAGATGGACTACAGCCTTGAATCTCACGTAGTGACTATTGCCTTAATCTGAAGAAGTGCTTGATGGACTATGCCTTGAATCAGATTTAGAAAATAACACACATAGTACGCTAGAGGTCCTTGGTCTATCGGGTGGCGCTTTTAAATGGCCATGCGCACTTTCCACATTCATGAGAGTTGTCTGGGATCGCCCTGTCCCATAGTCGCGGCCTTCACGACCTCTCATATAGGTAAGTCCTTAATGGTTGGTGATATGAATCAACCTAGCATTACAGCTTGGACCTATTAAGAGTTTAAACTCATCATAACCATATCACACAAGAACACTGTCACCATAGGGATGGGGAGTCATTGTACACATGTACAGCCGCTTGGGCTTTATTTTAATGAGACTTTTAATCTCGAGTCAGTGTTCCATAAAGTCACCTAAGTTCAGCTTGTTTCTACCCATTGAACCGGCTTCTTGGGATCTCCAGTCAGACTCGGTTGGGTTGCCACTGCTGGTGACTAACTTATGGGCTTAACCCCATCCCCCTCGATGATTCTAGGATCAAAGTCCTAGACAGACCCTTCGTCAAGTGATCTGCAAGGTTCTTTTCTGACTTTATATAGTCAAGAACCACATATTTGCCTAGTAGGCTCTTTATTGACTTGAAGCGCAGCTGCAGGTGTCTGTTCATCTTAGCATTCACAGAATCATGCTTTAGTAGTTCAATAACAGATTTATTATCACAATTTATAGAAATTGCAGGAACAGGACTAAGAGAAACAGGTATATGCATAATAAGATTTTTAAGACATTCAGCTTCTGTACAAGTTGTATCTAAAGCTATCATTTCAGAGTCCATTGTACTCCTAGCTATGATAGTTTGTTTACAAGAGCTCCAGGAGATCGCAGCTCCTCCTAGAGTAAATACATATCCAGTAGTAGATTTTACATCATGTGAGTCGGTTACCCAGTTTGCATCTGAATAACCTTCTATGATATCAGGGTGCCTAGTAAAATGAAGTTTGTAATCTAGGGTGCCCTTGAGATATCTAAATACCCTATCCAAGGCAGTCCAATGTGACTGATTTGGGTTACTGGTATATCTGCTTAGTCTCCCAATAGCAAATGCAATATCAGGTCTTGTCCTGTTTGTTATATACATAAGGGAGCCTATCATCTGGGAATATTTATGTTGTTCCAAAGGTGGTCCTTCATTCTTTTTCAGTACAATACTGCTGTCATAAGGAGTAAGGACAGGTTTCTTATCAAATAACTCAAATCTTTTTAGCATTTTTTCAATTGAATGTGCTAAAGATAGAGTATAACCCTCTTTGCCTTTGGTCACTTGCATTCCTAAAATTAGGTTGGCTTCTCCTAGGTCTTTCATATCAAACTGGCTAGATAAATAGTTCTTTGTAATATTTATCAATTCCAGTGATGATCCTAGGATAAGGATGTCATCTACATACAAGCATAAAATGACACAATTTTTACATGTACCTTTAGAGTATATACATTTGTCATACTCATTTGACAAGAAACCATATTCACAAATTACTTTGTCAAATTTATTGTGCCATTGTTTGGGAGCTTGTTTCAGGCCATAGAGGAATTTTACTAGTCTGCAGACTTTCTTTTCTTGACCTTTAGCAATGAAACCTTCAGGTTGGTCCATATAAAGTTCTTCCTCTAGATCTCCATTCAAAAATGCTGTCTTTACATCTATTTGATGGATTAGCATATCATGAATGGATGCTAAGGCCAAGAGAGTTCTAATGGATGTGATCCTAGCTACAGGAGAGTAGGTATCAAAATAATCTAACCCTTTCTTCTGGGTAAAACCCTTAGCAGCTAATCTAGCTTTGTATTTCTCTATAGTACCATCGGCTCTGAGTTTCTTCTTGAAAATCCACTTACAACCTATTGGTTTATTGCCTAAAGGTAGATCTGTTAGAAACCAAGTGTTATTCTCCATGATGGAGTTGTATTCACTGTTAATGGCTTCTTTCCAGAAGGGAGCATCAGGAGAAGATATTGCTTCTTCATAAGTTGAGGGATCACCCTCTATCAAAAATGTGAAGAATCCTTCTCCTAAATTTTTCTCAATCCTATTCCTTTTACTCCGTCTTGGTTCTAAGTCTTGTTCAGATTGAGAGCTAGGTATTGTTAGAGATTTCATTTACTTCTGAGTGAGTCACTAGAAATCTATTGGCATAGCTGTCTAAGGCATATCCTATGAAAACAGCGTCTACAGTCTTGGGACCAATCTTCCTCTTTTTAGGTTCGGGAATTCCGATTTTAGCAAGACATCCCCAAACTCTAAGGTAATTAATCCTAGGTGCTCTACCTTTCTACAGCTCATAGGGAGTCTTATCTTTTGTCTTACTAGGAATCCTATTAAGAATGTAACAGGCAGTTAAAAGGGCTTCTCCCCACAAGTTATCAGGAGCACCAGAGCTGAGAAGCATGGCATTCACCATATCTAACAGAGTACGGTTCTTGCGTTCAGCAACTCCATTAGACTGAGGTGAATAAGGAGCTGTTACCTCATGAATTATTCCATGTTCTTCACAGAAGTTAGTCATTTCGTTTGAGGTATATTCTCCACCACGATCAGATCTAAGGATCTTAATCTTCCTTTCTAATTGGTTCTCAGCTTCAGATTTGTAGACCTTAAATCTATCTAGAACTTCATCTTTGGTTTTGAGAAGGTAGATATAACAATACTTTGAATAATCATCTATAAATGTAACAAAGTATTTTCTACCACCTCTGGTCAAAATCCTATTTGAGTCACATACATCACTATGGATAAGTTCTAGAAGGTCAGAATTTCTTTCTACAGATTTGAAAGGTAATCTAGTGTGTTTGGCTTGAACACAAATCTCACATTTGTGTTTGACATCTATTGGAGTCTTGGAAATAAGATCTAAGGTCATCATCCTTTTAATAGAACCTAGGTTCACATGACCTAGTCTGCCATGCCAAACATTTGAAGATTCTATATTAGAGACAATGAGAGAACCATCAGACATTTTATTCATTGTACTTAAAATAAAGAGACCGTCTTTTACAAAACCTTTCCCTATAAAAGAGTCATGCTTAGAAAAAACTACTTTATTTGCCTCCATTACAATTTTGTATCCTGAGGCTACAAGAAGGGATCCACTAACTAGGTTTCTCCTGACAGACGGCACATGAAGAACATCCTGAAGAGTTAAGATTTTTCCTGATGTCATTTTCAGGTTAACTTTTTCTCTTCCAATTATTTGTGCCGTTGAGCCATCTCCTAGGGTCACACCTCCTCCACTTGATTCTTGATAGTTTGAAAAACAGGAGCGATCAAACGAAACGTGAACATTTGCTCCAGAATCCAACCACCAATCATCAGAATGGTAAGAGATGTTAATAAGGGGTTGAAAGCTTACAGACCTTAAGGAACTCGAAGAACCTTTGTGAAGCATGTTCGCTTCTGGTCTAACTGAGTCTGACTGAAGTTCTAGGTTTTTAGTTTTGGTGATGATGGTTGTGGTGGTTAGGCTGAAAGTTTTTTCTTCTTCTTGAAGAAATTCTTTTTGGGTTTATACGAAAAATTAGACTTAGGTTTTCCTTGGCCTTCTACAAGATAATAGTTTAGGTGGTCTTTGCTAAACAATCTTAAAATCTTTAGTTTTTCAAGTGTTGATCAACTCAGGTTAGCTGTAGGGGCCGGTTCCCAGCTAGCGGTGGTCCGAAGACTCTTAAATACCGTGTCGCTTAGGGTTATTTACACCCGGTTGACAGAAGAACCCTTTCGGCTTGTGCCCGAGTTTGTCTCTACTTTGAAACTTTAGATTTGAAGATTATATTTGCAATTTCTTTTTTACTAAACTATTTTCTTTTGGTCCAAAATTGCTTTCAAAATACTAAGTGATTAAAAATTGCAATTGACAAAATTATCAAATGTACTAACAATATTTAAAACACTTGAAGCAAATTTGCAATTTGACAATATAGTAAGCAATTTGATAAGTAAATAAATAAATCAATTGAGGAATTGAAACAAATTTCTACAGTGACTGTTTAACTTGAATTTTGTAGACAATTGCTAGAGTAACTATTAACAAATTGGTAGAAGTAGCTATATAAAAAATTGTTAGAAGTCAAATTGCTACAGTAACTATCAACTTGCTACAGTAAAAATAATTTAATATTTTCAAAAAAATAACTTGTTACAAATTTGTAAAAATCAATTTGTTACAACTTGCTACAGTATTGCAAATTGCTATAATATTAAAAGATTGGTACAGTAACAAATTGCTAAAAGAATTTGTTTAAACAGACAATATAATTCTTTATAACTATATTGTTAGAATTTGCAAAAAAAAAAAAAAATTCTTTGTAAAGAGTGAGAAGCAATTATATATATATTGTTAGAAGCAAATCAACAGTAAGAATAGTTCTTTAGAACTCTTAACTTGAATATATATTTTTCTTACACAGTAACTATTTCCTTCTTAGAATAAGTCAACAGTAACGTTTGTTAGAATTTGCTATGGTCAAAATTCTATACAAGTTAACGTTTGTTAAAAATTTGAAAATGCTACAGTAACAAATATTTTGTTGTTGGAACAGTAACAAATAGTATTATGAAACAAATTTCTATAGTAGCAAATATTTAAACAGTGAGTCTAACAAATAGTAATATCAAATAGTGAACAAATCAACTATTTGAATATTACAGTAAGTTGTGAATACAACTCTTACTCACAGTATGTATATATATTTATTTCCTTCTCTATTAAATCAACATCAAGTATTGAAATTCTAACAAAATGATAATAAACTCTTAGATTGTTATATAAATTGTCTTTTACTTACTTAAAAATTTCAGAATATAAAAATAAAATTAAACAATGTTACCGGCCTCTGAGGAAGTCGTGCACGAAGCACTGCCCTAAGAGTTTATTCGGGATCTGTGTGCAGACGTTCCCGACGCTCCTAGTGGTAAAACCCCCGCACTACCGGTATCTCGTCGCCGCACACGACTTGGAGAGAACGACCAGGACTTAGCTCTGCCCAGAGCTTGGAGATGAGGACGAAGAACAAAATGTTGACAGAGTTTGGAGTAAGAAGTTTTTCGGAATGATTTTACAAAAAAATTAGCACGTATATATAAACTGTTTGTGTAACGGTCAGAATTAATTCTCTATTAATTCAGACGTTACACAAGAGAATAAATAACGAACCAGGACACAAAAACGGTTCAAAAACATTTTGTAACGTTCAGAAATTAATTTTCTAACGTTACAGAAAAATAAATGACTGAATAAAGAGGAGCAAAAAGAATTTTAGGGTCCCAGCCCGAACCCGAAGAGGAAATCGGATCGGCATTCGGCGCCCGCAGATGTGGGTGCGTACCCGCACCCGTTACGCGCGCCGAACCGAACCGAACCGAACCGAACCGAGCCGAGCCGGGCCGGGCGGCGGCGGCGACGCGCGCGTGTGGCCCAAGGGGTTCCCCACACAACAACTTAATAGAGCAAAGGAAAGAAACTAATATATGTACACAAGGGGGCTATGGTGCACCCGATGTGGAACTAAAGAAAGAAAGAGGAATTGAGCTTTTGCAAGAAAAGTAAAAGCAAAACCAACAAGAACACGTGTCAGTACTCTATTAACAGATTGTTGGATCTGCAGTGCTATGTTGTGCGTGATTTTGGAATGTAAACCATGACCACAGAACACGTGTCAGTACTCTATTAACAGATTAATCGGTGATGGATTCAAGTAAATAGGAGGAACCAATGATTTGTTGACACGTGACTCACGATCATGATTTGCGGGCCAAGACCACAGTTCGAATGGCCGATTGACATTTCGGATGTCCATTTGAGTGTTGAGATTTGTCTTCAGATGAATGTCATGTTTATAAAAAAAACCATCATAAATGAAAATAGTTTGGCCCTAACCTTTCGATTGGTACCAAATGGAGTCCGGAATTGAAATACGGAATGAAAGTAGTCTTTAGATTATAGTTGTGTTGAATGTAGAAGTTGCTTATTCTAGGTTTGTTCGTGCAAATACAGGTAGAGTCATTCAAGGGAACTCGACAGAATAGAAAGTTGAGTTTCTTAGTACTTAGACGGTACTTCCAACACGGTAACATAGAACTTGGATTGTATAAATGGTTTCTGACAAAGGCTTATTTGCAATTTGAATTTTTTTTCAACTATCTTGATTTTTCAACTTAATACTCTAAACTATTTTTATCTACAACTTGACATTCTAATTTTTTTTTCTAAAATTCTCTCACACCTCCCCCAACACTCCCCTCTCTCCCTCCCCTTCCTCTCGCCGCTGCTACCACCCCCTCTCCTCTAGTGCCCCCTCTCCTCTCGCCGCCGCCACCACCCCCTCTCCTCCCGTGCCCCCCTCCTCCTGATGCCGCCACCCCCTCCTCCCACCGCAACCACCTCCACTCCTCCCGTGCCCCCTCTCCCGTCTACCGCCTCCTGCTGTGCGCAGCCACCGCCGGAGGGAGAGAGAGAGAGAGAGAGAGAGAGGGGGATGAGGTAATTTTGAATTTTTTTTTTGTTTTGGGTATCAAGTTGATGGTATCAAATTGTCGAATAGAAAAAATTTAGAATATCAACTTGAAAAAGTGCAATAGTTGAGGGTATAGCTTTCTGACAAATTACAGTTGAGACAAATTTTCTTCTGACTTTGTAACTTCTATTCTCCTCAAACCTTCACCCACACAACAATCTCATCTTAAGCCTTGAGAAATCTTTTTCTTCGTTGTTGGAATGTCAAGTTGAAACATATTTGGAGGGAAGGCAACTGTGTCGATCACTCAGCAAAGATGGGATTATAAGTATGCAAGATGGGCTTGTTATTTTTGGATCGACATCCAGACTCTTTGAGGCCATGTTTGAGCATTGATTTGATGAAGATTACCTCTGAACGCCTAATGGTGGAGTAATTTATAACTTTGCTTTGGGGCCTAACCCCCCTAATTACCAAAAAGATATTATAGTTGAGTTTCATTCTATTTACTCAAATACCAATTTCTAAAATGCTCATTGGGCATGGACTAGAGTTTCGGTCTTTCATCAACACCCATTTGAATCTCGAAATGAATTGACACATTTGAAAAAAATATGTATATCCAATAAATGTTTGGGTTGCTCCCTACAAGTAGCACCAAATGGAACATGTTTGATGAAACGTAACTGCAATCAAAACTAGTCCTCAGTGTAGTTTCCATTTGAAGTGGCAAAGTTCTATTTCGAATGTAAACAACGATTTAGTACAAAAATCATTGAGTTTGGCGATGGACTAGTCAATCGCTAAACCTTCCAAAATTATCGTCGGCAAATTCCACGTCGATGCTAAATTATGTTGTTGGATCGGCGATGTGTTGGAGATGGTCATTTAGCAACAACAAAGCGACATCCAAGCACCGCATATAAGTTGGTTGCACAGTTAGCTGTTGGAGTTGGTGGGATTCTCAACCTATGTGGAGAACATCCCGGAGTGTGACGAGCGCCGTCTGTGGTCAGAGAAGCTCGGGGAGGCGACGAGAGAGAGGTCGAAGAAGCTCGGGAGGAAGGAGGAGCAGCTGTTGTCCAGGGGGAGACAGAGTTCGGGCCAAAATCGGTCCGAACTCGGTGAGAGTTCGGTCAGGGTGCTCCAGAAAGCTGTTGTCTTCGTTTACTCGCAAAACACCGACTCAGACGAATTCGGTCCGAGTTCGGTCGACGGACTGGACGAAAATTTAGAGGTATTTTATACACCGTTGGATCGTATCCTATGGTACAGGATTTGTTGTTGAATTATGGGATATATATTAGATTTTTCTAAACTCTAACCCTAACATATCATCTCAAGAAAGGGAAAAAAATGAGACAAGAATGCCATTGCAACTTTGGAAAGGAGAAAGACGGATTATAGGCCGTTTCGGAGGAGGAGATCAATTTTGGATAATTTTTCATTGTCTTCTATCTTCGTAGTGTGATCTATTTTCTATTCCTAAGTGTTGTGGTGATCCATATTGGATCGGGAGGAGCTTGTAGAGGGTGTATTCTCTTTATTCCATTAGTGGAGGTTCTTCAGGGTTGGACTATGATCGTCCCGTAGTTTTTCCTGCAAGGGTTTTTCACGTCAAAATTCTATATGTTTGCGTAGATTATTTTTCTGTGGTTTGGTGTTTGGTTTGTGCGTTTTATTGCTCGGTTCTCTCGTAAGTACTCTCTGGTTTGGGGGAAGGTTTTCGTGCTTCTTACCCAACAGTGTGGTATCAGAGCCAGGTTCTGGAATTTCAGAAGGGTGTCAGGAGTTGACAGGCAAATCAGGGAGGAGAGATGGACGCGAAGCCGGTGCGCATGGTAAACCTGAACGGTACCAACTATCATTACTGGAGGAGCAAGATGAATGATATGCTATTTGTTAAGAAGCTGCATATGCCGATATTTGCTTCCGAGAGGCCCAGTGACAAATCCGAAGATGACTGGAATTTTGAGCATATACAGGTGTGTGGGTACATCCGACAGTTCGTTGACGAGAACGTGTACAACCACGTTGCCAGTATTGAGAATACGAGGACATTGTAGGATAAGCTAGAATCTTGGTATGCGAAGAATACCGGGGTAAATAAATTGTTCCTGGTCCGGATGATGATAGGTCTGCGGTACAAAGATGGGGTGTCTATTACGGATCACTTGAATGAGTTCCAGGGCGTGGTTCACCCGCTATCCTCGATGGGAGTCAAGTTCGACGATGAGGTTCAGGGACTATGGCTGTTGTGTACATTGTCAGACTCGTAGGAGACCGTACAAGTGTCTATGACCGCTTCTGCTTCGGAAGGCGTGGTCAGTCTAGAGTTTGCCAAAAGCGGGGTACTGAATGAAGAGATGCAAAGACATTCTCAGGGTACTTCATCCACATCCCACTCAGAGCCGCTTGTTTCAGAGAGCCGCAAAAGGGGTAAAAGTAGAGGACCAGGAGGTGGCAGAGACAAAAGTATGTAAGGTCCAAGGGTCCGTACGAGGACTCGGAGTGTTACCATTATGGCAAGAAAGGCCACATCAAGTTGAAGTGCTTTGCTTGGAAGAGAGAGGAAGGGCGACAAGGGAAAGCAAAGTGAGAACACTATAACGGCGACCTCGACACTTGGAGGCGACGTGATCATTGTAGGTGATAAGGTAGTTATGAACCTCGCCTGCGATGACAACTCTTGGCTGGTGGACTCAGGTGCTTCAGCGCACGTATCTCACAACATGGCACAATTTGCTACCTACACAACATGCGACTATGGATTGTTGAAGATGGGCAATGGAGATGTGTCAAATGCGGTTGTCATTGGAGATGTGCATTTGAGGACAAAGACGGATTCAATTCTTGTTCTCAAAGATGTCCCTCATGTCCCTGATATCCGTTTCAACCTGGTGTCTGTTGGAAGGTTAGATGACGAGGGTTTATTCAATCTCTTCGGGAACAATCAGTAAAAACTTTCCAGAGGTTCGATGGTGATTGCCAGAGGAAGCAAGAGGTCCAAACTCTACTATATGGAAAAGAGCGTACATAGGGCACAGGAGGTTAATACAGCTACTAATGTGTCTACTAAGTTGTGGCACAGGCGGCTTAGTTATATCAGCGAGAAGAGGATGAGCTACTTAGTGAACATGAAGGTGATTCCAGGGCTAAAGTCTACAAATTTGGAGAAGTGCACGCACTGTTTGGCAAGAAAGCAAAATATGGTGTCTTTTTAAAGTCACCCAAGTTCAAGGAAGTCGGCGTTGCTCGAATTGATTCACTCGGATTTCTGCGGTCCTATGAAGGTAAAATCCATTGGTGGTGCTTCTTATTTTATAAAAATTATTGATGACTGTTCCAGGAAGATTTGGGTCTATGCCATAAAGACGAAGGATCAGGTGCTGGCCACTTTTAAAGAATTTCAGGCCTCTGTTGAAAGGGAGACGGGAAAGAAGCTGCTATGTGTTCGGTCGGACAATGGCGGCGAGTATATCGATCTCTTTGATGTTTATTGCAGAGAACAAGGGATACGACACCAGAAGACTCTGTCAAAGATACCTCAGCTCAATGGTGTAGCAGAGCGGATGAACATGACACTGATGGAGAGGGTTCGGTATTTGTTGTCTGTCACGCCCCAGTCCCAAAATACATGGGACCAGGCCACGTGACAATGGCCAGCTAATACGACTCCGAGGGATTTTCTAATTTAATGGACCCAACGAAGCATACTACACTATCCTAAAATACTAACAAGTCTAATATGCTAACATGCAGCAGATAAATGTCTAATCTCATCCACAAAAATATAAATAAGAAGAGCTGAAATAAATACTGAAAATAAGTGCGGAGTCTAAATGTCATAGTATAATCCAAATAAGTCTGATGGGAACAAACTCGCTACAATAATGAATAAGAGTACGGAAGGACATATAAGAGTACTAGGCTAGAGCATCGGCTAACTAGATAAGGATGCTCCAGCCCTAGGCGGAAAGCCTACCAGTGATCAAGGAAACTCTGATGATAACACCTCTAGCTCCTCCTCGGTCGCGTATATCGTCTCTTGTCCGGTCCCGTACTCGGTCGGATAGTATACCTCGTCCAAATCTGGAAGGGAACCAGGTCCTCAGAGGGACGTAACAAAATACAAAAATACATGCCAAATATAAATACTGAATAAATAAAGGGGGTGTAGTAACCATCTAAGTGAATACAATATGAGGACAACCTTGGTACATATGGGTAGGTGTAGGCATAATGTCCAATACTCTGAAGAGCATGAAATCTGTACATGTAACATCCATCATTCCGAAGAACGAGGTATCTGCATATATATATACGTCTGTAATGCTCCGAGGAATGCAGTATCTGAATAAAGAAAGTTATTGGATACGTGGCTCCTCTGGACACTACGGATTCCAATGTGTGTATCCCATACGCCTACCAGTTGTCCTTCCCGCCCAATGCAAATATACAAGTCGAATACACGACGTGCATACTACGTAACTACATGCCAGGTCTCAAATAACTAGACTAACATGACTACGCACTAAACTGTGATGCATGTCACATGCACCGATAGCTAGTCGGGTATGCTAGCTCATATTCCAACATGAGTTTTTCATCGTGATGAGTGTAAAAAGTGTCAGGGTCTTGGAAGATATCAGAATATCTTCACAGCAGTAGGTGAGTCTACTAGTGACTAAGTTATTACACTACGCATCGACGCAATCGTCGACTGCACCAGAGTCATTCTCGGACGCGCACAGTTATATATAATATTTACAAAAATATCTCATGCAACATTTAATAACTTGAATTAAATAGTAAATAAGGCAAGATATACTTGCCTGGATCCTCAAGCTACGAATACCAAAATCCTGCTCCCGAAGCCTCGCTCGAACAATCCAATGATCATATATATATAATATAATATAATAATCATCAGTCATTACACTAGTACGCACAGAAATATAACAACACTATACTTATAAACTAACGCAAGTAGGGGTTATTACCGGTCAACTAGCAGGGTCGAGTGTGCACGTGTCTAAGATGCACAAGTGTCATGTCCCTCTAAACGTACCTTCTCAAATATTACAACCAAGATTATCTAAGATTTAAGTAGGTACTAAGATCCTATCCAAGACAAGTTGGTAGTGTGAATCATCTAGGTATCCATGTACGAGTACGTCATGTCCTCAAATACCGTGCACAATAAGACAGTTAACTACCAAACACGTTACAACTCCAAATATCGTATAACCTAACCCGTGTCCTAGCTAATAGGTTAGAGTGCACAAATGGTACTTTAGTCTAAGTACCTAGGGACTACACAATTATATGCCATACTAACAACCTAATTTCCATGAAGTATTTAATAACACTAACTACTATTCCAATACATGCACATATATACACTAGGTAATAGGGTTCACAAATCAACATTGGTCCATGCAACAACAACAACATGAAGGAGGAGTTAACATGCAAACCTAGGGGTGCTTTTAAACCGAGGGGGGTGCTCGGTCCGTTGGTCGAGGGTGGCCGGTCTCCGGCGGGTGGAGGCGCTCCGGCGGACTGCACAGGAGCAGCAACAACAACAATGGCAGTAGCAGCGGGGTGGTGGTGACGGTGGTGGCGGGATAGCAGTGGTCGGGGTGAGGATGAGGCTGATGGTGGCGGCGGCTGCGGCGGTTGGAGGTGGTGATGGTCGGGGTGTTGGCTGTCGGGGTCGGGTTTAATGGAGGAGGTGGCGGGTGATTGCTGTGGTGGAGGTTAAGGTGGTGGCGGTAATTGCTGTGGTGGTGGTTAAGGTGGTGGCGGTGACTACTGTGGTAGTGGTTAAGGTCGTGGCGGTGATTGCTGTGGTGGTGGTCGGAGGAGACGGTGGTCGTGGGGATGATGGTGATGGTCGAGGTGTTGGCTGTCGGGGTCGGGTTAAATGGAGGAGGTAGCGGAAAGATGATAATGGTAGTCGGGATGGCTGACGAGGGTGGCGGTGTTGACGGTGGTTGGTTGGAGGAGAGGGAGAAGGAAGGTGGCGGGTGCTGTTCGAGGGTGGCGGTGTGCTATGGTGGCGGGATGATGATGATGGTGGTCGTGGGGATGATGATGGAGATATCGAAGGTGAGGGAGGAAGTCGGCAGGAGGAAGTGGTGGCGCTGTCGTGGTTAGTCGACAGTGAGGGAGGAGAAAGGTGGCGGGAATGGTGACTGGTGGAGGTGGTGGCCGGAGAAGGAAGGTCGGCAGGAGGAAGGAGAAGATGGTGAGGGATGAAGGCAGGAGGAAGAAGAAGGAGGAGTTAGGGTTTCGGTTGGGTTATGGTGGTGATGATGTGCTAAAATTAGAGAGAGGGAGGAGGTGTTTATGTAGGAGAGGGAGAGAAGGATGGCATGGGGATTAGGGCCGGCCACAAGGCTTTTCTAAGGGGGGAGATTCTTTATGAAGAATTGGAGGGCTAGGTTGGGCTAGATTTTGAATGGAGGGTGCAGATGAGGTAGGTAAAAAGGTGGTGTGTTGTACACACAAAATGGGGGGGGGGGGGGGAACTTAGGGGATCGGTCAACAATGGAGGGGGGTTTCTTCATGGCTTTGCTCCAATGGAAGGTGGACACCTAATTGCCTATTTGCACAAAACCCCTAACAATTCAAAAATTGCACAAACAATGAAGTTTGGGATTGGATGAGAAAAAATACCATGTTTGGTGTGATGTAGTGGATTAAAATGGTGTGTGGTGTTTAGTATGAACTTTGAGGGTGTGAGTGGGAGTTTGGGTTGGTGTTGGGTCTAGTTTTTGGTTAGGTTGAGTCCTTGCACCAATTTAATTAAAATTAGTGTCAATGGTGTTCTTTAATTAATTGGAAGTACATAGGGTTAAAATTGGGTGGGATACAAGTGTCATGGACGTAATAGACTCAAAATAGAATGTTGTCATAAATTGGGTTGCACAAAACTGGTCGAGGTTGTATCTCCAATTTCGATTGGAACGAACAAAGATGCAAAGTTGGATTTTATTTGGATTTAAAAAATAGATATTTGTAACGAATATTGTGCGACTAAAATAAAGCACAAGAGAGGGTATTTATAAGTTACACAAAGGTCAGAATGGAAGGCTGGCACGTATAGGAAAAGTGTGTAAAATTTATTTGAAAGCAAATGCTAGTATAGCGCTCTAAATATCGAAGCAACGGTAAGGTGCACAAAGTGATATGAATATTGTACATTAATCTAAAATACTATATTCTAATTCTAATTGGCTCCAAACTAACCATAGTCTTTCTATCTAAGCCAAGTAGACCTAAATTTGGTCGAGGGAGTTTACATTGTCAGAAGCAAACTTGTCGGGCAGCTATTAGGGTGAGGAACTTTACACAACTGCTTATGTTATTAATTTATCTCTTAGTACTCATTTGCAGGGTGATATGCCTAACAAAGTATGGTACAACAAAGAGCCATCATACAATCACCTGCGAGTGTTTGGTTGTAAGGCCTTCATGCATGTACCGAATGATGAAAGATCCAAACTTGAGCCAAAGATGAGGCAGTGCATCTTTGTCGGCTACGGTCGGGATGAGTTTGGCTATAGACTCTACGATCCAGTAGAAAGAAAGCTCTACAGAAGCAGGGACATAGTATTTGTCGAGGATCAGACCATGACCAACACTCAGAATTCCGCGATGCCATCTGAGATTGAGGAATTGCCTAAGTTAGAGTCATTTTGCTTCGAGCAGTTTCCAGATGACATCGTAGAGGATCCAGTTATGGGAGAGCTAGTACATGGAGTTGCTTTCAACCTTGATCATCATTCTGCTGATGGTGGTTATAGTGACCATCAGGAGGATGAGCATGCCAAGGAGGCAGTTCCTGGGAGGGAGGAGGTTGTAGATATACAGCCATCACCAGTAGTTTCATTGAGAAAAAGCGATAGAGATCGTCGACCATCTACGAGATACTCACCGGGTGAGTATGTGCTACTGACTGATGGAGGAGAACCTGAAAATTTTGTAGAGGCTATAAAAGACGAACACAGGCATGAGTGGATGGAGGCCATGCAGGAAGAGATGAGTTCCTTGGAGGCCAACTCTACTTATGATCTGGTGCAGTTGCCAAAGGGCAAGAAGGCTTTGAAGAATCGAAGGGTGTTCAGAGTGAAGCAGACAGATGATGTTACTCGCCCTCGATACAAAGCAAGGCTGGTAGTTAAAGGCTACAGTCAGCAAAAATGCGTAGATTATGATGAGATCTTTTCGCCAGTCGTCAAGCAGTCATCTGATCGGGTGGTGCTAGCTTTGGCAGCCAATTTTGACTTGGAGGTCGAGCAAATGGACGTGAAGACGATATTTCTCTACGGTGATCTTGAGAAGGAGTTGTACATGGAGCAGCCAGAGGGATTCTGTGAGAAGGACATGTCATATTTGGTTTGCCGGTTGAAGAAGAGCTTGTATGGTCTGAAACAGGCTTCGAGGCAGTAGTACAGGAAGTTCGAGTCATTTATGGGGGAGTATGGCTATGCACGGACGACATCGGATCATTGTGTTTTTTTGAGGTACTTTGCCGAGGATGATTTCATCATTTTGTTGCTTTATGTTGATGAAATGATGTTGGTGGATCGAAATACCACCAGGATAGCAGAGTTGAAGTGCCAACTGGGCGCGGCTATCTCTATGAAGGATTTGGGCGCAACAAAGACTATTCTTGGGATAGAGATCAGCCGAGAGATAGAGAGTCCAAGATGCTACACTTATCCTAAAAGAAGTACATTCACCGGGTACTTCAACGTTTCGGGATGGACGGATCGAAGAAACTGGGTAACCCCCTTGCGGCTCACTTTAAGTTCACTGAGGAGCAGTGTCCATCTACCGAGGACGAGAAAGAAGATATGGAGCGGGTTCCATATACCTCAGTTGTGGGAAGTCTTATGTATGCTATGGTATGTACGAGGCCAAACATTGCTCACTCAGTCGGCACAGTTAGCAGGTACACTTCCAATCCTGGAAGGATACATTGGAGTGGGGTCAAGTGGATTCTATAATATCTTCAGGGCACTGCCGATTGGAGACTTTTATTTGGTGGTTACGAGCCGAAGCTAGTTAGGTATACCGACGCTGATATGGCTGGAGATGTAGACACGAGGCGGTCGACTTCGGGCTATGTGATGATGTTTGCTGGTGGAGCAGTATCGTGGCAGTCGCGTTTGCAGAAGTGTGTTGCCTTGTCGACAACAGAGGTAGAGTACATTGCGGCGACGGAGGCTTGCAAGGAGTTGTTGTGGATGAAGAAGCTGTTGCAGAAAATTAGCCTAAAGCAGGAGCAGTATCTTTTGTTTTGCGATAGTCAGAGTGCTATTCACCTTGTGAAGAACCAGACATTTCATAGCCGGTCCAAGCACATTGAGACCTGGTATCATTGGATACGGGATACTGTTGATAAGAAGGAAGCGGCACTTGAGAATGTTCATATATATGACAACGGAGCAGATATGTTCACAAAGATTCTTCCAAGGAGAAAGTTTGAGTACTGCAGACAGATCGTTAGGATGACAACCCCCTCCACATAGTTATGAAGGAGAAGGTTTGTTGGAGTGGATGGGGTTCCCAACCTATGTGGAGAATATCCTGGAATGCGACAAGCGCCGTCTGTGGTCAGAGAAGCTCGGGGAGACGACGAGAGCCATTCGAGAGGTCGAAGAAAGCTCAGGAGGAAGGAGGAGCAGCTGTTGTCCAGGGGGAGACATAGTTCGGGCCGAACTCAGTCCGAATTTGGTCCGAGTTCGGTCAGGGTGCTCCGGAAGCTCCAAAAAGCTGCTATCTTCGTTTACTCACAAAACACCGACTCGGGCGAATTCGGTCCGAGTTCGGTCGGCGGGCTGGACCAAAATTTAGAGGTATTTTATACACCGTTGGATCCTACGGTCCAGGATTTGTTGCGGGATTAGGGGATATAGATCAGGTTTTCCTAAACCCTAACCCTAACATATCATCTCAAGAAAGCGGAGAAAAGGAGGCAAGAGTGTCATTGCAACTTTGGGAAGGAGAAAGAAGGATTGGAGGCCGTTTTGGAGGAGGAGATATATTTTGGATAATTTTTCATTGTCTTCTATCTTCGTTGTGTGATTTATTTTCGTTTCCTAAGTGTTGTGGTGATCCATGTTGGATCGGAAGGAGCTTGTAGAGGGTTTATTCTCTTTATTCCATTAGTGGAGGTTCTTTAGGGTTGGACTCCGATCGTCTCATGATTTTTTCAGCAAGGATTTTCTATGCCAAAATTCTCTATGTTTGCTTGGATTATTTTTCTGTAGTTTGGTGTTTAGTTTGTGCATTGTATTGCTCGGTTCTCTCGTAGGTATTCTCTGGTTTGGGAAAATGTTTTCGCACTTCTTTCCCAACATTAGCGACGGACTTGTCTAGGTAAATTTTTCTGTCATGCGACTATTAACCAATGGAGGGGTGACACGAATACGATGGATACAAGGACTACTTACAACATATGTAACGACTATTTTGTTCCTAATACGCAAGTTTGGAGTATATATAACCTTCGTTACAGAGAAACCATAATTTATATGCTAACAACTTATGTAATTGGGTACATGGTGTTTTTTATTTGAACGAGGTATCGGGACAATGCCCCTAAGACTATAAGCTAACTAATAAAGAATGTTATACCCTATGAATAGTTGCTTAAGACCCAAATGGCTTAGTATACACTCATATAACATTTTACGATTTTAAAAATCTTTTAAAAATAATTTGAGAATTAAAACCTAAGAAAAAGCTAAGAATACAATTTATCAGAAATTTATAAGAATTACTATTACTAACATACTCATTAAAAAGGCATGAGACTTCATATTTAGGATTTTAGTAGTCTAAATTAAAATTTAAAAATTAATTAATTTTCTGAGGTCACTAGGTATTTTTCTACTTGTCACTACCACATTTCTAGAGTAAGGGCATTATTGCCATTTGCAATACTATATATATATATATATATATATATATATATATATATTGTGTTATAGTTACATGATATGTATAATATAATATATTATTACTATTAATGATATGGGTTAGTGGACTAGACTTGATGTGACAATTAGACTAACCTTAAATTGGACATTTTGAATCCACTAGTTAATCCCTATCTCATTTAATTAGAAATTTGTTAAACCCTCACTTAGGATTAAACTCCACTTATTTGAATAACTCTTCATGACTAACCATAGGGACATTGAGGACTTTATGCAATGCAAACCCTAGGTCCTCATAGTGGTCGACCCTATATAGAGAGAGGGAGCCTCCCTCAAGTGCATTCATTTGTTCATGAAATCCTATATTTAGTTTTTCCCCAAAAAAAATCTTCTTTCCTCCACCAATTTTCAGAAATTTAAACCTCAATCCCTCTCATTTCCCTCATCTAAGAAGCCTAGAAGTTTAAGTCACAAGGAGCTTTGGAGAAGAAGAAGTTTGTATTGGAAATCCATCTCCCAAGAGGTAAAATTCTGAAATCTTCCCTTTAAATTCTGTTTTCATGATTTTGTTGGCCATTAGGAGCCCACCCATGGTTTAGGAATAGCCACAAGGGGAGAGAATTAGTTTCTATTGGTTTCCATGGTATTCCTTCATGAAATTTTGTTCATAGTTTGGGATTTTTGTGTTCATGGGTGTATTTTCTCTTTTCTTCATTACAACTAATTGTAATAGTTATAAATAGATATATTTAATATGTATTAGTATGATTAATAGATTATTAAATATTTTGGCATGAGTGTATCATGAGTATCATAGGAGTATCATGGGTATTTTGTATTGTGTACCCTAAGTGTTTGTGTTAATGCTTATTATGTGTGTGTCTGTGCATAAGTGTGTGTGGTGTTGGGGTGTGTGTTACTTGAGAGCAGTGAGATGGACTGTATTCTCTGGGCACAATGGAGTTCGGGTCTGTGTATATCAAATACATGCTTTGAGTGAGGGAGTTGTTCTCGAGCACTGGCAGTAGGTTGCTGTTGTTTTATCAGCAGGATATGGGGGTGTTGGACTTCATTAGCATGCAGTCGCAGCAGCAACATTAACATGCTGCAGCAACAATAAACACAGTAGAGGAGTGTTGTGTAGGTAAATGTGAGGGGACTCGGGTTACTGGCCTTGCATCAGTGTAGCCAGTGTAGGATATTGGTAGCAGATCTCAGTGGCAAGTCAAGGGAAATATGTATCAGATATTTGGGTTACTGCAGGTGTATGTGAGCAGTGTGGAGGTTACTTGGAGTAGAGTGTGTGCCTATTTCAATCGAATATTCACTGTTAGGGTGTATAGATATATATGTATACACATTGGTATATATATATATATATATATATATATATATATATATATATATAATTGTGTTATAGATTGGTGTGAGTGCAAGCAATGGACAGTCGGGTACATGCACTGCGTGGGTGAAGTTGTATCAGATATGGGGAAATTGTGTGTTTTGTTAGTTATAGTTATTGTCGGTTGTTGTTGAGGATATTGAGGTATCAGTAATACTGATACACTGATGTAATAGTAGCTAAGGGTGTTTAACTGTGTCAGTGCACTGACAGTGCAGTAGGTTGGTATCAGCTACACACTTGTGTCTGTTGGGCATGCTCGAGCACAAGTGTATCAGAGTTGGAGGTACACAGCAAGTAGGTAAGCAACAGTGAGGTCGGGTAGGCTAGTGTTGCAGTTGGGGATAGTGCCAATACACTCAAGCAGTAGTGCACTAGGCTGTTTCCTGAGCAGTTAAGTGATAGAAGGAAGAGCAGGGATATAGAGTATATAGGTTGTAGTATGAGTGTTGAGTGTGTTCAGTATTAGTTTGGACTGATACCATTAATCAGTGTTGGACTAAAGTTTTATGGTATGGTGTGGTGTGCCAGTGAAGTTAGGAAATAGTTGGGTCTAGAGTTGAGGGTATTTCAGATGAGAGGGTGCACTGGGTGTGGCAATGAGGTATCAACTGAAGGCAGTGCAAATCTGGGAATTCATGTGCCAGTGAGGTGCTGCAGGCAGTGCACTGATGCACTGGTTGGGTTGCAGTAGCTGCAAGGTAGGCTCGAGTTATTAACTGTAGAATAGGAAAGTATGGGGGTTAAGTTGTTGTTGCTGTGTGGCCATAAGGGATGTAATCTGCAGTTGGTCAGGTCTGTGTGCAGACTTTAGTTGCACAGGCTTGTGCTTTGAGTGCATGTGTCTAGGAGGCTAACTGAGTTTAGAATTTGGGGTAGACTAATTAGCAGGGTGCTGCCAGTTCTTTGCTCAGTATAACATTTGAGCAGGCATTGTGTAAGTGGGGATGGGGCATCAGTGATAACTTGGGTGATTAGATGTCTGATACAGTGTGTATCACTGCACTGCTAGTATAGTTAGTGTTGGAGTAGAGGATTCAAATGTAGGGGCAGTTACTGTAGGTATTATTGAACATCAAGACTGATACCAGGTTGAGTAATGTAATATCCTATTGAGTAGTGACTGATACATGATGGTATCAGTAGGTATCAGGCCTATGGTTAGTAAATTAGTTAAGGGTACACTAAGGTAATAGTTAAAGTATGTTAGATATAGATAAGTTATGGGTGTTGGGGTTAAGGTAACACCTAGATACTAAAGTATAGAGTATATATATGAATATATGTACTAGTGTCTATAATCTTGTGTGAACCATAATAGTTAGAGTGGCATAATATAAACCTACTATCACTTTAGAAACCCAACTCCTAGGTAGTTATAAATTCTAACCCTAGAATTGACCTAGTATAGTACGAAGAGACATAGAAATGACCCAAATACCTATCCAGAGTCAATTATACATGTTTATTTTCTCAGATCACAAATTAATATAAAAATTCATATATAGGTTACTTGGACTCCAATTCAGACACAGTTTGATATTCATTGCACCAGACCACAGGCGAGTACATTCTATAACAGTTTTTATTATTTTGATTATTACTATGATTCTAGTTGTAGTGTATACTTGATTCCGACACAGCGGATACACGGGCTAGTATCACAGATACCTGTCATGAGGAGTCGTGATTGGAATCCATCGTACTAGCTGGGGACGAAAAAATATTAGCAAGATTATGTGATCATACCCCACTTTACATGCATCATAGCTCACCCTACATATCACGTAGGGTGTAGCCTGACCATTTAGATGCCTCTAGCTTGTTATATATGATTAACCTGACTATTGCTCGCATCATAGCTAACCAGACGGTTAGTCTGACCTCACATGTATCATAGCCAATCATATATAACAAGTCTGATCTAGTCCCAAGCCGATCATATAGCAAACTGATATTTCACGACATTTAGCTAGAATTTCTATTCTTTTATTTCAGTACATTCATTTCTAGCATTCACATATATCTGTTCATTGCTAGTTAGTTTATATGCTGATTACATGTCTCTCCAGTATTCCTTACTTTCTAGTATTCTTTCATCATGTATTTTCTTGCACTGTTTTATAGTTTTTGTTAATATAACTGAAATTGCTGTTAGTGTTTGTGCTTCGCTCCAATCCTGACTGGATAACATTTTTCAGAGGATCTTGAGGATTTTTGTCCTACCCACTATGGTCCAGGAATAGATGGAGATTACATTCCGGAGATTCCAGAGGAGCCACTCTCCTTAAAGGAGACACCACCCGCAGTTGTTTAGATAGTACTTAGCCTAGTTTATTTATGTATTGGATTATTCTAAACTTATAGACTTGGGTTGTATTATGTTGAGACTCATTTATGTTGAGATAGCTAGACTCTAGAATTTTATTATTTGAGTTGTGTTCTAGACTTATGTCAGAATTTTCTTATATCTTTTTATCTCATCGTGTCATTTACATTCTTATAGTTATTGTGATTGAGTACTTTATGAATTGATGATCAAATGCATATTCATTGTCCTTCTTATGAAATTGAGATCATTGATAGGTTATGTTTGTGAGTTGTGTTAGTGGTTTTGAGACCTAGACAGCGTTCTACCGTCGATGATGCGGCGTAGGCTGGACGTACCCACGGCTCATCTCCTAAAACTATTTTGGAACTAAATAAATGGTTTGAAAACTATTTCCTATATTAAAAACCTTATTTCCTTTATATCATGGCAGATCCGGCCCAACACGGAACTCAACCCGCCAGTTGATCATTCCCCGCACCCAGACGCAACAATAAGCCCACCAACCCACTGTTGCAACCCATTCCTTTTCTTTAATTGTTTTTCTTATTTTTGGACTGAAACTAGAGCCCAGGCCCGTTGGATACAGCATGTGGTTTCCAGGCCTTTTTTCTTTTTTGCTAACTTTAATTTCCATAGCGAGCCGGCACGATATGTTAATGTGGAGCCTGTGCTGATCTATATACTGTTATAAATACAGAAAATTTTCAAAATAATAATAAAAAATGATAAAATAATGAATAAGATAACAACTTTGCGAAATTATCAAGAAGGTAACAGGTCGCCAACAGGGTTGGCGACATGAGTACATACACTCATATCGCCAGCTAAGTTAATGATATGTCTGTATTTTTTTTTTATATAGTTTCTGAAGCCAAAAAGGAAAAATAAATAAATAAAAGTAAAGATAACGTCAATACTGTTGGCGAGATAGCTCTCTCTCCAAAGCTTTTGGCGAGTTTGGTGGATTATTATTATTATAAACCAAACCAAATGCTCATCTCCCCAACATTGTTGGCTATATGCATTTTTTTGGAAACTTTTGACTTTAGTCCCACTTAATAAGTGGAATTTAGATTTACATTTCATTTTTAAATTTTATTAGACTTAGTTCCACTTTCGTAAAAAAAAACGTCACAAAAAATATTTAACGACGGTTTTTCGTAACAAAATAAATATTTTTCGTGACAAAAGTGGAACTAAAGTCTAACAAAAATTTTAAAATTTATTTTTTACTTTTCGGTCATAAAAGCTCCGAAAAACAAAATAAAAATAAAAAATAAAATGCACTCAGGTCTCACCAACTCTGTCGACGATCTGTTACCTTCTTGATAATTTTGCCAACTTGTTACATTTTTCATCATTTTACCCTCTTTTATTATCTTTTTAAAAAAATTCTCTTATAAATGTCTCTCCGAACCTTTTTTGACAGCCAACTTTCTAGCAGTCCATTCAACTTAATTCATCTTCTCTTGCAAAAATAAAAATAAAAATAAATAAATAAATAAATAAATTTATTTATTTACCTTAGAAGTCTTAATTCTCGGAAAAATTCAAATAATTTTCTAAAATTTTAAAATAGGTTGCAAGTTTTTGAGGCCAAATTAAGTCTTAATAGAGTGTTTGTAAGCTACCATGAGTTCGGTTGTCAACTTTTAAGTCAATATGGAATTCTTCTCGGTAACTCTAATCAACTTAAAATCCATCCAATTCCGATATCAAATTCTTTTTAGTTTATTAATTAGGATTTCATGGTCGCATAAGCTACATCTTTAATGTATATTATCCAGCACATTAGGACGATGATGAGATTGCCTGTGCGACTAGATAGGGAACGGGGAGCCCACGAACGCACCATCAGAGACCTGATGACAATAGGCAATATCTAGCTGGCGTGGGACAGAATAGGACGACCGTGCATGAAACTCAACGGCAAGGACGTCGTGCGGACGGGGTCCCGCACCATTCTACCACGGGTATAAACGAAGGCCGACCACGCGACCCGTCGTTCGTTCGGCACCGTAAGGGTGTCGTGAAGACGTCGTGCGAAAACGGATGGCTGGACGGCATCGGCTGTCGTAGGCGCCGTTAAGACGTCGGGGACGCCGCTTCGACGTCGTGGGCAAAGCGAGACGTTGAATTGCGGGCGTCGAAAGACGTCATGACCATCTCGTGGAGCTCGGGAACGTGCGGAGTGCGTGAGGTGTACGTGGCGAACGATGATGAAAATACCAGTGTGCGACGCACACGACGAGTCTGATTCCCTAATGATGACCGACATAGATGAGTGTAGAAACACCTATCAAACTGAATCCGTGACGTGCTGAAATTTTAGAATATATATATATATATATATATATATATATATATATATATATATATATTATCCAACTCATTGGTTCCATGCTTTCTTGATTGTTTTTACCTAATCACACTTCATTTCTAGTATTCTCCTTCATATGTATATTTGGGTTTCCTATCATCTCGGTCTTCCTTTTGCGTCACTCTATTGGGCGGGGTCTGATTCATCATAATGAGCCAGAGCCAGAGCCAGAGCCAGAAGATCTCTGAGAGTTGCTACTGGATGGCTCGGATGAGTACAAGAGGGAC
Source organism: Iris macrosiphon (assembly GCA_036927795.1). NCBI lineage: Eukaryota > Viridiplantae > Streptophyta > Magnoliopsida > Asparagales > Iridaceae > Iris > Iris macrosiphon. Next base: position 31,597,503 of record JAYESA010000020.1, on the reverse strand, counting down.
ACCGGGGCCAAGATTTTATCCCTTTTTTTTTCCTTTTTTTTTTTAGAACATCATCAATCTTAAAAAAAAAAAAAAAAACTTTTATTAAGTGTTAAGATAAATAAAAATATTAACATCATTCATTATTTGATAAATTGTTTTTCCATTTCGATCAGAAAAATACCGAAATGATTTCTCCACACCAATCCGAATCCACAGGCTATTCAAGCCAACACAATGCCATCACGTGGAACATGATATTACATCCCTCCTGGTGTTCTTGTCTATCTTCTTGGACGATACGGGGAGCTTCTCGTGATCTCATGATCTTGGATGTCGACATGGCGATAATCGACATTCGTTCTGATACCACTTGTTATGGACTGAGATTTTTTTTTTCCTACACTTTGATCCGTACGACGCACAAGCTTCCTCCTCAAAGATCCGTGTAAGCCTTTTACAAACGAACTTAGCTAAATTGCTAATAAGAGAAATGAATAGTGGAGCAAGAGTAGAACTTGAAAGACTTCACTATATTGAAAGAAGCTTACAAGAATAGATGGTGATGAGCAAATGAGTCTCCCACTTATTTATAGCACCTCAAGAATCTTAAAAGAAAGTTTTAGTCATTTACAAGAAACTTTTATGTTCTAGATATTTGCATAAAATATTCTAGAAGTTATACAAAATAAAGGAGATTTCATGATGCTTCAAGAAGATTCCACCACATTCTGAAAATTTTCGGAAGCTTTCAACTAAACTCTTATATGGTAATCTAAGATTATGCATAGAAATTTCGATGGGACAAATAATGTGCTTGACCTACCGATGACATAACATCATACTTAATACCCTCCCAATGTTGTTTATAGAATTGTCGTTGAAACGGCAACGCGCTTTAGTCGGTTCGACTTGCTTGATAATCAATGTTTTAAAAACCGGACCAATGATTGAACCCAAAATCTTTGGTACAGATTCAACCGAGGTTCAAATAGGTCATTTACGATAACCGACTGATATGTAAGATATCCACATTTATTTCTTGATTTGGTTTGGTTTGGTTTGTTCTGAGTATGTTTGGTTTGGTCTTACAACTATAAGGTCTCTCAAAGCCAAACAAAGAACCAAATGGTCCAAATCTCATGTGATAATTTTTTTTAGTTTTTTTTTAAAAAAATCAGAACCGACCGGTTCAATTACCGGTTCGAATGGTTCACCGGTTAAACTCCGGTTCTTAAAAAAAAAAAAAAAAAACACTATTGGTTCTTAAAAAATATTCAAGTTAGACTGGACCAATTTTTGGCAAAATCCGATCAGATCCGGTCCAACCGTCGGTCCAGTTCAGCTCTGACAATACCTTCCACCTCTTCCATAGATACCGGCAATGCGCTTTTATCGGTTCAACTTGCTTGATACCCTCCACCTCTCTTCCATAACCAACCGGTGCGCGCAACCTCACGTTCCCTTCCCTGCTCGTGTCACGATCCGCCGACATGTGATAGTAGGGAACGAGGTAGAATACTCTCCTTGGTTGCAAAGATGTAAATCGCCAATTAATTATTGGATGCAAATAAAGCTAACAATCTCTACCTTTGAGCGTTCAACCGGAAACGAGATACAATCCAACAATCTCTACCTTAGTTTGTTTTCGCTAGCCGAACAACCTTAGCACACCCAGGCTACGTTTGCTCGTTCCCGCTAGCCGAGCACCCTTATCACATCTCGACTACCTTTGCTCGTTCCCGCTAACCCACTACCAAAATATGCGCTATTATCGATATTTTTAGCGACACTAGATATTGACGTCGCTAATTTTCGTAATATTAGCGATTACAATAAAACGTGTCGCTAAACGTCGCTTCTAGCGACATTTAGCGACGTTCAGCGACAAAATTCTATTGTAAAAATATACGTCGGTACTGGTCGCTGAACGTCGCTAAAGTTTTAATATATAGCGACGTTTTTGCGACATTCAGCGACATCATTTCATTGTAAAAAAATATACGCCGACAAAGGTCGCTGAACGTCGCTAAATTTTTATTTTATAGCGACGTTTTACGACATTTATTTCGTCGCTACTTTTTTTATTTATCTGCGATATTGAGTGACATTTATTTCGTCGCTAAGTTTTTATTTATCTGCGACGTTTAGCGACGTATATTTTGGACATCGCTAATTTGAATATACACTACAAGAAAAATGATATTTTGTGACGGTCTTTTTATTGACGGTCGGTAAAACCCGTCAACTAAGCTATTTTATTTGACGAATTAGGCCTCGTGTCAAGTAAACCCCTGTTTTGTGTTAAGTTTAAAATATTGTACCCCTTTAGTTGACGGGTTTCGTGGAACCGTCACGAAATTCACCTCTTTTCCTTGACGGTTAGGTTAAAGCCGTCAACTAAATTCAGGGAAGGAAAATTCTCGCGGCTATTTTAGCTGCCATTATCGTAAATATTCCAAATTTTTGGGTTAGTGACGGTTTTGATATACTAAGAAAATAGCAGCAACACTGTTCAAGAGTCCGCATCTCTTCGAATTTTTTTTTTCCTCTGAAAACCCCTCTTATCCTTTCGTTCCTCTCAGAAACCCCCCTTCTCCTCAAGTCCTTTCTCTTTTCTCTCAGAAGACACTCTTCCTCCACTCCCTAAAACCCTCTCCTCGGTGTCCCCGCTCTCCTCGGCGGCATACGTCCTCTCTTCAAAACCCTATCATCTGCGACAACTTCACCATGCGGTAATATGCAATTCTATTCCATATTTTCTCTCTGCAATTCGTTTTAATGGTAATGCAAGTTGAAGTTAGGCTTTTTTGTGGATTTTATTGAGTGTAAAATTTTTTGTCAGTAGGCTTTTTGTAGATTTTATTGAGAGTAGGGTTTCTTGTGTGAGGTAAATACAGATTTTATTGACAGTAGGGTTTTTTGTGGATTTTATTGAGAGTAGAATTTTTTGTGTCTAGCAACTATGTCGTGTCCTATTTGTGAATCAGTAGGGTTTTTTGTGGGGTTTATTGGCATACGCAACTGTGTCGTGTCCTATTTGAGAATGAGTAGGATTTTTTGTGGGTCAATTTTAGCATACTCAACTGTGTCAAGTCCTATTTGAGAATCAGTAGAATTTTTTGTGGGTCAATTTTGCCATATGATGTGGGTTTTATTTTTATTGACAGAACTGAAACTGTGTCGTGTCCTAGGAATTTTTTTAATTTGTTGGTTTTATTGGCATACTCAACTGTGTCGTGTCCTAGAATTTTTTTATTTACAGAACTGAAACTGATCTGCTGCAGTACACTAGACCAATATACTAATCTGCTGCCTCATTCTTATTGCAGGAAATGAAGGAGCACCCAGATTGAGGTCAGGATTACGGTCATCTAACGCTGTTGCTCAGGTAGATTTATAACCTGGTTATATAATCTGCTGTAGTAGAATTTTTGATTGATATACATGGAACATCAGACAAGACAACCATGTCTAAGTCATGGATGTCGAAGAATAGAATGTGCAGTTAATATGAGGAAGGAGTAGAAGAGTTTCTTAAGTTTGCAAAGCTCCATTTGAATAATCCTATTTCTATTCGATGTCCATGCGAAAAATATAGAAATTTGATATTCCAAAAGCTAGGGGATGTAAGAAAACACTTGTTTAGTAGGGGTATCGATCGAAGTTATACAATATGGGTTTGGCATGGTGAGGAACAACTTAGCAGAGGATCGACAAGCATTGCAGTACAAGTGATGAACAAACACCTAACTATAAATGTTGCTCCTTTGAAGATGGTGCAAACGTTGTAGAAATGGTTAATGCGGCATATGAACATGTTTCCGGTGACCCAAAGGCTTTTAAATCTCTACTTGAAGATGCCAAAAAGCCTCTTTATCCTGGTTGTTTAAAGTATACAAAGCTATCGGGCTTGATGAGATTGTATAACATTAAAGGAAGATACGGGTAGTCTGACAGTAGCTTTTCTGACTTATTGAAATCACTTCATGATATGTTAATAACTACCCTGGGTATGGAATATAAGAAGATTCATGCATGCCCCAATGATTGCATACTTTATAGAAAAGAGTATAGCGATTTATCTAAATGTCCCACTTATGGAACGTCAAGATGGAAGAAGGAAAATGGTGGTTCTCATCAAATTCTGATTAAAAAAAATACCTTCCAAAGTTCTATGGTATTTTCCTCCCATTCCCCAGTTTAAACGGATGTTTCAATCCTCACAGACAGCAAGGGACTTAACTTGGCATGCTTCTGAAAAAGTAGCTGACGGCAAACTTTGTCACCCTGTAGACGCCTCATCATGGAAGCTAGTTGACCATAAGTGGCCAGATTTTGTGAAAGAACCTAAAAACCTTCGACTGGCGCTTTCAAACGATGCCATAAATCCACATAGGTCCCTTAGTAGTAAGTACAGTTATTGGCCAGTTATATTGGTGACCTATAATCTACCACCGTGGTTGTGCGTGAAAAGAAAATTCATGATGTTGTCGCTATTGATATCAGGTCCGCACCAACCGGGCAACGATATTGATATTTATTTAGCACCATTAGTTGAAGACTTGAAACTTTTATGGGAAGAGGGAGTTGAAGCTTATGATGCACAAAATAAATAGTTCTTTACTTTAAAGGATGTATTGTTGTGGACCATCAATGATTTTCCTGCCTATGAAAATCTATCTGGTTGTACTACTAAGGGGTATTATGCTTGCCCTATATGCCTCGAAGATACTTATGTGCCTAGACTGAAACATAGTGGTAAAAATGTGTATACTGGTACAAGGAGGTTTCTCCCACGCCACCATCTGTATCGTAGTCAAAAGAAAGTTTTCAATGGTAAGCAGTAATTTCGTGGTCCTCCAACACCATTGAGCGAAAAAGAGATATTAGAAAAGGCTAGTCAAATTTTGAACTCCTGGGGTAAGAAACATGGAAAGTACAAAGCATCAAAGTCTAGTCAAAGAAGATGGCTGAAGAAGAAGTCAATCTTCTTCACACTTGACTATTGGGAACACTTGCATGTTCGCCACACACTCGACGTTATGCACATCGAGAAAAATGTTTGTGAGAGCATATATGGTACATTGCTTAACATTTCCGAAAAAACAAAGGATGGAGTCAATGCTCGTCTTGATCTTGTAGAGAAGGGGCTAAGGACCAAACTACAACCTGATTTTGAAAAAAAAATGTACTTATTTGCCGCGAGCTTGTTATACATTAACAAATGATGAGAAGAAGATATTTTGTCAAACATTGTTAGACATAAAGGTTCCGGAAGGTTACTATTCTAATATCAGAAATCTTGTCTCAATACAATATTTGAAGTTTTATGGTCTCAAATCTCATGATTGTCATGCCCTAATGCAACAACTACTACCTGTGGTAATCCATTCAGTTCTGCCTAAGCCGGTTAGAGTTGCTATTACTCGGTTTTGCTTCTTCTTTAATGCAATATGTAAAAAAGTGGTGGATGTGAATATGCTAAACGATATTGAAAATGATTTTGTGGTCACATTATGCATGTTGGAAAAGTACTTTCCACCGTCTTTCTTTGACACTATGGTCCATTTATCACTACATCTTGTTGCACAAGTCAGGATTTGTGGAGCCGTTTTCTTGACGTGGATGTATCCTTTTGAAAGGTGCATGAAACCTTTGAAGGGCTATGTGCGCAATCATAACCGTCCCGGAGAATTATTACAAAATATTATATTATAGAAGAAGCAATAGAATTTTGTAGCGACTATCTATCACATTTTGAGGCAATAGAAAATCTCCTTGCAAGGAAGGGCAACATTCAAGATGAAAAACCTTTGCCTGAAGGTCGTCTCGTAGAAATTGATCGTGAAGAATGGCAACAAGCCCATTTATATGTTTTGGAGAACACAGATGAAATTGAACCTTATATTGAGTAAGCTTCTTTATCATAAATTTTTTGATTTTCTAATTTATTGTATGAAAATTGTTACATTGTATAATAAGTTCTCATAATGACTTAACAACGAGCATATGGAGTGGTTACACTTACAACATCCCCTTAAGTCTAAAAATAGAAAGTGGTTGCAGGACAAACGAAATCAGACATTTATCTATTGGTTACAACAGAAGGTAGTTGTTGAAACAAAATTAATATATTTATACTCTTTCTTATTCAGAAGTTAAAGAATATTAATAATATTGAATTTGTACAGGTTGATGGTGCATTAAATGTGAAAGAAGACCTCTCACAAACTGTCAATTGGCTAGCACAAAGGCCTAGCCACCATGTACTTAAAAGTTCTGGATATGTTATTAATGGTTGCCTCTACCACACGAAGGATCATGACAATGCTCGAGTTAGCCAAAATAGTGGAGTTAGTCTTGTAGCTACAACAATGCAGATTGCAAGTTTGAAAGATAAGAATCCTATAGTAGGGGACATGTGTTTCTATGGAGTTATCAAAGAAATATGGGAGCTTAATTATCATAGCTTTAACATTCCAGTATTTAAGTGCGATTGGGTCGAGAGTAAGGGTGTTAAGGTTGATGAATTCGGTTTCACATTGGTGAACCTTAATCGAGTTGGGTACAAAGCAGATTATTTTATTTTAGCTTCGCAGGCCAAGCAAGTATTTTATGTAAAAGACCATCTAGATCCTCAATGGTCTGTTATTGTCTACTAGTCCAAAAGATTATCTACACAAAGAAGATTTTGAAGACGTTGATAATTTGATGGAACAACATTCCTTTACTAATGCATCATTGAATGATGGGTTGTTAGATGTTTGGGATGATAACAATATGTTTTATAAAAGAGTGGGTTGTGAAGGGGATTGGGTTTATTAGTAAATTTGTATCTGTGATTTCTTCACTTGTTTGGTTTATTTTATCTCATTTACTTATTTGAAGGATATTAAGCTAGCTCTAAGTGCTACTGTCTAACATATCTTTAGTTTGACATAAAGATGAAACCTTCTCATAAAAACTCAAGCTCTAAGGTTAATAGATATATTTAACTACCTTATTTCTGTTGTCACAGGAGGAAGCTGGCCCCTCCAAAAGAGGAACAAGAAGGCCTACAATGATGGAGAGAACAATTAAAAGGAGAAGTGATGGAACGAGGAAGATTGTCACTTTCAACGAGGCTGGACAGCCTATCGGAGAGGTCGGGGCAGAATGTGTTAGTCTGCTAGGGGTTGTTGCGCGAAGTATGATACCAATCACTTATAATGATTGGCAAAGTGTCCCAAAAAATGTTAAAGAGAATGCATGGGCCTCAATTGAGGTAAATTTATATTGAAGATTAAAATTGTTTTGAGTTTATTGCTTGGTTATTAGTAATCTTACTTAATATGCAGCAAAGTTTTATTGTGGATCCATGAGCTAAAAAAAAATTGATGCAAACGATGGGTGTTGCAACAAAGTCATTTTAACATACCTTAACGAAGTATGTTCTTGTCAATATGGACAACATTGCAGTTTTGAAATATCCACCTCCAATTTATAGTTTCATCTATCAAACTCAATGGAGAAAGTTAGTGACATCTCGACTTTCTGAGGACTTTCAGGTATCGGTCTCAAAAATTTGATTAACTTCTCTACTTCATACGTTGTTACTTATCATATGTTACTTATGATTTCAGAAGCTTCGCATAAAGCAACAAAATAGGAGAAGAAAATATAAGTAATCTAAACTCTGATACAACTCTTTGAAACAAGTGATGGATACAATGCAAATGTGTGCACTCACTTATGTTTATTTTTATCATAAAAACAGAAGAAGGATGCAACATATACTGAGGAGGAAGTAGACTGCTGCCTTTTTTGGAAGCTAGCTCAGAAAAAACAAAGAAAGCCTACCGGGGATGCTAATGAACATGCTGAAGAAGATGATTCTCATTCGTTAGTTTATGATTCAGCTACGCAAGCATTGGTAGATAAGATTGTAAGAAAGTCTCAACTTTAGTTCATTTTCATAACATTCTTTTAAGATACAAACATAAATTCTATATTTTTATCATAACATTTTGTACTTCATATTAAGATACTAACATAAATTCTATATTTTTATAGGATGAAGTTAAGAAAAAAAAATGTGGCGAGTTGTCTATTCTGGTGAATCGTGATGCTCTGTGTTATGCAATGGAGAAGCACGAGCACAGTGGTCGTGTTACGTCCATGGGTAAATATGTCACACCAAGCTTTTATTTCCACACTCCTAATGCTCCGATTGGTTGGGAGGAGGAGAAACAAAAGTTGCTTGAGGAGATTGAGAAGCAAAACAAGATGATAAGTAAGTTACTGACACAAGGTAACTGTGGTACACCAATATCCGATACTGGTTCCAACTTTTCGGTAACCAGATCCTCAATTCCTCCAATCCCTCCCATGAATGCACCGAGTTCAGCTTCCGAAGGATCGCGGAGGCTGAGTGTTATGAAAAAGGTCTAATTTTATCCCCTAATCTAGCATTATAAATTTAAGTGCTAACATTTTCAAACTTTTCTGATAAGGTTGTAAATGCACAGTCCCCTTTGAAAAGTAATGAAGACATGGTTCATGCAGAAAAATCTGAATGCAAGAAGAGTATACGAAAGGTCGTCACTTTTTTTTGAATGAGTACATGCTTACTTTTGTCATATTTTGCCACTTTGAACTTGTGTTAATTTTTTAGGAATCCAATGTGGTGAAGGAAAAGGCACCAACTAAAGAGAAGACACCAACTAAAGTCAATCACCTACGAGAGCTTGTACAAGAATTATAAGATCTTTTAAGAATCCACTAGTAATGGAATACTTTGCTATCCTGACACAAAAGTTGATAAGTGAACAAACGACAATTCAGGTTCCATGTGATATTGACTTGTTTATTACTCCAATACGTACTTGTCTAGTCCAAGAGGATATTGACTGTTTTGTTAACATGCATCCTCTCACAACAAATTGTATTCAAATATACATTAGATACAAGAATAATTTGCTCTTTAAATTTTTTTCTTATTACATTAATAAGTTGACTTAACTTATCTGCAAACTGTAGGTCATTGTACTATCGTCTAAAGGACCTAAATACTAATAAAAATATTTCATTTATCGACCCAAGAAAAGTATCCACTTCTGGATTAAAAGATATTTTTGCATCACGAGATGGAAGAGCTAGAGATATTTGTAACGGTCTAAAATATGGAAAGCAAAGTCTACTATTTTCATGCTAAACAACCCAAGGTATTATATTTCTTACTTTTTTTCTTCTTTTATAAAGTGAATTCAGAATTTTCCTATACACTCACAAACACACTCTACACTCTGGCCACTACACTATCCTACTTAACAAACTATATTAACACTGACACACACTCTGGCCACTACACTATTCTACTTAACAGACTCTAATATACAATATAAATGATCCTAATAGACTCTCTAACTCTGATACCTTAACTTGTATATATCTTGGTGTTATATGGTGTTACAGAGATCATTGAATTTTGGTTGTCATTGATATTCTACTAATAAAAGCGTACTACTTGGATTCTCTGGTGGGGGGGGGGGGGGGGGTTCGCATATGTGAGAACCTTAAACAAATTATATATCGGTCCCAAATCTTTGCACAACTATAGTTAATGTTATATGCTTTAAAAATGACAAATAATGTTGTCCACTTTAATTTGCATAATGGGCTTCAGATGTATCATGCTCAATGTAAAAACCAAGTTAAAAAATTTAAATTGAATTAGTTATCAATTAAGGTACAATATATTTCTCTCGTTAATATATATAAATAAGAAATGAACAAGTGTGTAAGGACTTTGCTTTTCTATGCATATGTGCCAGAACAAAGTGGCGCTATCGAATGTGGTTACTACGTGATGAGATATATGAAAGAGATCACAAATGATCCAAGCTTGCTTAATCCCAAGGTGATGTTCTGCTTAATCAACATGTATGTTTAAAATATATTACGATCACTTATATTTTTTTTTCTTCCTATTTACAAATAGTACAATGAGAAGAGTGAGTACAGCTTTGACGAGATTAATGAAGTTCACATTGAATGGATGGATCATGTGTCACCGTTCTTGACCTAGCAATTCCTAAAGGTAATTTTTGGACTTTATCTAGGATTTGCAGTCATTATGTGCTGTATATTTATGCATTATTGAATATAAGGATACTGTTTAGTAGTGAAGTATCATCGCTGCCCTTAATTTTGTGTTCATGATACTTGCTGATATTGATACTCGTGATACTAAGCCACTACTAGTATTAGCTCTGATACTCATGTTCAGGATACTTGTGTTCAGGATACTTGCTGATACTATACCTAGGGCTAATTGTTGATACTCATGTATTAGCTCTGATACTTTGATACTACTAAGCCACTACTAGTAGATATTAGCATCAACTTGAGCTATACTGTAGATATTAGCTCTGATACTAACTATACCTAGGGCTTATTGCTGATAATCATGTATTAGCTCTGCTACTTTGATACTACTAAGGCACTACTAGCAGATATTAGCTCTGATACTTTGATACTAATTATACCTAGTAGATATTAGCTCTGATACTACTAACTAGCCACTACTAAACAGGGCATTATCACTACAATGCTCTAATACTTCACTACTAAGCTCTGATACTTCACGAAGCTCTAATACTTCTACTTTACTAAGCTCTGATACTTCTACTTCACTAAGCTTTGATACTTCACTAACAATGTATTTTTAATTGGCTACATGGATTCGATGAGTGATGGTTTGTGAAGCTGCGAGCTTCGGTTTCGTGTATTTTGTGTTTGTGAAGCTGTGGGCTTCGGTTAATGGTATTTTGTTGTATTTTGGCACTTTAGTGAATGAAATGGGATTGATATCATGTACCAGTGTTTTATGAACAAGTTTTTTTTTATTATTGTACAAAAGTACTGGTTGAATATTGGTACGAACATGTTTATTTTTGTTAATATGAAATATGCGTATTATAAGTTATTTGATGTTTGTGAGAGTTTCTGGAATTTATATTATCCGTTTCTGGAATTGATATTATACGTGGATCTGGTAACATAAATGGGAACCGACGACGTAAATGGGAATTTATAAACAGGATCTCTTGACGGCTGAAAAAACGTCAACAAAAATAAGCTATGTTGACAGTCATCAACCGTCAGCTAGGCCACAGTCAGGAAAAGTATACACCTATATTGACGGTCAAAACACTGGATTTAGTTGACGGCTAAAATTTGTCAACTAAAGTCACTCCGGCAACCGGCAACTAAAGTGGAGACTTTTGCTGACACTGGCCCAGCTGACGGATGGGAAACAGTCAATTATACCCTTTGGCGACGGAGAAAACCCGTCAGTAGAAGTTATTTTTCTTGTAGTGATAGGGTTTAGCCTTCTCATTTTCTCCCATTCGATCACCCAAAATTTTGAACCGAGCTTCCTCCCTCACGCGGCTGCCCCCCTCCAGCACAATTCCCCTCCCCCCGAGCGCCCCCCTCGGCACAGTTCCTCCCCTCTGACGACCCCTCCACAACTCCGGCCACCTCTATGTAAACCCTAAACCTCTCTCTCTCTCTCTCCTCTCTCTCTCTCTCTCTTTCACATACACGAACACGACACACACAGACACGGCACTCAACACACACACAAACAATGGCCCTAAATTGGTTCATTGATTTGCCTATTTGTTGGGGTTTACTATAATACTAAAAATTAGATTTTTCTAGTATTAATTAATGAACAATGTAATGGTACAAGCTCGGTAATGTTATGCTAGTAATCGGCGGTTGTTTCATTAATTTTTAGCACATATAATAATGAGCTGAGGTCGGTTAGACCCTACATAACAGACAAAGAAGCAGCACATGAATTGGGATGTCATTTTCCTTCTTGGATGAGCACATATATGAGAAGCTCGGTAATTACTTTTTGTATATGCACTTTACACAATAATTAACGGAACATTAAAATTAATTTCTTATCTTATGGTATTTAGGTAGATCGTCCAAACGCAACACTTGAGAATGAATCTATTAGAACTCTAACTAAGGGGCCAATTTATGCCGTCAAAATCTGGCCAAGCTATTGTGTAAATGGGTTTAGGTTCAAGTCAACAATTGTCCCGATCAGAGACAACTTTCTAGATCTCGAGGACACCAAAAATAGTTGTTTTGTATCAAATCTTTGAACTATAAAGATGTCGACATAGAGAATGATTTCTATGGCATCTTACGGGAGATTATGGAGCTGATATATAATTATGGAATAGAGCCTGCTAAGATCGTGTTATTCAAGTGTGAATGGTTCAATCTGATCTAAGATTAAGGTTGGAAAATAGACAAGCCTGGTCTTATGGATATAAACTACCGGCGTCGATATCAAGGCTACGAACCATTTGTCTTATCAAGTCAGGCTCAACTCGCATACTTTATAACTTATCCTAAATGGGGAACAACGAGGTCTAACTGGTGGGCAGTGCAAGACAAAAGCTAGAAATACCTTTAACGCTGACGAAATAACTTATCAGGAGGATAAGCTACCTCTTGTAACAAATATTGTAGATGTGGACTCAATGAAAGTTTCTCATTACATGGCTAATCATGTTAAAGATGTAGAATTATCCGAAGAGGAAGATGAAGTAGATAAAAGTGAAGATGAGGAGGAAGAGGTCGAGGAAGAGGAGGACGAGAAAAAGTAAGGAGATAAATTTTCAGAAGAGGATTGAAAATAAAATTAAATCCATTTAGTCTTGTGACATGTACTGTATTTTTCTGGATTAGACTTCTTGAATATTGTTGCCAAAGCTCTAAACTTTTTTGTTATTTATACTTTTTGTGTGCAATTCAACGGAGGGTTGCTTCGGGTATATTTATACATTTTTTCTGGATTAGACATTTTTGTGTGTAATTCCATTATGACTGTGAGATTTATTTTATTTTTCTTCTTTATTTAATTTTGTTCGTATTATATATATATATATATATATATATATATATATATATATATATATATATATATATATATATATATATGCGTATTTGTTTTATCATCATATGTTGGTATCAGTTATGACGGGACAACGCAGAGGGTTCGGATGTAGAGGAGCATCTAGAGGACACCGTGCTCCGAGCGGCAGGACTCCTTCGGTACCGGCTACTAGGGCCAGACCACTTGCATCTCCTCATGACAATACGCCTGGGACGAGCACTCCTGGTGTCAAACCTGATTCTAAATTTGGTATTTCTTGAATTTTAAGAATTTAATTTTCCTGATGATGTATTCCTGCCGTATTTTCTTAGTGTTAGTTCTTGTCATTTTATTTATTGTCTTTTTTCTGTTGTTGAGAGAGACTACCCGAGACTAGTAGAATACCCATTGGCATTGCCATAGACCCGGTTTAGGATCTGCATGTAGAAGGGACACCTGGTTCAGTTTATTTGACTGAACTCATGACTAAACCATTTTCCTCTCCTCTTTGCTCTCCTCTTTGTATATATATATATATATATATATATGAGCTTTTTCTCTCTCCTCTCTTTCTTCTTTATTTTTATTTCCTTCTTCCTTGCTCCCTTCTCCCTCACCCCCGTGCAACCCTCCTAGCTGAACCCCAACACCGGACCTAGCTAGGAAGGAGTCGTTGGACTCTTAGACAAGTACATATTGCTCAATGGTGAAGTCATAATTTTTTTAATTTTTTATATATATGTTGTTTTAAAAATATATTTGATGGAAAATAATCTCCTTGAGTTGCTGATCATATTTAGTTCTTGGAGTTTTAGATTTTGATGTATAGATTTTTGTAGATCTGAGTTTCAAGTTTAGGATTTTTATGTATTCCATGAGTTTTCTTTGGTTTTGATCTATTAAAACTTGGTATTTTCAAAAATTATTTATTCCTTATGTTAGAGCATTCTATTTCATTTAATTTGGCTTTTGTTTCACTTGATTTGGAGTTAAAATATAGTTTTTATGAAGAAAATAATTTTTTTGGTTTTTGGAGCTTTCGGCCATGGTTGAACCTGCTGTTGGAGAAGACGAAGTCTCCATGCGGCCAACAAACTATGAGGATAAGAGTGCTATGCGGCCCGAGAGGGTTATGCGGCCTGAACTCTTGTCGCATACTGACAGCATGTGTCCATCTTGTTGGACGCATGACTGCTTATTTACACAAGTGTCCTTGAACACCTTGTGTTTTCACTCGCTGAATTTATAAAAAATTTGCTAAGTTCAAGAGAGGCATCCATGCAGCCAGTAGGTACATGCGGCCAGTGAGTCCATGCGGCCAGTGGGTGCATGTGGCCAGTGAGTCCATTCGGCTAGTGGGTGCATGTGGTCAGTGAGTCCATGCGGCCAGTGGGTGCATGCGGCCAGTGGGTGCATGCAGCCAGTAAGTCCATGCGGCCAGTGGGTGCATGCAGCCAGTAAGTCCATGCGGCCAGTGGGCGCATGCAGCCAAGAATTCTTGTGTGCATTTTGTGTTCCCTTTTATTATGATCTTTTAGTATTTCCTTTTTGTGATTATTGTTATGTGCTTCCTTATGTCGATACAAGTTTATGATACCAGACAAGTTTTGCATGTAAGTTTATAAGATATGTTTATGTACAAGTTTACCATCCTCACGACACCGTGAAAACGTTTATGTATGAAAATCTATTGCATTTGGCATCGGGCAATCGAGTTAGAGTATTGTTTAATGTATCGTGTGTCGCGAATACGATAACTCATGAAAAGCTCGTACTCTCGACTCGTTATTTTAGGGAGTTCTCAAGTATCCACGACTCGAGAACTTGAAATAATTTAGTAATAATTAAACAAGATAAGGTTTACCAAGATCATTGGAAGGGAAGAATATTACGCTACCGGTTACCCCGATCCCTAAGGGCCCCCTGCAGCATGTAACAACCCTGCTAGACAAGGGCTCCATGACTGACCAAGTTTACCCGTACTGCGGCACTTACAAGGCAAGTTTATATATAAGTTTATGTTACAAGACAAGTTTATAAAGCAAGTTTATGATTACAAGTTTAAGTTTATGCTTATAAGTTCAATTTCTGTTTATGACAAGTAACAAGTTAAGTTATTGTATGGTTGAATGTGCATTTAAGTTTACTAGACAAATGTACCATTGGTCATCCGGGTTAACTGCAGTGTCGGTGGTAGCAATATTATTAAAACATGCATTTAGTAATTAATGCCTGTGACAACCCTAGCTAGTTAATCGTAGCAAGTCGTGAAGTGGTTTAGCCGTACGATAAATGATGTTACTTTCATTATAGCTCGCTCTTCTAGTTTTATTTTTCTTCTGGCGCGTGGTTAGGGTGCTAAGTTCTGCTTGGGTGAAGGTCTGCAACCCCGGTCCTTGTTTGGTTTAAGGGTTGTGGTCCCGATCCAGAGTAGTTCCTATGCTTTCTTGCTGCTCGTCGCCTTACTTTTAATTTTGCACTTATTATCAGTTCTTCCAGTATTATTCTTGAGACAAGTACATTGGTACCGTACAAGTCTCGATCAGCATTTATTTCTTATATGTCTCTTTCTTCTTATGTTATGATGTGTTTGGTCTATCACCTCGAGATCCTTTATGTTACTTGTTGTTTGGGGTTCTGACCCTACTGGCTTTGCATGGCTAGGTTACCCCGAAGAGAACCAGGATCCACCTTGCTTCCAGCAAGATGGCTCACACTTGTAAGACTGCGACCGAGGCTCGCGAGTGGGTTTTCTTCTTCCACCCTTCGTCTTAATTACTTTATTTTGTGGTATTTAGCATGGGGCAGAGTTAGCTCCTTAGATATTTTTGAGACTGCGGTCAACATGATGTATATATTAGACCATGACTGGTATATTTGATTGTATATATTTATACTCTGCTAGTGCAGCATTTTGTATTCACTAGCTTCATGATTATATGTGACATATAATTTGGGATGCCACTTTACTTTCATATATGATATACTCTTGTACTTGTGTTGCTGGATTGAGATAATATGATTTGTCGGCCTTAGGACTGACATCATAGCATGCTAGAGTTCACCCATCTGTCTTTTAGACAACCTTAACATATTGCGTCCTACTTCGATATTCTAGAAGGTGCGGTTGGCCATGTCATTCCCCGTATTTATCCAGTATTCTGTGAGCGGGGCGTGCGACCTGGGACGAGCAGTACTCCACTCTAATGACCACTTGCACCTCCTTATGATAGTAATCCTGGGACAAGCAGTTCTAGGCCGGAGCCTACTACTCCTCCATCTACCGTTCCTACTGCTGACGGTACCATGGAGACTGAGGAGGAGACCGGCGAGGCCCAGCCCTCGCAGTATAAGAGAGATCCTCCATTCGCGCCTTCGGACGAGCATCAGATGGAGATTTGGGCCGACGACACAAAGTAAGTTAATTAGTTAACATTTCCTTACGCATATATATATATATATATATATATATATATATATATATATATATATATATATATATATATATATATATAATTTTCTATGTATATAATTATCTCTATATAGATATCGTCCATCGAGGGTACAGAGATGCCTGGGGCTCTTTCTGAGGTACAATTATGGTGGCCCTTGGATCAACTACTCCGATGCTCCAGACGAGAGGAAGGCGTTCTGGTTTAAGCACTACAAGGTAAAAATATATTTGGTTTTAATATCGATCATCTAATTTATTTATATTACATAACTTACTATATTACTTCTTGTAGGACACGTATTTTTATCCACCATACCGGGCCGAGGTAATCGAGGAGATGTTTCCTTTCGTCGACACCAAGCTAGCCCGGGATACGATCAATGATCAGAAGGACCGTGATCGTTTGGGAAAACCAATCCAAGGTTGGATCATAACTAAGCAGTGTAATCAGATGAGGGCTAGATTCGACGATCCCAGGTACAAGAAAAAGTTGGAGAAGGCGAAGGTGACCAAGAAGAAGGCAGGAAAGTGGTGTGGTGGGTCAATTCCGATGATGGAATATTTTTGTCGCATGGTAAGAATTTGAACATATATATTATTTTAATCAAAGTAGGATAAAATAGTTAATTTTAGTAATAATATATCTATTTGTAATTAACAGGTCCAGAGGGATGAAAACGCTAACATGGTGACCATCTTCTTCGCCACCAATCGAAAGGGAGAATAGCTCATCGATGATATGGCCACGCAGACTTACGTAACTACTACTTTATATTTTTTATTTTAATATAACTTAGAAAATATACAAATAAATATCCATGTAGTTAGTAATAAGTTGATTAGATAATAGAGTTATTAACACTAACTATCCCTATATTTTTGGTTTATAACACCGGGTACCCCTGCTTTTGAACAACTTAGAAAATATGCAAATAAATATCCATGTAGTTAGTAACAAGTATATTTATCGATCGATTCATTTTTTTTCTAGAATGAGTATCTACGGCTCTGTGAGCAGTTGATGCAATATGCTGCGTCTGTACCTCCCGAGGGAGAGGCCGATACTTCTTCGCAGCCACCGGCCCACCCAGTTCAGTCGGCTGACGAGCTGTGGCAGACCGCCGCTGGTGGTCTTCAGAGGGATACGTACTATGGTACGGGATCCTACGGGGCCTATGTTGCGACGCAGGGCTCTAGGACCCCCTCTGCCCCTGCGCATACTCCACAGCCTTCCCAGAATTCGGTGCGAGTCCAGCAGGAGAGAGTTGACCATCAGATTACGTCTCTGCATGACGAGATGATGAGACTGATTTTGCAGCAGTCCCAGTCCCAGCCGCAGGTGGACGATGTGAGGATCTTAGAATATTTTGATGCGCTCGAGCAAAACCTTTTGGAGCTCAGGACTATGACCGAGGCGACACAGCGGGACATTACGGATCTGGCATCATCGACACAACGTTCCGTCACTCGGATTATAGGTATCAAGGATTCATACAATGATCGCCTATCAGCATTGGAGCGGATACGTCCTCCTGGTTCGCCGGCATCGACACCGACTCCACCGATGATACTGCCTCCTAGTTCGACATCAGTGGCACTTTCACAGGGCCAATTGGACTATATCGTATCCCAGTTGCGTTGCAGTGTTCCTCCTTCTCCTCCTGATCATCATTAGTCCTAGGTTGGACAAATAGTTATGAGTTTGTGTGAATTTGGCCCATTTTTGGAAATTTGTGTGACATTGGCACATTTTTGGGTCTGTTGTATATATTCTTTTTGTGACATGAAGATATTTATTTTAGAATTTTATGTATGTTTGAATTTTTATGTCATTGGCCAACAGTGACAGTAGATTTGAATTTAACGGTGTTTAATAATTTTCTTATGTGTGACAATCTATTTTTATAAACTATGAATATACTTGTATAAACTGTAGGCTGAATATTGTTATATAAATTATTATGTAACAATCTGTATTTTTTTAAAAATTTACAACAATTTAGCGACGTTTACCGACGTCTAGCGATGTTTAGCGATGTACAAATATGTCGCAGAGAGGTATCAGAACGTCGCTATCCCTGTACCAAGACTTTGCAAATATGTCGCTAAAAGTTGCTAATTTGCTGACTTGGAAATCTCTGCTATGTCATCGAGATGTAACTAAAATACGTTGCTAAACGTCGCTAGATTAAAAAAATATTAGAGACATACATGCGTTGCTAAACGTCGCTAACGGAAGAATGTCAGCGACGTTTAGTGACACATTAAACGTCACTAAGTATAGAAATATCAACGACATTTTGCGACTAAATTTGTATCGCTCATATATCGACGTTGCGCCACAGAACGTTGCTAATTGGTAAAAAATTTGCGACGTTCATACGTCACTATGATACGTCGCTAGTTGCGACGTATTTTCAGTCAACGATTAGCTAGACCGCAATAACTATAAAACGTCGCTAATAACATCGCTATTTTATTTCAGCGACATAATTTTACACTTTTACGACATTTTGTAACGTCTCTAACCCCACAATTTTTAGTAGTGAACCAAACAACCTTAGCACACTCCGGCTACCTTTCTTCGTTCCCGCAAACCGAGCACTCAAGAGATCCAACATATTGTCATCTTGATCCGTTCAACCACAGAACTAAATCAACATGTTCATCCACACTACCATTGTGTGACAACCACAACGTCTTGCTCTACCTTGGGTGCATTAAACCCACCTTTGAAGCCAATTCGTATAGTTGCCTCTCCTACTCCACCTTGAGAAGAGTTTGTATAATCCGATTATAAACATAAACATCCAGCACCATATGTCTCAAACCAATTACAGCCGCTCAAATCAGTCACGTAACCTTGGGCTCTGATACCACTTGTTGGTAACGAGGTGTGATCCGAACCGGAGTTGCCCCATGAGGTGCAATATTGGACTGGGCCTATATGCCTTAAAAGATAATTTTCATGTACGGCCTAAATCAATCCCAATTATCTACACCTCATATCCGATGTGGGACTAAATTGCCAACTCCATTGTCACCCTCCTTTGAGCGCTCAACTAAGTTGCATATCCTCTTCCACACCCTCCATGTACGCCTGATACATGGGCCTGCAGGTGTTCGACATAGGTAGAATTATCATTTCAGGCATGCCTATTTTTCTTGGAAGAATCCGAGTTTTTGAAGGTTGAAGCGAAAATAGTTATTATTCATACATTGTATCCCGGTTATTATTCATATCAGAAAATAAACCATATTCATAGATTAGCTACGGATTACCAACGGACTAGTAATAGGTTAGCAATGAACTAGTGACGTATTATTTTCAGCACAATCTGTCACAACATTAAAGATGGATTAGCAACATATTTAGTTGGTAATCTGTTAGTAATCTGACAATAAAGGTGGTCAGTTCTTTTGTTGATGAATATTAAGTGACAGTAAATACTGACAAATTTTTTTTTGTCAGTGTTCCATCATAATGTAGTTTTAGTAATGGATTTTAGAGAAATATTGACTAATATTTCTGTTGCTCTATTCATGTATTTTGTAGTGAATTTATAATAAAAACTTTGCCCTTTTTTAAACCATGAGACACTGACTCAAGGATGGGGCTTATGCTGCCTATTAGGGTCCAGCCTTGATTTGGTAAATTTTGGAGCCCAAATATGGTCAAAGATTTGATATAATTTAGAAATCTACATTAAATGTAAGTTTTGATTAGATTTCAAATTTGTATCAAATATTTAATTTGACCATATTTGGATGTCCATAATTGGTGTTGGGCTATTTTAGGTGAAATATAATTTTTATTTTAATGGTTTCTATTTAGAAAGTCCTATTATGACCTAAAATAGGATTTCTTATCCTATAAATATAGGAGGAGGGTGGAGGCACAAAGATAGCACAATGTAGAGATTCAGGGGGCTTGTCCACAGAAAATGTAAGAAAAAATCCGTACTTTGCTCTTAGGACTTCACCATCCAAGACAGAAGAAAGAAAGAGATCTGATCGAGGAGTCGTCGCCTTCGCTCAGGGAGATTGCTACAGGTTGGTTAGTGGTTTTAATTATAATCTCTTTCTTTTCTTCTTGAGTATGGTGAGGTGGTTGAATCTATTAGGACAAATGGTTCAACATTGATTTTGTCAATCTTGTAATTTTACCTGAGTTATAAAGGTTAGAATTTGTCCAGGTGACGTAGTTATTGTCATATACTTGTCTTTATCTGTGCTTGGTGTTCGTTAGATAGGGGTTGGTTATCTCAGGAGGGTTGGCCTAAAGTTTTTGCTGCATGCACTCTCAGACACAATGTCGGAATGCTTGCATGACGTGTCTGATTCCCAACATCTGGTATTAGAGCAAGGTTTGGTTATGGAAACTATGTGTATGGAGCAGATGAACACTCGTATGATCACCCTCACAGGAGAAAATTAGGCAATTTGGAAGCCAAGGATGGAGGATCTACTCTAGTGCAAGGACTTGCATGGTCCGTTGGAGGTCGATAAAGCTAAGCCATCGGACAAAGGTGCTGAAGACTGGAAACGACTGGATCGGAAGGCCGTTGGATTCATCCGCCAATGGCTGGATGACTCAGTATTTTACCACGTGTCCATGGAGAGTTTGACAAAAGCATTATGGGAGAAGTTGTATTCGTTGTACGAAAGGAAGACAGTTGGCAACAATGCATTTCTGATTTCGCTAACTCGTCAACTCGAAGTACACAGAGGGTATCCCAGTGGCACAATATCTGAACGAGGTTTAAGGTATTATCAATCAACTGTCTGCGATGAGGATGGTGATTGTTGATGAGCTTCAGGCCCTTTTTCTTTTGACTTCTTTACCGGAAAGTTGGAAGACGTTGGTGGTGTCGGTGAGCAACTCCGCACCGGGTGGAGTTGTCATGATGGAGGCAGTCAAAAGCAGCTTGTTGAACGAGGAGATCCGACGTAAGCCAGTAGAATCGTCGCAAGAGTTCGCTCTTGACCCAAGTCACATGCAAGGACAGGGGGGAGTTCTCGGGATCTTGTGACTGGGGACCGCAAGGCGGGCTACTATAACTGTGGCGAAATGGGTCATATCAAGAGGAACGTCATGAAGCTCAAAGCTGAGAAGGCCAAAGGCAAGGATGATCAGGAGGATCTCACGGTTATGGGAGATCTCATAATTTTCATATTAATACTCAAATTTTCAAAAAAGACAAATCTACCCCTCCCCCTCCCTCTCTCCGGCAGGCCCCCTCTCTCTCTGGTGCCGGCGATCAGAGGAGGCGGGGGCGCAACAGCAGTGCGGGCAAGCGCGGGAGCCGGCGGCTGGGGTGTGGGCGGGTGGCACGTGCGTATAGAAGCATGAAAAATACGTCGGATGACTATACGCGACATATTGGTGCAGAGCAGCGTAAAGCAGAGGCCTTTAGAGCCATCAAACGTGCAACAGAGCTCTTTCCGCTAAAATGCAGCATGAAATATGAAAGCTCAAAGGACCATCCGCGTAAGGCAGTACGTCCAAGCCGCTTCAGCGTAAACAGGATGCTTCATCGCCTCCAGGGCGTAAAACTCATCCTCTTTCAGACGCAGCATCGAGGTGTACAAGAGACGCTTCGTATTCTCCGAAGTGAACCTGCAATAAACCTGACGTCTGGACTTCTGACAAAGGGATACGGCTCGACTACCCAGACGACGGCTATAATGATGGCACAGCACTGCGACCCAGGCTGTCAAATACCGACATCCCCTTTGCGTAAACTGCTTTTACAAGCACGAAGGGATACGCTGCCTTATTTTACACAGGCAGACACGAGCTGTTTACGTTCTGCAGTAGACAAACTGCCTGCCACATTAAAAGCTGCACTCCGTACGGGGTCGAGGCACGTCTCTGCGTCCAATGCACAGAGCGATGACAGTTGCTCGAGGCACGTCTCTACGTCTAATGCACAGAGCGGTGACAGTTTCTCAAGGCACGTCTCTGCGACTGATGCACAGAAGGAGTTGCAGACCTTCAAAAACACGCCTCCACATTTAATGCACAAAATGGTGGCAAATCTCGGCATTTAATGCAAGAGATTTGATTATATCTTTAAAAGCCGTAATTCCGGCTAAGACGTCCCCATCAGCACTCTAGCACGGTACGCAGCAGCTTCTACGCCCATCCAGCTCCTGTGCTCACTCGGTCTCTATGACCATTCGGCTTCTACGCCTGCTCGGCTTCAACGCCCATTCGGCTTCAACGCCTGCTCGGCTTCAACGTCCATTCGGCTTCTACCCCTGCTCGGCTTCAACGCCCATTCGGCTTCTACGCCTGCTCGGCCTCTATGACCACTCGGCTTCTATGCCTGCTCGGCCTCTATGACCACTCGGCTTCTACGCCTATTCGGCTTCTATGCCGGTTTGATAACTATTTGGCTTCTATGCCATGGTGACAGACATTTGGCTTCTATGCCAACCTCTTCTACACAATGGATACCTACCTACGTGGCTTCTACGCCGTGATCTTCGTAGAGATTATACGTGTTTTGTCCCTTAGTCGGACCCGCGTCACACGCTCATTCAAAGGATCATCTATACGCAGGCATTGGTTACTTTAACCGTTGTGTAAAAGGGTGCTGTACTTTCCACTCCTCGATTTCTGTACCGACGGAGTGGTCACTATCACTAAAACTCTATAAATAGAGACCTCTATCAATGAGGAACAAGGAGGAAAGATTGAGAGGTCAAAGAAATTGAGGGTCGACAAATTGGAAGATCGAGAATCGGTCAAGAAAACCAATATCAGACCCAAGGTCGAACTTCCAAGAAAGATCGAACCAGAGGTCAAGAGAGAGAGAGAGAGAGAGAGAGAGAGAGAGAGAAGAATTCGGAGCTCAGGCAAAGAGTAGGGATCGACGACTTTGACATCGTGCATCCACCCTCTTCTGCAACCTTCGAAGCTGCTTCCTGTCTTTTACGGCACTTCTTCATCATCGTGTGGTCCAAGGTCTAAAGTGATCGACTACAGATCAGACACCTATAGCAATATTTACCCAGATTAAATAAATTATACTCCCACATCCTCGTATAGGATCAAATTGTATAAGTTTGTTTGTAAACCAAAGAAGGCGGGTTTCGTGTAAACCCCATCCTGAATACATTTTTCATTCTTTCGTTTAATACCACAAACAAGATGGCGTCTCTGCTGGGGACATCTTTCTCTTCTGATGAGGAAGCAATTGCTCAACACGATGCGGTATCTATAGGAACCGTGAAGAAGACACTGGTCGTCCAATTCGACCAGTCTGCCTACGAAGACATGCTTCGAACCGGGGGTAGTTCTCACCCTCTCTCCGTCCAAGACAACAGGAAGCTGTGCAAAGTCTGGATGCCCAAGACATCCTCTACCATTCCTGTGGACTCTCCGATCTCTCCGACCTCTCCGACCAATGAGGTTGTAGCATTGCTCCCTCCGTGCCCTGCACGTAAAATTTAGTCTCCCGCTACGCGCGGTACAGACGAAAATTTGGGCAAAGCCTCAGAGATGACCCAGAAGTATCCACTGCGCTCTACGCGTAGAAACCAGTCTCCCGCTACGCGCGGTACAGACAAAACTTCGGGCAAAGCCTCAGCGCTAACCCAGAAGTATCCACTGCGCTCTATGCGTAGAAACCAGTCTCCCGCTACGCGCGGTACAGACCAAACTTCTGATGATGCCTCAGCGCCAAATCGAAAGTATAAATCACGCTCCATGCGCAAGACAACATCTGACCTCTACGGGGAACCAGATGAGCGCTGTGATTTCTGCAAGGGGAAGCAAGCGGCAGAGTACTCAACTTTTCGGCCGTTACGCCAGCGAAGAAGCAATCTGCCTACCCTCCGGATTACGCGGGAAGCCAACGGCCGACTGAGGACCTCTTCAGCTTTACGCCAGTCTGAGCAAATCTTCAAATTATGCCAGGCGAAATCCCACGACGTAAAGCAAGCTCAGGTTGCGGGAAGGCACCCTCCCCGGGGATTATCCGCCACCCAGATGGCCAACCTGTTGTACACAGGTGGCATAGGGAAAACCATGGTGCCCAATCTTCGCATGCCCACTGATTGGAACAGAAGAAACGAACAGTCTCCTTCGTCTTCTTCTGTAAATTCTTCTGACCTGCGGGATTATCTAACCCAGAAACACAAAAACAAGAGTCATAAACAGACTTCGGTTCCCCTAACAGTCAAACGCGGGAAGATCTTATGGGAAGATACGTCAACGTCTAATGTCGTCATAACAGGTGGGTCACAGGAAGACTCCAACCTTATCATTCCACCCAACCACGGCGATCAGCGTCCGATAATCTTCGATAGCAGGCAGAACACCCCGATCGTACAGGAGGAACCGCGCGAGTCTGAAACTGGAAGGATACAAACCCACAGATATAGCCCACAAGCATTAAATATTATGCAAAGCATGGGTTATGATTTGAAACTGAAACAAGGCCTCAACTATGGGAAAGGTAGACGAACGCCGGTGCGTAGTAATTCTCACCATCAAAAAGCTCATTTCGGATTGGGATATACTGCGTCTCTTATGAGACCAAAAATTCCGAAATCCAATCCTATACAGCCAGAGGCAGTTCCTGATAAATCAGTTTCTGTGGCCAGAGGCCACGGCATGTCTAGGAGTAACTTACCTCAACAGAACAAAGTGACGTCCAAAGCTGGGGATAGAATTCCCTCAAAATCCGGGGATGATGCGACGACGATCTCCCCGCAAGACCGTAAAAATCAGGCAGCAGGAGCCCGAAGACCAAAAGGGACTTTCTCCTTCAATGAAGACGACGTCATTGAAGTCTTCGATATGTTAATGAAAGAGCACAAGCTTCAGCTACCCAACATCAGACATCCTGAGAGGGCTGGCAAAGTAGATGACCCAGATTATTGTCTCTTCCATCGGTACACTCATCACCCCACAAGGGCGTGCTATGTGCTAAAAAAAAAAATTCAGGAGTTGATCGAGGCCAAGGTCATCACTTTGAACCTGTGAACAATGGGACGGTCCTTATCGATTGAATTTTCATTCTTTTTACGTAATAATTTGCTCTCTTCAAAAAAAATGTACTTGAGGAAAAGTCCCAAAACAAAAAAAATGGATTCTTCAGGACTATCCTCACTCAAGAAAAATACTCCACGGTGAATTGTCCAGACATAAGCTTATGTCCATCATCCAAAGCATTTCATTTCATAAACCAGAAGTTTGTCATGTTCATATTACCTCTGAACAAACTCTTCGGATTTTGGGCTATCGATTATCACGTCGGTTGTCATCTCAACTTAGCGTCCGTACTTAACTCTAAGTACGCCAGTGGTGTTAGGTCCACAAAGACTGCCATGTCCATATTACCTCTGAGCAGATATGCACTTCCATCCCCGATAGAATTGCACCCCAGAAGTTTGTCATGTTCATATTACCTCTGAACAAACTCTCCGGGTTTTGGGCTATCGATTATCACGTCGGTTGTCATCTCAACTTAGCGCCCGTACTTAACTCTAAGTACGCCAGTGGTGTTAGGTCCACAAAGACTGCCATGTCCATATTACCTCTGAGCAGATATGCACTTCCATCCCCGATAGAATTGCATCCCAGAAGTTTGTCATGTTCATATTACCTATGAACAAACTCTCTGGGTTTTGGGCTATCGATTATCACATCGGTTGTCATCTCAACTTAGCACCCGTACGTAACTCTAAGTACGCCAGTGGTGTTAGGTCCACAAAGACTGCCATGTCCATATTACCTCTGAGCAGATATGCACTTCCATCCCCGATAGAATTGTATCCCAGAAGTTTGTCATGTTCATATTACCTCTGAACAAACTCTTCGGGTTTTGGGCTATCGATCATCACATCAGTTGTCATCTTAAGCTCGTCACCCTCCGACTCACTTGAAGCTCTCAAGCAAGCATTATCAGCAAATATGGTGGTGGCAGATCCCTTTGAAGCAGACGAACAGGATTCTGAGCCGTTTGAGAATGAACTTGGGCTTAACAAATGGATACGCAGTGGGAATTCCGCTTCGAGCAGAGGGAACCTGTAAACTCCCTCGACCAGATTTCAGTATTTTAATATTATTAGAATTAGTGCAACTTTTTAAAAAATTTATTTACTATATATTCTATTGATTGTGCACCTGTTCATTACACAATTAATTAGGGCCTCACACTAGCTGTTAACCCTAAACTAATTTCACATCCCTGCCCTAGGCTTGCTAGACTACATTTTCTGTATTTTTAGCAACTCCCAGAAACCTCGTTTTGTGCTTCGTTTTAGTCGCACAAATATCGTTACAAACGTACGTATTTAATCCCTATTTTATTTTCTGCTCTTTACCCATCTCTGTACCCTTAGGGATTTGAGGACCAGTAGGCACCTGTTTTGCCCAAACAAAAATACGATAATATTCTACTCTAATTATATTACAATTATCGTATTGACACCGTAGAAAAATTATGACCCTAACTGCCCCTAAATAATAAGTGAACACCGTGCGCAGTATTTATTAAATAATAAATACGGTGACCCGTATCACCTGCAGAATCAGATCCTGCATCTGTCCAGGCTCACCCCACACTGTCCAAAACACTTCCCCAGCTTTCCCTCTCAATTCTGTGAATTTTAGTAATTTTTAGAACCAGGTAATTTTCCAGACAAATTTCATAATTGCGCAATTTTCCAATTTTTGGACTTTATTGCAATTTATGAAAAGTCAAGGGTTTTTATGCAAAAATGTATGTGAGGTGGCCTAACCTCATTGGCTAGACAACCTAACACTTACATGTGGCATTATTATCCAGAAAAATCTATTAGAAAATATCATAAAATCCAAATTACTAAAATACCCCCAACATTCCCCCTAATTACAAAACTACCCCCAACCCTAACCCTATATAACTACCCAGCCCCCTTCATAACCGAACCCATTCCCCCTCACTCCGGCCACCCTCCGCCCACCAAACCGCCGCCGACCACCTCGCCACTCCCCCAGCCATCCCCCAGCCAACGGCCACCCCCTCCGGCCACCGCCTCCGCCGCCCTGAGCCCCCGCAGCACACTCCCCTTTCCTGCACCACAGCCGCTTCCTCACCTCCGACCGCCCACCACCGCCGCCCTGACCGTCGTGGACCTCCGCCACCGACCCCAGTCGCTCCGCCTTGACCTCCCCTACCGACCCACCACCATCCCGCGGCCCCACGACGCCCTCCGCCGGCGGCAGCTCCTCCGCAAACCCCCACCGCCTTACTCTGCCATCTTCCCCGAGCCACCCCGACTAGTTCCCCACCGCCCCTCCGGTAGCCTCCGACCTCCGCCACCCTAACCGGACTGTTCGCCTCGACCTCCTCCGCCACCCCGACGGCCTGCACCGCCGACTCCGCCGCCGCTGCCGGTGCTACTGCTGCTGCAAGTTGCTACTGCTGTTGCTGTTGTTGACTGCAGCTGCTGCTGCAGGCGATTCTCCGGCCAGCCGCCGTCGACTCCGCCGCCGTGCTTCCGCCGGCGGCAAGCCCAGTGGGCCCCCTGACAGTAGGTATACCCCCCCTATTATTTATACGTATATATGTATTATTTTATATATGTATACATGTATATATATATATATGTATACATATACTTATATATATGTTATATATATATATATTAATATATACTGTTATATTAATTATATACTGTATAAATACAGTATAATTATACTAAATACATATTTATTATTATATATTTTAAATGAGTATTAATATATATTTATCTATATATGTATCTCTATGTATATTTATACATATATATTATAGATTTAAGATATTATATATATTTATGTATATATTGAATGTATATTTACTATTATATTTACTTTAAATATATATACAGTATATATATAATCATTATGTATTTTCATTATTTAAAATATACTTATTTCATTTATTTATATATATATATGTATATATTTATGTTTATACTTAAACATATAATTTATTACTATATATTATTATATATATACTATATTACAGTATATAATATGTATTATACTTTATAAATATAATTATATATAGCACATATATGTATTTACTATCTTTATGGTATATATATATATATATATATATATATATATATATATATATATATATATATATATATATATATATATATATATATATATATATGTATATATGTATATATGCCTTGATTATTTCTGTTATTATATATATATATATGTAGTATATATAAATATATGTATATAAATATTTATATATATTCTATATGTATATTATATCATAGTACTGGTTATACAGTACATATATATTATATTATATATTTAATATAATAATGATATACAGTATATATACGTATTTAAATTCCTGCATTTTTCTTTCTTTTATATATATGTAAATATATGTATTTATATATATATTTAATTTCTGCACTGTCTTTTCATTTATCTATATTATTATACATCAGTGGATATACCCTAATAAAATTACTATTTATTATATATATATCACAGTGGATATACCCTGCTACTATTAAAATTATATATATATCTGCATTTGTCTGTTCTTTATATACTATATATACTGCTATATATATTATATCTATATATATACATACTATATATATATATATCTATATTATATATGTGTATATAAGTATATATATATACTTTATATTACAGCCATGATATTCACGAACCCTGTCTGTTTTAACAGAAACCACCTTCAGCACAGCCAGTGACCCCCTGTCATCAGCACCCTCAAACCTGACTGTGAGATCAGGTTATCAACACTATCAGGGAGTAGGCAAGTATACCTTGCCAAGTTTTTACTGCTTAAATATTAACTGTTAAATGTTCTTATTTAAATTTAATTATTGTTATATGATACTACTCCTGAAATTAAATTAAACAGTATGTATCTAAGATTGCCTTGGGTACAGCCAACAGATACGTTGACTTAGTGTAATCAACTTAGTAGTTACAGATTTACCAACAACTGTGAGGATATCCTGATATTCTCCTAGACCCTATCACGGAAACACGCAATAGGGTTGCAATGCATATTAGGATGCGAGCTACGTATTTGATTAGCTACCAGTACGTGTGACCCGCATCACGGATTAAAATAAATCAAGAAAGTTACGACTTGGCATTAGTTACATTGGGCGGGGAGAACGACTAAAATACGTATGGGACACCCACCTCTTTATCATGTGCCGCACTCGACGGAGTGATACGGATGTTATATATATATTCATGTGACCATTTTCCTCGTAGATGGAAAATTGTATAGTGCCCTTGAACGGGGGCATATGTGGCCTATACTAGCCAGTCACTACGGATTGGTAAATTACGTCAGCATATGTCTAGCCACACAATTCCCATACGTACTAGGTTGTCTCAAATTGCATTTCACTTAGATGTTTAGCACCCTGTGTTTATTTATTTATTTATTCAGTATTTACATACATGGCATATTATTTTTCTGTATCTTGTTACGTCCCTCTGAGGACCTGGTTCCCTGCCAGGTTTAGATGATACACTCTACCCCACAGTACCTGGACCTGGACGGGAGGCTGGATATGCCCTTGAGACAGAGCTAGAGGAGATGCCGTCAGAGTCTGCCTGAGTACATCAGGAGCTGTTGCTGCTACCTCGATAGACGCTACACTAGTCTATCTTATTTTTTTTGTCTTCATCACATATTGTGTGGGTTTGTTCCCACAAGATATTATCGGGTTTTGTACTATGACATTTCAGATTTAGCATCTATATATTCAACACTTTTTCTGATATTTTGTGGATGAGATAGAATTACCTGTATTTAGACTTGTAGTATTTTAGGACAGCGTAGCACATCACTTTGGGTCCATTAAATTGGGTAATCCCTTAGTGACGTGTCAGCTGGCCAATGCCACGTGGCCTAGTTCCGTATATTTTTGGGACTGGGGCGTGACACAGTTTTAGTGGTGGCCCATGCAGGTCGAGTTAATTGCTAATAGCATGATATCATGTTCAGCAAACCTACAATAGGATAGGAATACTAGGTCTCATCCACACTGACTTCATCCATAAATTTTGTATCCTGCTTGAGTATCAATTATTATTTCCTTCGTACTTTTCTAAATTATTCTATCTTTTTTTCAGAAATATGGACATACCCGGGAAACATGCGATTGATGGAACTGACCAAGCAACAGATCTCTCGCCAGATGTCCAAAGGACACCAACCCCGAGAGACCAATCTCCGAGAAGGATGCTGGTCAATCCAACAACCTCGTACCTTCACCAGGATCCTACCCAGGAAGCAATACCAGCCCGACAAGAAGGGCAAACTTCTTAGGCACCAACACTGCAGGCGGAGATACCTTTGCCTCCACCTCCAGTTCTCGCAGCCCTGATGCCACAATTTGAGGAACAATCTCAGATATTCCAAGCCATATTGCAGGCTCAGTGGCAACAGAATGAAGTCCTGAGACAATGCTTGATGACGGTTCTGGAGAGGACAGCTGC
Source organism: Iris macrosiphon (assembly GCA_036927795.1). Taxonomy (NCBI): domain Eukaryota; kingdom Viridiplantae; phylum Streptophyta; class Magnoliopsida; order Asparagales; family Iridaceae; genus Iris; species Iris macrosiphon. The sequence continues at coordinate 31,566,615 of JAYESA010000020.1, read as the reverse complement.
CCCAGTACCAGCCCCTGTCCAACCAGCTAGCACTGTTCGAGGATTTAGCCGGATGAGCCCGAGAACCTTTAAGGGCAATGAAACTCCGAAAGAGATCTCAGACTGGATCTCTAACACAGAAATACTGCTAGAAGGTTCCCAGCTTCACCCCGATCTATGGATAACCGCAGTAAGGACCCTACTCCTCGGCAACGCCCATCACTGGTGGGAATCTATAGAGCGCAGCACCGGCAAGAACCATACTTGGGAGCAATTTCTGGAATATTTTAATACAAAATATTTTCCAGCCACGGTCAGAGATGATCTGTACTTTCAGTTCCTGCATTTGGAACAAGGGAATATGACCGTCGACGCTTATGATGCAGAATTCAGTCGACTAAGTCAATTCGGTGCCATCTTAATACCAACCGAGTTGAAGAAGGCTGTGAAGTTCCATCACGGCCTTACCCCCGAACTCCAGGGGCATACTACCGCACAGTCAAGGATTTCCTACGAAGAAGTTCTTTCAGAGGCAAGAATACAAGAAGCCATTGGCCGAGAAGCAAGATGTTCAAATCCAACCATATCAGCCAGAAACCAGACTGGAGCAGGAGGACCAATCCGTCACCCGGGAAATCAGACACAACACCAGACGGGGTCATATCAAACCAAGAAATTTTCGACTTGTCACCATTGTGGCAATAAAGGACATTATGCCAAAAACTGTCGAAGGAAGTATAGACTATGCTTGATATGTGGAGATAATCAGCATAGGGCCAGAGACTGCCCACAACACAGAGAAGCAGTACTCCAGAACGGGCAAGGACCAGTAGCACCAGCCCAGGGAATGCAACCCCCTACTAGAGGTCAGCATTCCCCAGTATCTGGAAGATTTTAGAGGGGACCACCCTTGGCTACCCAAGACACGCAGTACTACCTAGCCAGACAACAAACCGGAAGGTAAAACCATTTCAGGTACCATTATAGTCGCATTATTACCTGCAACCCGCATTATTTGATTCTGGCCCTACACTGTCTTTCACATCTAGTAGTTCCGTACCCATGCAAATAGCCAGGTTTACCGGAAGAGGTATTGTTCCAGTTATCAACATTACTAAAGCATGCTAGTAGTCATGTATAGTAGCGTTATGAGGACGCGATTCTCGGTACTTCCAATACCAAACTTCGACGTTGTCTTAAACATGGACTGACTAAACCAAGTTCACATACATATCCTAGACTACGGGAAGAGAAGCATCATCCTTAGACCACCAGGTTACCCATTCAGATATAGATAGTACCGAGGATAGCAAATCATAGTAGTTAACCCTAGTCACCTGATGACTTGTAATATCCGACCTAAATTATTTTCCACCCTTAGATAATGATCAGGACTAAGCAAACACATATAGGTAGATTGCTAGACATTGATTGATAAGCTCAATCATATGAATGAAGTGATAGCTGAGTACTACAGGTAGTTTCCAAATTAGATTTGATATACATGACTTATTAGGGGAGTCAGTAACTTCTAGTCTCGTGATTTCACCAATAGATTAATTATAGGAGAGAGGATAGACATATGTTAGCCTTGAGAAAACATCAGGAAACTATCAATAATGTACAACCTATTATAAACCTGGTTATACCCATAATTTGGAAAAGGTACACATAGAGTAAAATAAGAGGGCATGTGTTTTCACCTACCCGAGAAACTATCAGACTTGGAAGAAGTGGAAAACTAAGCTCGAGGTACATCAGACCCTTCGAGGTGTTGGAACGCATCAAAGAAGTTGTTTACAAGATAGCATTACCTCAGACATTGGAAGAAGTACATGACGTCTTCCACGTATCCCAATTAAGGAGGTATGCTCTGGATGCAAGTCATGAGCTTAAATCTCTGTTTTATGCGGACAACCTATAATGTATATCAAGGTTGTAGAACTTAGAAAACCATATCTCTTTTGAGTCAACTAGCAACCTAGACAAGAAGTTAGCATAAATTGTTTTGTACTTCACACATCATAATCTAGCGTACTTATATTTGTTATACTACCTTAAATTATGCTCTGCTATTATAGCCTAGTTTTGCAAGCTTATTCTTTATCAAGCTTGTTCATTAATTATGTATTATTGGAGTACTACACTAATACATTTCAGAATCAGTGTATGACGGTCTGATCAACCATAATGCACTTGGTTCGGCCTTCGCATAACTACTTTACGTGGATTGAGATATATAGTGATTAGTAGACAGAGGTACTTACTCTATGCGCATATCATATCAGCTATATAACTGTGCTAATACTAATATGTGAATAGAGATTACCAGAATAACATTTCCATCCACAACTGACTTGACAATTCCCATTGAAGTCTTTAAACACCTTGAATCTCCATACTTCTAAATCTATTACCTCCCCCTTGAACTCTTAATTACTGCTTTTCGTCTTCCCTTATTTCGGAAGGAAGAAACCTCGTATTTAGTATAAAAACAAAGTGTATTGTTTCTGTAGCCATTTCTATTATTTCTTGGGAAAATACCAAACCCTATTATTAGATTAGATTGCAGTTTAAAACTGTTCTTTTAAAATGATTTTCGCTACCTACCATACGTTGTATTACGTTCCTCTAGTTCATATTGCATGAAAACATCATGCACCAGGCAAATCAACCTGGGAACGGGAAGAGAATATTCGATAATGTTTCCCCCATCTATTTTCAGATCAGGGTATGTCCAAATATTTCAAATCAATCTTCAGCTATCTATGTCCTGATATTTCGAATCAATCAATCTTTCGTTCTCATTATATGTTTGTTCTTATTTCGAGGACAAAATATTCTAAGGAGGGTAGATTGTAAACTCCCTCGACCAGATTTTAGTATTTTAATATTATTAGAATTAGTGCAACTTTTTAAAAAATTTATTTACTATATATTCTATTGATTGTGCACATGTTCATACACAATTAATCAGGACCTCACACTAGCTGTTAACCCTAAACTAATTTCACATCCCTGCCCTAGGCTTGCTAGACTACATTTTCTATATTTTTAGCAACTCCCAGAAACCTCGTTTTGTGCTTCGTTTTAGTCGCACAAATATCGTTACAAACGTACGTATTTAATCCCTATTTTATTTTCTGCTCTTTACCCATCTCTGTACCCTTAGGGATTTGAGGACCAGTAGGCACCTGTTTTGCCCAAACAAAAATACGATAATATTCTACTCTAATTATATTACAATTATCGTATTGACACCGTAGAAAAATTATGACCCTAACTGCCCCTAAATAATTAGTGAACACCGTGCGCAGTATTTATTAAATAATAAATACGGTGACCCGTATCACCTGCAGAATCAGACCCTGCATCTGCCCAGGCTCACCCCACATTGTCCAAAACACTTCCCCAGCTTTCCCTCTCAATTCTGTGAATTTTAGTAATTTTTAGAACCAGGTGATTTTCCAGACAAATTTTATAATTGCACAATTTTCCAATTTTTGGACTTTATTGTAATTTATGAAAAGTCAAGGGTTTTTATGCAAAAATGTATGTGAGGTGGCCTAACCTCATTGGCTAGACAACCTAACACTTACATGTGGCATTATTATCCAGAAAAATCTAATAGAAAATATCATAAAATCCAAATTACTAAAATACCCCCAACATTCCCCCTAATTACAAAACTACCCCCAACCCTAACCCTATATAACTACCCAGCCCCCTTCATAACCGAACCCATTCCCCCTCACTCCGGCCACCCTCCGCCCACCGGACCGCCGCCGACCACCTCGCCACTCCCCCAGCCATCCCCCAGCCAACGGCCACCCCCTCCGGCCACCGCCTCCGCCGCCCTGAGCCCCCGCAGCACACTCCCCTTTCCTGCACCACAGCCGCTTCCTCACCTCCGACCGCCCACCACCGCCGCCCTGACCGTCGTGGACCTCCGCCACCGACCCCAGTCGCTCCGCCTTGACCTCCCCTACCGACCCACCACCATCCCGCGGCCCCACGACGCCCTCCGCCGCCGGCAGCTCCCCCGCAAACCCCCACCGCCTTACTCTGCCATCTTCCCCGAGCCACCCCGACCAGTTCCCCACCGCCCCTCCGGCAGCCTCCGACCTCCGCCACCCTCACCGGACTGTTCGTCTCGACCTCCTCCGCCACCCCGACGGCCTGCACCGCCGACTCCGTCGCCGCTGCCGGTGCTACTGCTGCTGCAAGTTGCTACTGCTGTTGCTGTTGTTGACTGCAGCTGCTGCTGCAGGCGATTCTCCGGCCAGTCGCCGTCGACTCCGCCGCCGTGCTTCCGCCGGCGGCAAGCCCAGTGGGCCCCCTGACAGTAGGTATACCCCCCCTATTATTTATACGTATATATGTATTATTTTATATATGTATACATGTATATATATATGTATACATATACTTATATATATATGTTATATATATATATATATTAATATATACTGTTATATTAATTATATACTGTATAAATACAGTATAATTATACTAAATACATATTTATTATTATATATTTTAAATGAGTATTAATATATATTTATCTATATATGTATCTCTATGTATATTTATACATATATATTATAGATTTAAGATATTATATATATTTATGTATATATTTAATGTATATTTACTATTATATTTACTTTAAATATATATACAGTATATATATAATCATTATGTATTTTCATTATTTAAAATATACTTATTTCATTTATTTATATATATATATGTATATATTTATGTTTATACTTAAACATATAATTTATTACTATATATTATTATATATATACTATATTACAGTATATAATATGTATTATACTTTATAAATATAATTATATATAGGACATATATGTATTTACTATCTTTATGGTATATATATATATATATATGTATATATGTATATATGCCTTGATTATTTCTGTTATTATATATATATATCATATATATATATATATGTAGTATATATAAATATATGTATATAAATATTTATATATATTCTATATGTATATTATATCATAGTACTGGTTATACAGTACATATATATTATATTATATATTTAATATAATAATGATATACAGTATATATACGTATTTAAATTCCTGTATTTTTCTTTCTTTTATATATATGTAAATATATGTATTTATATATATATTTAATTTCTGCACTGTCTTTTATTTATATTATATTACTATATATCAGTGGATATACACTGCTAATAAATACTACTATATATATCAGTGGTCACATATAGACCCTGAAAATATTTATATTGCTGAATAGTACAGCATTTATATATAATTTCTGCACTGTCTTTTCATTTATCTATATTATTATACATCAGTGGATATACCCTGATAAAATTACTATTTATTATATATATATCACAGTGGATATACCCTGCTACTATTAAAATTATATATATATATGCATTTGTCTGTTCTTTATATACTATATATACTGCTATATATATTATATCTATATATATACATACTATATATATATCTATATTATATATGTGTATATAAGTATATATATATATACTTTATATTACAGCCATGATATTCACGAACCCTGTCTGTTTTAACAGAAACCACCTTCAGCACAGCCAGTGACCCCCTGTCATCAGCACCCTCAAACCTGACTGTGAGATCAGGTTATCAACACTATCAGGGAGTAGGCAAGTATTTCTTGCCAAGTTTTTACTGCTTAAATATTAACTGTTAAATGTTCTTATTTAAATTCAATTATTGTTATATGATACTACTCCTGAAATTAAATTAAACAGTATGTATCTAAGATTGCCTTGGGTACAGCCAACAGATACGTTGACTTAGTGTAATCAACTTAATAGTTACAGACTTACCAACAACTGTGAGGATATCCTGATATTCTCCTAGACCCTATCACGGGAACACGCAACAGGGTTGCAATGCATATTAGGATGCGAGCTACGTATTTGATTAGCTACCAGTACGTGTGACCCTCATCACGGATTAAAATAAATCAAGAAAGTTATGACTTGGCATTAGTTACATTGGGCGGAAAGAACGACTAAAATACGTATGGGACACCCACCTCTTTATCATGTGCCGCACTCGACGGAGTGATACGGATGTTATATATATATTCATGTGACCATTTTCCTCGTAGATGGAAAATTGTATAGTGCCCTTGAACGGGGGCATATGTGGCCTATACTAGCCAGTCACTACGGATTGGTAAATTACGTCAGCATATGTCTAGCCACACAATTCCCATACGTACTAGGTTGTCTCAAATTGCATTTCACTTAGATGTTTAGCACCCTGTGTTTATTTATTTATTTATTCAGTATTTACATACATGGCATATTATTTTTCTGTATCTTGTTACGTCCCTCTGAGGACCTGGTTCCCTGCCAGGTTTAGATGATACACTCTACCCCACAGTACCTGGACCTGGACGGGAGGCTGGATATGCCCTTGAGACAGAGCTAGAGGAGATGCCGTCAGAGTCTGCCTGAGTACATCAGGAGCTGTTGCTGCTACCTCGATAGACGCTACACTAGTCTATCTTATTTTTTTTGTCTTCATCACATATTGTGTGGGTTTGTTCCCACAAGATATTATCGGGTTTTGTACTATGACATTTCAGATTTAGCATCTATATATTCAACACTTTTTCTGATATTTTGTGGATGAGATAGAATTACCTGTATTTAGACTTGTAGTATTTTAGGACAGCGTAGCACATCACTTTGGGTCCATTAAATTGGGTAATCCCTTAGTGACGTGTCAGCTGGCCAATGCCACGTGGCCTAGTTCCGTATATTTTTGGGACTGGGGCGTGACAGAACCTCCCACCAAAGACGAAGTTATCCAGATTGATGTTGGGGGTGAACTTTTGCCAAAACCGATATTCATCAGTAACAATCTTTCCCCAGCTGAACGGAAAGAAGTTACCCAGCTGATAAAAGAATATATCGACGTCTTTGCGTAGAATTATGAGGACATGCCAGGCCTTGACCCAAAGGTGGCCACTCATAAACTCAATATATTGACCGACTCGAAGCCTATGAAGCAGCACCAACGCCGGTTCCGCCCGGACATGATGGACGCCATCGAAGCTGAAGTCAAGAAGTTGATAGCCTGCAGTTTCATCCGGGAAGAACAATATCCCGACTGGGTCGCCAACGTTGTCCCAGTCATGAAAAAAAATGGGAAAATACGTATCTGCATCGATTACCGAGATCTGAATACAGCCTGCCCTAAGGATGAGTTCCCTCTTTCCATCACGGACATCATGATCGACAACACCTGCGATTTTGAACGCATGTCTTTCATGGATGGATTCTCAGGATACAACCAGATCAAGATGCATCCTGAAGACGAAAAGCACACTGCCTTCCGGACCCCGTTGGGAGTATATTGCTATACGGTCATGCCCTTCGGAATGAAGAACGCCGGGGCTACATACCAACGGGCTATGAGTAGCATATTCTATGAGCATTTACGCAAAATAGTAGAATGTTACGTTGACGACATATCCGTCAAGAGCCGCCTCAAAGATGATCACATTCAAGACTTGAGGACGGTATTCGAGTTAATGCGCCAACATCAACTCAAGATGAACCCTACGAAGTCCTTCCTGGGTGTATCTAGTGGCAAATTCCTGGGATTTATCATCACCGCCAAAGGCATCCAAGTGGACCCTGACAAAGTCCAGGCCATCGTAGAAATGCGACCATCCCGTAATCTGAGGGAACTCCAGGGATTTTAAGGCCGTCTGGCTTATATCCGGAGGTTCATATCCAACCTCTCGGAAAGATGTCAGCCCTTTTCGTATCTCATGAAGAAAGGTGTATCCTTCGTATGGGATGAAGCCTGTCAGCAAGCATTCGGGGATATTAAACGCTACCTCACTAGTCCGCCGGTTCTGGTGCCTCCCATCAGGGGAAGACCATTCTTGCTGTACGTTCGAGCAATGGATCATTCGCTAGGAGCTCTTCTCATACAGAAGAACGATGTGGAGCATGAACAGGCTATCTACTACCTCAGCAGGATGATGGTCGGAGCCGAACACCGGTACAACCTAGTGGAGAAAGAATGCTTGTCTCTGATGTTCGCTATCCAGAAGACGCGGCACTATGTCACCGGCCAGACTATTCATATCATCTCCAGGATCAACCCTCTTCGAGTACTGATGAGCAAGCCAAGTATTCTTAATTCCCGACTCGCAACTTGGGCGATGTTGTTAACACCATATGACATGGTATACGTCCCGCAGAAGTCCATCAAAGGCCAAGCGCTGGCCGACTTCTTAGCTGCTCATCCGATCCCGGAGGCCTCCAAATTATACGAAGACATTCTCGACGAAGTTGCAGAATGTAATTCTGCAATGGAAAGTGACGCATGGCAACTGTTCTTCGACGGCGCCTCCAGGACTGGTCCCCAGGGAAACGTGGTTTCAGGGGTAGGAATCGTCCTGGTCACTCCTGATAAACTCGTCATCTACCGAGCATATTTTCTTAACGAACCATGCTCCAACAATGTGGCAGAATACAACGCTCTGTTAATCGGGCTCCAAGTCGCTAAAGAGCTGGGGGTCGAGTCCCTGGAAGCTTTCGGTGATTCTCTGCTTATCGTTAATCAAGTCAGAGGAATATATGAAGTCCGAAATCCAGACCTCATCCCCTATCACCAAGCAACGGTCGAGATAGCCATGACATTCAAAGGATTCTTCCTAGAGCATGTACCTCGATCTCAGAATCTGGAAGCTGATGCCCTAGCCAGTCTAGCTGCGGATTTGGCCACTCCTATAAGAATGCAGGATTCGGTAATCCTTCTTAACAGAGATTTATTCTGCGTGAAGAACAACTTTCACATAGAATACAGCTACGCTGTGAACACGGATCCCCCTAGAAGAGACTGGAGAAGTCCCTTCATAGATTTTGTCGCATACGGAATCTTGTCGGAGGACCCCAAAGAAGCAGTATCCGTCAAAAGACGATTATTACGCTTCTACTTCGATGCATCTTCACAATGCCTATATTGCCGGACCTACGACGGACTGCTATTAAGATATCTCTCTGACGACGAAGCACAGCAGATTATCTGGGAAGCTCACGATGGCATATGCGGAGCGCATCAGCCCGGTCCTAAGCTACAGGATCGTATCAGGAGAATGGGCTATTACTGGCCCACTATGATCACAGACGCGATCAACTATGCAAGACAATGCAGAGCCTGTCGGGTTCATGCAGACTTCATACACCAACCGTCTGAATATCTACATCCTACAGTTGCGTCCTGGCCTTTCAAAGCATGGGGTATGGATATCATTGATCCTATTCACCCGTCTTCTTCCAGAGGTCACCGGTTCATACTGGCCATCACAGATTACTTCTTCAAATGGGCAAAGGCGATCCCTCTTGCTGAGGTAAAGGCATCTAATGTAATCAGCTTCGTCAAGCATTACGTCATTTATCGCTTTGGGATTCCCCGAAGGATAATCCATGACAATGGACCTCAGTTCATCAGCCAAGCGTTTCATCGATTTTGCGATAAAAATCGGATACATAATATTGCCTCTACGGCATATTATCCAGCTGCTAATGGTTTGGCGGAAGCTTTCAACAAAACCATTATCAAACTCTTGAAGAAGTTCGTCTCTTCAAACAAAAGAGATTGGGATGAGAAGCTGGGCGAATGTCTCTGGGCATACCGTACAACGGTACGGACACCGACAGGTTGTACCCCATTTTTACTGGTCTACGGGAGCGAAGCAGTTTTTCCCATTGAAATCCAGATCCCGTCGCTCAGGATAGCCGTGACTAATGAGCTGACTCAAGAAAAGAATGACCTGTTAAGGCTTCAAGAGCTAGAAGGATTAGACGAGAAACGCCTCCAAGCTCAACAGCGCATCGTGCTCTACCTAACACGCATTTTCAGAGCTTTCAATCATAAAGTAAAGGAAAGAGTGTTCAAAGTCGGCGAGCTAGTTTTAGCCGTAAGAAGGCCGATGATTCTTACTCACAGGAGTAAAGGCAAATTCCAGCCTAAGTGGGAAGGCCCTTATGTGATCGAGACAACAATCTCGAACGGCGCTTACAGGTTAGCCCAGCCTAATGGAGACCTGTTAATGGCTCCTATCAACGATAAATTCGTGAAGAGGTACTATGCTTAACCTCCTCTGCTCAAGTGGAATATAGCGAGAATCTCAAAGTCTGACCAAACTACTTCCAGAATGAAACTAGTTAGGTCATATTCTATCATGTCCGTATGACCTCTGAATAGATATATCCTGCTAGAAGTTTGTCGAGAGTCTATCACGTCCATACTACCTCTGATATCACTCTCGCCCGAACCTGTCATTTACATTCCGAAATGATGGGTCCACAAAGTCAGAAAAGATTCGCTTTATTTATTCCCGAAAAGAGCAGAATTATATGGGGGAAGCAAAAAGAAGAAAGGGCACATCATTGTGGGGGAGCGGTCAAATCGTGAATCAGCTCCGCCAGTGCAGCTACCCTCTCGTCCCTGGAAACCAAGGCATCAGTGCGGGCCTGTTCCAACCGTGCCTCGGGATTGTTCGTAAAGGACAGTTCGGCCCTTGCCCGAAGAGAGCCAGCTCGGGCAGCTTCTGCACGCTCCAGGTCCCGTCGCGTTGTGCTCAGTCGACCAGTCGCTACGTCTAGACCTGCCAACGACTGAGAAGCCCACTCCTCTGCCAGAGCGAGTTTCTCCTTCAACTTGCGAGCCCTCGCTACATTCCATTCATGCTCGGATTGGCACTTCGTCTGAAGAGCAAGAGCCTCCTCCACGATAGCTTTTTTTTTATCCATCTCCAGCTTATGTGCTTTGTTGGAGTTATCTAGGCTCTCCAGCTGTTTGGCAAGCCGCGCAGTCATGAAGTCGTATCTGGCCTGGACCTCAGCTTCAAAACTGCCCCGAGTCAGCTGCAAGTATTTGTTAATAGGTTGCTCCAACCCATTAACCATCGCCTCCAGGGCGTCAGCTACCCCAGAATCGCCGAACTACCTGACCGCCCCAATCGAAAACTGGAAAGCCTTCTTCAGACGCTCAAAATCCAGATTCTTCGCCAACACCATTGATATCAGCGTGTTCAAACTGGTGTAAAAGAGGCTGGTATACAGCTCGGTCAGCGCAACCAGATCTGGTTGAACGCCAGGAGTGGCCGCGTTATTGGCGAGTTCCCCTCCAGGAATGATTGCAGACGAGGTGGCCACAGCCACTGCCTCGATGGGTGGTACGACCGAAGAAGGTGCGACAACGACGGTCGAAGTCAACGGCATACTCGCAAGAGACGAGGTCACGATGACGGGTTCGTCCTCCTCTTGAGGTGACGAAACTACTCCGGGCGAGCTGGCCCCCGAAGGTATTTCCTCCTCGAAGTCGAACGCCTCCGTATCATCGCCAGAAGCCTGAGCAGAGCCAGAAGGCGCTTCAACGCTATACTCCCCATGGACGCCATCCCCTGAGAAGAGGACAAGAAAGTTGATATCAATATGATAGTAATCTTTCTAAGAGGAGACATAAAGATGACCTTTACCCGTAGCCAACGGTATATATGCCGCGTCTGCAGCCGATGTAGCTATATCACGCCTTAATGACGCAATACGAACTGTCATACCTGGAGAAGGAGGTGGGCCAACCGACATTGCCAGGAGCTCTACCAAGCCTTCACCGAGACGCAGTCGAGGTTCGTCAGCTGGAATCTCGCTAGGCATGCTCACGGACACGGCAGGAGTTTTATCCGTTACTGGTCTAGGGGAAGATTCTCCCATTTGCCTCGGCCACGCAGGCGATTTCATTCCACTACCAGAGGCAGTGGCGGCAACGGCAGCCTCAAGCAGGAGTTCTCCGGCACCGCCAGCCGAAACTGAGGGTCCCTCTCCGAAAGGCGGGGAGCCTCCAATCAAAGAGACATCCCCAACATGAGAGACAGCAGGTTCCTCTCTAGGAGCCTCAATGCCAGGAATCCGGAGAGGGCGATTAACCGTCTTCTTCTTCCTCTTGCGAGGGGAAGTTTGCTTCGAAGCAGGAGCCCTTCGCTTCCCAGAGACTGCCAAAGCCCCCGCAGGCGGAGGCGCTTCACACCTCGGCACCGACACCAGAGGCTCGTCCGGAGTGACGGACTCCTCACCCTCGTCAGATGAAACCGAGGGGACTTCGATTCTTCTTCCAGGCTTGGGAGAAGGCACCCTAAAGCTTCCACGCATGTCAAAATTGCGATGGAAGGTGTTGATCGCCATGTAGAACTGAGCGTATGAATGGAGGATCCGCAGCTCCGTGGAGAGGGTGACGACCGGCACGATAAAGATTGCTCCCGTGCAACCCATGATAAAATACCGCCATCCTCTGGCTCCATCAATGAGTCCGCCCCTGGACCTGAAGCTGGTGACGGCATTGCCCACGTGCAGCTGATCGTACCCAAACTGCCTGGCGAACCGACTGGGCAAGTAAGGCTCGAAGAAGCAATGATCTTCGCTTCTGTACAGCAGATGGAAGGGTCTGATACAGACCAACCAATTAAAAGCTTTCGGAGAAAGATTGGTCTTTTCTCCACCTAAATCCTCAAGCCTAATCCTCGACTGATTGCGATGTACAGAGAGGACAGTGCAGAGGAGCTTCCAGCAATGACCGAGGCTCAGCACCAGCCGACAGCCTAAGACTGTATTCACGTTCCAAAGGGAGTCCTTGTAGTTCAGCAAGAAACTACCCCCCGCGCTACTACCAGGGCCGGGAGATATCACCCGGGGTTGTGGAGAATTAACCATCCCATCAAGTACAGGTATGGTAACTCTACCCGCGGAAAGCTATCACGTCGAGCTTCATCGACGAGCAGTCCGTCAGTCATGGCTCTCAGGCCAGCCTGTATACGGCACACCATGGCAGGGAGCAAGCCCAATCTTGCCCCGAATACCATACGCACGGCGGGCCACAGGATGTTCCGGTGGATGCGGTCCACGGACGCGATGCCGGGCACCACTACTCGACGCAGCCATAGGAAGAGAAAGACAGCCAGCCTGGCTTCCTCAAACAAAGGCCTGCGACAGCGCCTCAAGTAACTATAGGCCTTAGTGCCTTCAGGATACTTTCCTACCCCGTCAGTGAGAAACTGATCTGGAGCTTTAGCCTCCTCCATAAGATCCTCGACGACCTGGGCACTGAGCACGCCCAAACAGTTCACGGGCTCATTCTTGCCCTCCGAAACCTTCTCCGACTTGACGGCCCTGGCCCGGTGGAAGAAGAGGTAGGACATCCACTTAGTGGTGTGAGCCAAATCAGAAGGCTCATTATAAAAAGCAGTGCACGCGAAGTAATGGCACATCAGCTCCTGATACACCTCCACAACCCGAGGGTCCGAGTCCTCCAACTCCCGGTTGGTGGGAACATACTCTTCATACGGGGTATCCCCCATCGGCAGTCTCGAGATCACTGCCATTTCGTGGAGGGCCAACCCCAACTCCCCCAGCGGAGTGGCGAAGGTCCCGATGAGCAAAATATATCGCTCCATCAGTGCCAGAAACAGGTTAGGGTTGGGAGGCAACTCAACACTCATCGCGCTCACGGCAGCATACAGTCCTATGACCTCCAGCTCTCTCCGAAAATGCTTCAAAGCCCAGTCAACTAGGCAAGTCCATCGGAGGTTTGCCGGGGTGATCCACCCATTGCACCGAGGATTCTCCTTGGGGTATACCCCCCCTCGCACCATGAAGTCGTTGCAGAAAGTCGACAATTGGACCGGATGGATCACTGAACTGTCTTCACTCGGGACGCTGCCCGGGCACAGTCCCCTGAACAACGTCACGACGCCAGAAGGACGGCTGACAAACGACCCCTGGTCAGCTCCTTTCAGATGAAAGATCTTCCCCGGCTTGCCGTGAAGATCGGGAGTCAGCGTCCATGATATCCTCCTGGAATGTGTGGCATGGAAGAAAGCCGAGATGGGATAATCTCTCAGCATCGTGGGCAGATACAAGACCACACTCTCGGCAGGGAAAACCCAGGGTTCTCTCTTGGGCTTCGTCTGGGACTGTTTGTCAATCATGTCCCCAAAGAGAAAGGCCGGCTTGATGTACTGGTCCCCGTCTATGTACGTCAGGGGCTCTCCGTTAATCATGTTCAGCAATGTCCGCTCGCCCTGAGCCGATATCAAGATCCCCCTTCCTTCAGGATACTGGGGTCCGGAGATAGGAAATGTCACGTGCGACAGATCCTCCAGATAGTTCGAGTGCAGCATCCCGGCAGCGGAACCCATCACCTAGGCCAGTAGAGACTCATGCAAGTTAACTGCGAAAGCGCAAGGAAAATATGTCATTACAAATCTTGCAACATAAAGACCAAGAAACGACAGTCTGTGCTTTACGCTAAGACTGTACAAATTTTGGTCATTTTACGCCGGAAGTCACATCCTGAAGCGTAATTGGCGGTATACAGTCCGTGCTTTACGCCAGACTGCCAAAATTCTAGTTATTACGCCGGAGGTCCCATCCAAAGCGTAAAACTAAAATTTTATAGTATACACCAAGTTTTCGGCAGTCAGAGCTTTTACGCTCAAAACTGCGAAAACATGGAGTTTTTACGCTGGCACAATAGAAATGTGGGCGTAAAAGATAAAAACGTCTCCGTGCGTCATCTTCCTCAAAGAGGCTATCAGCACAGGAGATGTCCTAGCGCGGTCACGTTCAACGTGTGCGAAGGATTTTTTGTCGTTCTTTATCATCCCAAAGGCTATACCTCTAAGGCCGGGTGTGCTACTCGTCGGCAGGATGCTTCGCTCAGAAGAAAGTTCATCTTGCCCGACCGAAGACTCTCTTGCTGGGGCAGAAGAACGAGAAGAAGAGCCTGTACTCTTTCCCTTGGTGGAGGGGGTTTGTTTCGGTGCCATTTCTGAAAACTCGGAGTGCTCGGAGAAAGAACGAGGGGAAAAAACTCAAACAATCGAAGGCTCTCTTTCGCAGGAGACGGATAAAAAGTTTTTCTCTCAAAAGCTTGGGATATATATAGAGTTTGGGTCGACTCCTCGAATCCTCAGACGGGCTCCTCGAAACCCTAACCAAATCTCACAAATTAAATATTTGGTTATGATTGGTTACTACGTCAGCCCACTACTCTCGAAAAACGGACAGTCAGAAAATTCGAAGAGTTTTTCATGCAAAAGCAGGTCATCGGTTCCTATGCTAAAGAGCTTTCTATGCTCGACAGCAACAGATCTACGGTTTTACGCTCGCAAGCTACAAGTCTATGGTTTTATGCCCGGATGCCTTTGTGCTCAGTAGCTTTTATGCTCGAGAGGCTACAAACCTACGACTTTACGCTCAGCAGATACCAAATCGATAATCTCACGCTCGGTGGCGTTTAGTTTACGCTCGAAGGCAACAGATCCGCAACCTTACGCTTGAAAAATTTCTTTTTCACAGGCTACAAATCTACAGTTCTACCCTATGGAGCTTTCTACGCTCAACAGCAACAGATCTACGGTTTTACGCTCGCAAGCTACAAGTCTATGGTTTTATGCCCGAATGCCTTTGTGCTCGGTAGCTTTTACGCTTGAGAGGCTACAAACCTACGACTTTACGCTCAGCAGCTCCGAATCTATGATCTCACGCTCGGTGGCTTTCTACGCTCAATAGACTACGAACTCAGGATTTTTAGCTCATCTACACTACGGATATCTGACTTTCCGTATATCCGAACAGCAAGGCGGTCGATTACAGGAGTTCACACAGAAGATACTCCTTCTTGACCTCAACATATCCCAAGTACCCGAAGCATACAGAGTTCAAACATTGATAAATTACTCTTCTCGGGTAAATTGGAGGTTCATCCAGACTCCAGTCTGAATATCTCGTCTGTCAAGATGGCAAACTCAGTTTGACAGCCATTCCTCGACCCTGTTCCAAGGGATTTTCGAGGAGTCATTCTTGAAGACGAAGTCTGAACAAAAATTCTGTTCATCAGAAGTAAAAAGCTCTACGCGGTTCCTCAGTCTTAGCAGCAGGACAGTTCTAAATATTCAAAATGCTCAACAACGTTCTATGGACTATTCGCTATGCACAAAGGATAGGACCTAGCACTCTTTCTAAACAGAGTCGGCGTAAAGAATCAGACGTATCGAAGCTACACATATTCAGACTTCACAGCAACGTATGGCAAAACGATCATATGTAGAGAAGAAAGACGATTTTTTATTAAAGATTAAAGTCATGATTACATATGAGGGAAATCCTGTCTACAAGGGGTTTTTTCTTCATTTTTATGACTACATATGAGGGAAATCCCGTCTACAAAGGGCTTCCTCATCATTGTCGTCGGAAGATCGCACCCAGAATCTGTTCTACGAGGTTCTCGCATCGGTGCAGGTCTTCCTCTTCTTCCATGGCAGTTCATCGGCCACCACAGTCATGAACAAGAAGATCGATGGCGGGAGGATACAGAACTGGGCCTGCATAAATGATGCAGATCCCATGCTCCGTACGCCATGACCGATCCAGTTGAGGCTTCTTTAAGACCCAACTCGATCGAGGACAGCAGTTACAGTTTGTCTGCTCTTGTCGCAGAGGTCTCTGGGGAAAATATACAGCTTGCAAGCCGTGTGGTCAAATACGACCCTTCCCCTCTCCCGGAGAACAGCCATATAAAGTTGCTGATTATCCCGAGCAAGGGAGGCTAAGATATACTTCCATGATCCATCGTTGCAGTGGACACTTGCTCGAAGACGCCGTCTTTTTTGGCTCCTTACACGCTGGAAGAATATGATCTCCTTCTTCCTCAGGTCGACCCGGCGAACTCCGGCGATCATCTCTGCGTGGTGATGGAAATGTGGGGAGAATGGGTTAACTCCCCCAGCCTTTTTATAGGCGAAAGAGGTCACACCGGTCCCCAATAAATCCGCCATAAAGTCAGCATCGACCGTTTTAACGCTCCATTCAGAAACGTTTCGAGTCACGAGGAGCGGTTCATGCTTCATTCAAAGCGTTCCAAATTCCGAGGAATTTGAAAGCTTTGAAGGGGGTCTTGTAGAAGCATAAAAAATATGTCGGATGACCACTACTAGAATAAGCGGGATTAGCGACATTTTTTAGCGACTCCAGGTAAAAACGTTGCTAATTTAGCGACTCCATGTAAAACGTCGGTAGACGTCGCTAATTGGCGACATTTAACGACGTTTAGCGACTTATATTCAGTTTCTATAAGATTAGTCGCTATAAGTTTAATTTTGGTCGCTAAACGTCGCTAATATATCTAAGTTAGCGACGTTTAGCGACGCAAATAGCGACGTTTATATTAGAAATATTTAGCAACGTGTTTAGCGACGACCGTAACGTCGCTATAATTTAATTTAGCGACGTCATTCTTTGACGTCGCTAAACGTCGCTAAAATTTGGTTAATTAGGGCTCGGTTTCGTTTTTCCCCATCTGTTGAAATTTTGAAACGAAAAAAATTTCCCCCCCCCTCCCGCTCCGTCGACCGCCTGCTCCGTCGACCTCCCCCGCGGCTACTCCGGCATCCCCCTCCTCTTCCTCGAGCTCTAGGTAAAGCCTAACTCTCTCTCTCTCTCTCTCTCTCTCTCTCTCTCTCTCTTTCTCTCTCTCAGAACACATGTGATACTGACATAGACACGACACACACACACAGATGGTGACACAGACACAGACACAGACACGACACACACACACACTGACACAGACACTGATAAGGACCTAGGGTTAGGATTAGGTTTTTTGACATGGACACAGACACTAATATCACATGGACACAGACAGTGACACAGACACTAAGCTCGAGATGTGAGGGATTGTGACAGTTGTAGTAGGGTTATTACCTGCAAGTGATACACTTTAGAAGTGTTAGTATGTGGAGTCATCAGTTAGTATATTATCTGTTGTTAGTATTGGTACATGGAGGAGACCAAATGAAGTTTGGTTACAGACTTGGGGCTCTGGCATGGGGCACTGCAGCAGTGCACCCAAATGGTGACTGTCAGTTAGGCTTGGGGGCAGTCCCTAGGCACTGCAGAGGCATGCCTTAGTGCATCTCAGTTTCAGTTTGGTATCAGTCATCAGTACTTATACACTGATACGTATCAGGGACTGTGTGAGGTATCAGTACAGGCAATTGTAGGAGTTGATGCAGGCAAGGTATAAAGTCAAGTGTTAATAGGGTATATATAGATATGTAGGTTAGTGATGTTTAGAGATGTTAGATAGGAGTGTACTAAGATGGTATCTAGAATAAGCGGGATGGCATGCTCGAGCCTTGTAGTGGGCAGTGAGAAGGAGGTCTGCAACAGTGAGCAGGCAACCGAAGAGGAAAACCATCAGCACTGTGTCATTTCAGCAACCATGTATCAGTAAGTATCAACAAGTCCCACTGTATCAGTATCCGTTTTTAGTTGCATTTAGTGAGCTATGTATACTAGTTTTAGTTAGCTTAGTGTCCAGGTATTGGTTAGTTGGTTTAAGATGGGTTAGCATGAGTTATTGGGTAGAAGTTAAGGGTATCAGTTTAGTATTAAATTAGTACATAGTTAGTGTAGTTAAATAGTTACTTACTGATATACTTGATTTTGTTAATAGTTAGCTAAGTAACTATATGTCCTAGTAAGCATTGTATACAGTAAAGAACCCAAGCTTTTACCAATAGTATAAAATATTAAAAAACTAAGAGACTTGGCCTCTTTTTAGTTGTTTTGAATATTGCTTATTTTAGACTTTGATAAATGAAAGTATGTATTATATCAGATATAATTTTTATAGTACGGTTAAGTTATGAAGTTAGGTGATAAACCACTGTATGTAATAATTTATATGATACATACTGTCATTTTTGTAGAAGTATCTAGAAACGGATATGAATTACAATCTGCGTCATCGTTCGTGGATGTACAACCGTCATCCTGATGACATGTGCGGTGTACGGGATGAATTCATTGAGGGTGTACAGCAGTTCCTGCAGTTCGCCAAGGCGTTCCCTCAGTACATGGACGGTACCAAAATTAAGTGTCCGTGTGTGAGATGTCGCAACAGGAAATATCATCCAGAAGTGAAAGTTACATATCATTTATACTCGAAGGGCTTTACGCCGAATTACTATCAGTGGACCACGCACGGAGAACTTGTATCTCTAGTATCGGGGTCGGAGCCCTATGTGGAGCCGTATATGGATGTCCAAGACCACGATGCTTACGACGATGGGTTGGTGAACATGGTTTATGATGCGGCGGGGCCTAGTTTCAATCCTGACAATTATGATGCGGCGAGACCTAGTTTCAATCCGGACAATTATGATGCAGCTGAGGAGGCACCGAATGCCGATGCTGCAAAGTTTATGGAGTTGCTTGAGAATGCAAGGACTCCACTATATCCTGGTTGTGAGGATCATTCACCGTTGGAGGTGGTTACAAGATTATTGAGCATCAAGTCCGATTTTAACATGTCGCAAGAATGCTATAATCGACTGCTCGATTTGATTATAGAGATCTTGCCCGAGGGTGCAAAGTTGCCTAAAGACTTCTATCGGTCTAAGAGGATGGTGAGATCGCTTTGGATGGGATACGAGAAAATCGATGCATGTCGTAACGGGAGCATGTTGTACTACAAAGACGACAAGGATGAAGATGCGTGCAGATTCTGTGGTGCTGATCGCTACAAGGCCACTGTTAGAGGAAAGTCTGTCGGTGCAAGGAAGCCTACCGATTCGATGCACTACTTGCCTTTGACGCCGCGGTTGCAGCGGTTGTTTATGGTTAAGGAGACTGCAGAAAACATGAGTTGGCACAGGCGAAAACAGATCGAAGGAGTATTGGATCATCCATCCGATGGAGAAGCGTGGAAGCACTTTGATCGAGAGTATCCATATTTTGCCGAGGATTCGGCAGGTCCCGAGGTAGACAGAGTGCCACTCTGGTACTACCTACTGTTGGTTCCGGATCATCGTCGCCCAGTACTCCAATATATCGATCACTCACATCTCCGACTGTTGGGACGAGTAGTTCCTGGCGTGATAGTACACCCTCGTCCAACGTTCCTCCTGCTGACGGAACCATGGGGACAGATGAGCATGTCGAGGAGGTCGTGCCCACATTGTCCCAGCATCAGCAAGATCCTCCATGCGCACCTCCGGAGGAGACGAGGACAGAGATTTGGGCCGACGGTACAAAGTAAGTCAATTAGATGGTTTAATATATATTTGTGTTTCTCTTTATTCATCGTATATTGACTTTTCCAGTAATCTAAATTATTATCTCTATATAGATATCGTCCATCGTTGGTTCAGAGACGCCTGGGCCAATTTCTGAGGAACAACTACGGTGGCCCTTGGATCAACTACTCTGAGGCTCTGGAGGAGAGGAAGGCGTTCTGGTTTGCGCACTTTCAGGTAAAAGTATATTAAATAAATCCTCTAATTTATGTATATTACATAACTTATTCGTGATGCTAACTTAATGAATTATTTATTGTAGCGAACGTATTTTTATCCTCCGTACCGGACCGAGTTGATCGAGCGACTCTTTTCTACCGTTGCCGCCAAGCTTATCCGAGATGCTCTGGATGACCAGAAGGCTCATGATCGTGCTAGAAAACCGATCCAAGGTTGGATCACGCCTGAGCAGTGGACTGCGATGAGGGCTAGATTCAACGATCCGTGCTACAAGAAAAGGTCTAAGAAGGCCAAGGCGGCTAGGCAGAATGCTGCCAAGTGGTGTGGTGGCTCGATTCCGATGACGAAACATTTCCGTCGTTTAGTATGTTTTGTCTTTTAAAATATATTATTTTAATATAAGTACCATAAAATGGTACTTGGAAAAAATATTTAAGTTTAGTAATAAATAATATTTTTTTAACAAGTACAGAGGGGTGAGGATGCAAACATGGTGACCGTCTTCTTGGCCA
Organism: Iris macrosiphon; assembly: GCA_036927795.1. Lineage (NCBI taxonomy): Eukaryota > Viridiplantae > Streptophyta > Magnoliopsida > Asparagales > Iridaceae > Iris > Iris macrosiphon. The sequence continues at coordinate 31,545,712 of JAYESA010000020.1, read as the reverse complement.
CCCATCGCAAGGACGGAAATCTCATTGATGAGAGGGCCTCACAGACCTATGTAAGTATTACTTTACTTTGTTTTAATTTTAATATAACTTAGGCAATTATCGAGTTTCTAAACCTTTTCTAGGACGAGTATCTTAGGCTGCGTGAGCGGGCGACTGCTAGTGCACCTACACCTGGAGAGGCTGGTACTTCGTCGCAGCCCGCTCCATCTCCGTCGGCGGACGACCTGTGGGTGACTGCAGCTGGTGGTCTCCAGAGGGGTACGTACTACGGTACGGGCTCCTATGGCACCCTGGTTGCGACGCAGTCATCTAGGGCCTCCCCGACAGCTGCGCATTCCACACACCCCTCGCAGTCGCAGCCCTCGCAGTCGTCGGCCAGAGTCCAGGAGGCCGTCCAGGAGGCCGTTGACCGTCAGATTGCGTCACTCCGTGACGACTTGCTACGAAGTATGGAGGAGCAGTCCCGGTCCCAGCCGCAGGCGGACGATCTGATGCTCATCGCACGATTGGATATGCTCGACCGCAGCATGACAGAGCTACGAGAATTGACAAATGATATTAGAGCCTCCAATGACCGCAACATCATGGAGCTGCAGGCGTCATAGCTATCGATGGGCGAGAAGCTGACGAGGATGCAGGATTCAATAGGTGATAGCAGTACGAGGCTGTTATCTACCCTGGATTCTTACAACCAGCGTCTCGCAGACTTGGAGCAGGCACGGCCTTCACCGACGTCACTGCCTTCTCCATCGACATCGGTGTCGATTCCACGGGACGAGTATGAGGAGTTCTTATCCTTCAAGCGTGCCGGTGGTCAAACTCCTGCAGATCCGCAGTAGTATAGTTCTTTTTATTATTATTTATGATGCGATTGTATATTATGAATTATTGATACTTCAACAATAGGCATGATGTATGATGCTTCTTGTGGTCTTTAATTTTTTAGTTAATTTAATTGGATTATATAGTTATCTTGCATATCCACATTTAATTGGATTGATACTTCAACAATGCTTCTTGTGGTCTTTAATTTAATTGGATTATATAGTTATCTTGCATTCAACAAAATCTAACCGAAGATTGATCTGGACAAGACACTGGATCGGACCAAAAGATTGATCTGGACAAGACACTGGATCAATTCCTTCTGGACAATATTTTTTTTAAAAATTAGCGACGTTTTTAGCGACGTTTAGCGACGTTTAGCGACGTTATGTTACGTCGCTAAATACGTCGCTAATTAGCGATGCAGGAACAAGTCGCTAAATACGTCGCTAATGACGTCGCTAACAACGTCGTTGTACGTCGCCAAATGCTGACATGGCAGAATAGCCAGGTCATTAAAGACGTCGGTGTAACGTCGCTATAGAAGTCGCTAATCAGCGACGTTTACCGACTTTCATAAACATCGCTATTTAGTGACCCGGAGTCGCTAAACGTCGCTAAATTTACCGACACATTAAAGTCGCTAAAAACGTCGGTATAGCGACGTTTAGCGACGTTTTTTTTTTGGCGACTTGGGTTTTTCCGACAAATTTATAACGTCGCTAATTACGTCGCTAAAACAAATTAGCGACGTAATTTGGTTTTTTAGCGACGTTTTTAAACGTCGCTAATTTGACTTTTTCTGGTAGTGGACTATACGCGGCATATTGGTGCAGAGCAGCGTAAAGCAGAGGCCTTCAGAGCCATCAAACGTGCAACAGAGCTCTTTCAGCTAAAATGCAGCATGAAATATGAAAGCTCAAAGGACCATCCGCGTAAGGCAGTACGTCCAAGCCGCTTCAGCGTAAACAGGATGCTTCATCGCCTCAAGGGCGTAAAACTCATCCTCTTTCAGATGCAGCATCGAGGTGTACAAGAGACGCTTCGTATTCTTCGAAGTGAACCTGCAATGAACCTGACGTCTGGACTTTTGACAAAGGGATACGGCTCGACTACCCAGACGACGGCTATAATGATGGCACAGCACTGCGACCCAGGCTGTCAAATACCGCCATCCCCTTTGCGTAAACTGCTTTTACAAGCACGAAGGAATACGCTGCCTTGTTTTACATAGGCAGACATGAGCTGTTTACGTTCTGCAGTAGACAAATCGCCTGCCACATCAAAAGCTGCACTCCGTACGGGGTCGAGGCACGTCTTTGCGTCCAATGCACAGAGCGATGACAGTTGCTCGAGGCACGTCTCTACGTCTAATGCACAGAGCGGTGACAGTTTCTCAAGGCACGTCTCTGCGACTGATGCACAGAAGGAGTTGCAGACCTTCAAAAACACGTCTCCACATTTAATGCACAGGATGGTGGCAAATCTCGGCATTTAATGCAAGAGATTTGATTATATCTTCAAAAGCCGTAATTTCGGCTAAGACGTCCCCATCAACACTCTGGCACGGTACGCAGCGGCTTCTACGCCCATCCAGCTCCTGTGCTCACTTGGTCTCTATGACCATTCGGCTTCTACGCCTGCTCGGCTTCAACGCCCATTCGACTTCTACGCCTGCTCGGCTTCAACGCCCATTCGGCTTCTACGCTTGCTCGGCTTCAACGCCCATTCGGCTTCTACGCCTGCTCGGCCTCTATGACCACTCGGCTTCTACGCCTGCTCGGCCTCTATGACCACTCGGCTTCTACGCCTATTCGGCTTATACGCCTATTCGGCTTCTATGCCGGTTTGATAACTATTTGGCTTCTATGCCATGGTGACAGACATTTGGCTTCTATGCCAACCTCTTCTACACAATGGATACCTACCTACGTGGCTTCTACGCCGTGATCTTCGTAGCGATTATACGCGTTTTGTCCCTTAGTCGGACCCGCGTCACACGCTCATTCAAAGGATCATCTATACGCAGGCATTGGTTACTTTAACCGTTGTGTAAAAGGGTGCTGTACTTTCCACTCCTCGGTTTTTGCACCGACGGAGTGGTCACTGTCACTAAAACTCTATAAATAGAGACCTCTATCAACGAGGAACAAGGAGGAAAGATTGAGAGGTCGAAGAAATTGAGGGTCGACAAATTGGAAGATCGAGAATCGGTCAAGAAAACCAATATCAGACCCAAGGTCGAACTTCCAAGAAAGATCGAACCAGAGGTCAAGAGAGAGAGAGAGAGAGAAGAATCCGGAGCTCAGGCAAAGAGTAGGGATCGACGACTTTGGCATCGTGCATCCACCCTCTTCTGCAACCTTCGAAGCTGCTTCATGTCTTCTACGACACTTCTTCATCATCGTGTGGTCCAAAGGCTAAAGTGATCGACTGCAGATCAGACACCTATAGCAATATTTACCCAGATTAAATAAATTGTACTCCCACATCAAATTGTACGTTCTTCATCATCGTGTAAACCAAAGAAGGCGGGTTTCGTGTAAACCCCATCCTGAATACATTTTTCATTCTTTCGTTTAATACCACAAACAGTGCGGACACGCGGCGCGAGCGATGTCTAGCGAGCAGAGTGAGCCGGGGAAGTAGCAGCACGGGTGGCGTATGCGGCGACCAGCGGAGGCGGGGGCGTAGCAACAGCGTCGACAAGCGTGCGTTCCAGCAATCGGAGACGCAGGACGGGGGTGTGCGCACGCGGGCGGCGGTTGGTGGGCAACGAAGTAGCAACGCGTGGGTGCGCGGGCACTGGCGGGAGCGGAATAACTGCGCGGGCGGGGGAGCAGCAGCAACGCGGGCAAGCGCATGTGCCGAGGGCCGGAGCAGCAGTGCGGGGGCTTGCGCAAGTGGGCGGGTGACTCGTAGGGACGCGCGATGCGGGCGATGTCTGGCGAGCGGAGCGTGGCGGGGAAGCAACAGCGCGCGTGGTGCATGCGGCGAATAGGGGGGCGTGGGCGCAAGTAGCAGCGCTGACAAGCGTGCGTGCCCTCAGCTGGAGACATAGGGCGGAGATGTGCGCATGCGGGCAACGGTGGGTGGGCTACAAAGCAGCAACGCGGGGGTGCACAGTCACAGGCGGGAGCTAAGTAACTGCGCGGGCGGGGGTGAAGCAGCAGGGCGGGGGCGTGCGCAAGCGGGCGGGTGGTCAGTGCGGACTCGCTGCGCGGGCTTGTGCTCGGGCAACATTGGGGGGGAGGCACGGGCCTGCGAAGCAGCAGCACGGGTGGTGCGTGCGGCGACCAGAGGGGGCGGGTGCGCAGCAGCAGCACGGGCAAGCGTGTGTGCTGGTCGTCGGAGCTGCAATGCTGGGGCGTGCCCACGCGGGCGGGTGTTGTCGGCCGACGAAGCAGCAACGCGGGTGTCTTGTACGGCGACTAGAGGGGGAGGGGGCGCAGCAACAGCGCGGGCAAGCGCATGTGCCGACGGCCGGAGCTGCTCGGGGGTGCGGGGGTGCATGCGGCCGGACGTGCGGCTCAGGCGTGCTCACGCAGGCTGCAGCGGGTGGGTGGCGCGAGTTGCGAAGCAGCAGTGCGGGGGTGCGCTCGTGCAGGCGGGGGAGCATGTTCGGGCGGACGCGCGTGACACATGCAGCAGCAGTGGTGTGCACGAGCGGCCGTGGGTCGCCAGGAGTGGAGGGGGTGTCGCCGGAGTCTGTGGGAGTGGGTTGGAGGAGTGACAATTTGGTCCTTTTTTAGGATATCATGTTAGCACCTATCAAAATTGAGGGTATGAGGTTAAAATTTTGAATAGTTGAGAATATCAAGTTGTAATTTAGCGTAACTTTTACTTGATGAATTTTGACATCGGTTCAAATTCGGTCTGGACAAAAAACAGAACAAGAAGATATGACAATATTCTACATACCATGTCCCTTCCATTTGATAAATAAGTTCCTGTAGGCATCAACTGACAAGTGGGCTAGCCCATGCTCCACGTGTTCTGCACCTGGCCCACCTATCAGACGAGATAAAATGGTTTGTGTGTTCATAAAGTTTTTTCTTGTTTGTTATTTATATCAACACAGTGATTATCTTTGTTCCGAGAGTAAAGAAATATTGTCAAACAGTTTTAACTAATGTTATTAAGGTGGAAGGTATTTTTTTTGTTGAATGGATTCAATTTCATGAGTAGATATTTTTTTACCATTTATTCTTCAAATTAAATAGATCTATGTAAATTTTTGCGCATTTATGTTATTCAGAAACAAAAGTAAAGAAATACTAAAACCAAAGGTAAATCTATCATCTTAGAGGCTTTTTATATATATATCATTTTTATCGGATTATGAACTAAGGGTCCGTTTGGTTCACTGCAACGTAATAGTAATCGTAATAGAATTGAATGAAAAAGAATGTATTTTTTTTATTCGATTCATTACGATTACATTGCAGTGAATTAAACGGATTCCAAATTTCTAAAAAAAAAAATTTTATCGTGTTCATCTTTACAAAAAATCTCTATCGTATCCAAATCCAACATGTTATGACGCCACGGACTTATCTGGAGGCTTTTAGAAAAAAGAATAATGTTCTCTGTACATCTATCATTTGGAGGACTTTCCACCTGATAGTTTATGACAGATACGGCTTTTGGAATGCGGCATCTCGGTGGTGCATTTTCAGGTGGCGCAGAGATATGGTTGGGAATTGTGACAGTTGTTTACAATTTCTTTTGAATAAAAAGGCAGGAAAGCATTACCAAAAGAGATCAGGAATTTCACATAGCTTTCTATAGTGGCTAGCATTTTTTTAACTAGGGCTATGATGTTTCCCACCTTTTGCTCTTCCACTCTTTTTCTTCCTCTTCCTTTCGCAAAGGATATTTGCATCATATTCTTTGATTCTTCGTACATTATTATTATAACAGAAAATTTACTGTAGCAAAATAAATTTATATTAAATTCATGTAAACGAAACAAGTTTGTAAATTTTGAAAAAAAAGTCACGGTCCGCCAACAGTGTTGGCGGAAAACACAATTAGTATACACGTAAGCAGCAAAAAAAATTTAAAAAAAAAACGTAGGCCCCACGGCCAATTTTCGCCAACAGAGTTGGCTGAAATTGGGGGGGGCCAATTTCAGCCAACTCAGTTGGCGAAAATTGGCCCTGTGGGGCCCACGTTTTGTTTTGTTTTGTTTTGTTTGGTTTGGTTTGTTAGTTTGGTTTGATTTTTTCGTTGGTTTATTTTAATTAGTTATATTTTTGTTTTATTTATTTAGTTTAGTTTAGTTTTGTAATTAGATTTAAGTAAATTTATTTTAACGAAATAAAATTAAAATAAATTAATTGGAAAAAAATATTTAGAAATATTTTTTTCGGAAATTTGTTTCCAAAGCATCAAAATTTGTATAAATTCCAAAACAAAACTAAATAAAAAATTTTAAAATTAAAATCCAAAACAAAACTAAATAAATAAAAAAACTAAATAAAAAAAATGTTGGCTGAAATTGTTGGCTAAAAAAACTAAATAAAAAAACTAAACCAAATAATCAAACAAAACCAACTAAAACAAACCAACAAAAAAAAACCAACCAAACCCATCCAAAACAAACCAAGCCAAACCACCCAAAAAAATCGTAGGCCCCACACCCAAAATCCGCCAACTATGTTGGCTGAATTTGGGTGTCGGGCCCACGGATTTTTTTGGTGGTTTGGGTTGGTTTGTTTTGGTTGGTTTAGTTGGTTTGGTTTGATTATTTATTTTGTTTTATTAGTTTTTTTTTCATAATAGACATAAAATAATTAATTAAAATGTTTCTAAATTTTTTTTGGAGACCGAAACATCGTTTTAAATCCGTGGGCCCCCACATCCAATATAAATTTATTTCACTACAGTGAATTTTAAATATTCAAAAATAATATTACCGAAAGTCAAATTTGGAGGTCGAAACATCGTTTTTTGACGATTCTAAAAATTTTCAAAGTCCGTCAAACGGTGAAACGGTTTATCCTGTAGCATTTTTCCATACGATCATTTTGGCACAAACTGGACCTTATTTCGATCTCCCAGTCAAAAGTTATGATACTTTAAAGTTTTAAAATTTATATTTTTGCCTGTAACATATGCGTCTTGTTTCAGATAAATTTTTTTTCTACATAATTTGTGTTACTCTCATCGAAAACATACAAATCGACTTATTATTTAACGAAAAACGATTTAAAAACAAGTAGTTATGGCCGCTCGAAGTCTGCTCGACGGCAGACGTAATAGTCTTACGGTAGATTTTTAATATTATTATTTTTTAACGTCGGTTAACGACGAAAAAATTTACGATAAAAATATAATATTTATAAATATAAACGTCCAATTCATATTGATATTTTTTTCTTAATTTTATAAACTTTTATGCTTTAGATGAAATTTATACAAATTTTGATGCTTTGGAAACAAATTTTCGAAAAAAATATTTCTAAATATTTCTTTCCAGTTAATTTATTTTAATTTTATTTCGTTAAAATAAATTTACTTAAATCTAATTACAAAACTAAATTAAACTAAATAAATAAAACAAAAATATAACTAATTAAAATAAACCAACGAAAAAACCAAAACAAACTAACAAACCAAACCAAACCAAACAAAACCAAAACCAAAACCAAAAAAAAAACGTGGGCCCCACGGGGCCAATTTCCGTCAATTGAGTTGGCTGAAATTGTCCTCCCCCCCCAATTTCAGCCAACTCTGTTGGCGGAAATTGGCCGTGGGGTCCACGTTTTTTTTAAATTTTTTTTTGCTGCTTACGTGTACACTAATTGTGTTTTCCGCCAACACTGTTGGCGGACCGTGACTTTTTTTTCAAATTTTTCAAACTTGTTTCGTTTACATGAATTTAGTATAAATTTATTTCGTTACAGTAAATTTTCTGTTATTATAACGGTTAGTGGTTGTGGCTAATATGGGGGTTTATGTTATATGTGTTTGGAGTCCCATATTGGAGAAACTTGTACATGTACGTACTCACAGCACTTAAAGAAAGACATTTCATTTAGTTCCAATGGAGCAGACCAGAGAGTGTGAGAATATTTTGAGAGCACCAACATCAAGATCGAGAGCCATGTCCATACTTTGTCTGACGACAAGGAAGTAACACTACAAGAAAATATGATTTCTGTGACATATAAAATTGTCACAGAAGTTATAAAACTTGTCACAGTATATCTTCTGTGACGAGTACAGTGACGACCTACTTTCATTGCATATACCTCCGTAGCTAAAATAAAAAGTAACGACTAAATAATGGCGTCACAGAAAGTGTTCAACTGTGACAATCATATGTCGTCACTGATAGTGTGCGTTTTGTGACAACAAACTTCGTCACTAAGAATGTTATAAGTGACACACATTATTGTCACAAATAACATCTTATTGTAACTAAAAATAAATATATATATATTAGCCAAAAAAATAAAAAATATTTCTGTGACGACATATGACATCACAAAACGATTTCAGTGACGCTAGTAATGTTGTGACTGTAAAATTATATGTTTAGTGACAAGTATATGTCATCACTGTAAACACATGGAGTTATGCTCGTTCCCTTGTCACTATAAACATATATGTTTAGTGACCAGTAAATGTCGTCACTGTAGGGTATACTTATATAGGCCTTTATAATTGTGTTCATCTTCCAAGAATACTCCATCGGCTTTCCAATGTAAAGCAGAACTAATCTTCACAAATTCTAAAAGGCCTTTATATAGGCAACTAACTCTAAAAGTAACTATAGACGATGACAACAACAACAATAACAACACCATGAAAAGTAATTATATTAATCCTCAAAAAGTAATTATGTCAATCCTCAAAATTCAGTACTTATAACATGAAGAGTAATATTCAGTACTTATAACTTAAAAGAGTATCCATACTAGTTAATATATAAAATCTAGAGTAACCTATATATAAACTGATGATATGTTGCGTAGGTGCCCCTGGTATCAATCTTTAGTTACATGCATAAATAAATAAAAAAGACTATTATTAGAATATTACACAAGTATATACAAGAAAACTATAGCTAACAACAGAATCATCATTCATAGAGTAGTTTAAGGTCAACTAAGAGGAAAAATGAGAAGGGGAACAGATGGGAGTTACATTTTCTAAAGTATAGTTGATATATTGGCCTTTTGACTAATCTCCCATGTACTTACTACACCGGGACCTGCGTGGCCTAAATAATTATAAGCAATATAACTGTTCTCCTAAGAAATCTAGATTGAAAAGAGAACTATCAAAGCTAATACATGCTTATAATTTATTTGTTTTAATTCGAAGTTCTTATGTGGCCCAATTGACTCAACAACAATTGACCAAAAAAGGATGCATGGAAGATGTGGCCCTTTGCATCAGGTCACTTGCAATCAATATTTAGGATGTTCATAAACTAATTATGTGAAACAATTAAAATCAAAGAAAAGAAAATCCTAAACCTAGCAGAACCGTTTACCGAGCAGCATGGTATTGCAAATCATAGATTTTAGTGACCCATTGCAAGCAAATTCATACCCCACTTGTAAAAGAGAAACTAAATCCAAAATTAGAAGATTATGTTATAATATTATATAGATTATCCAGATAAGCCTTTGTTATTGTTATTACGTTATAATATTATATAGAAGTCCGCTCACAAAGGTAATAGGAGTTTAATGAAGCTCACTTACCAAAATTTGTAGCCCTCGTATTTGTAGGCACTGAAGTATCAGCAGACTGTGATGAAGAGCCTAAAAAGATGGTCATTCATGCTTGGAACATGGCATTAAATTGAAGTTGAATCTGTGCCGTAAGATTAATCCTGATATCGTTTTCCACATTTTTCCTAATTTCAGCTCTGAGTTCATCACTGACAATTGCTCTCATTTCTTCTTGCAAATTCTTCATAACATCAGTCTTCACACTTTCATAAATAGATTCTCTAGCCGACTCAACAGCCCTTTGTACTTCTTCTTGCACGTTTTCTAGATATTTTTTCCTTTTTTTTGACCAAGAACTTGTTGCAACATCTCATCATGGGTAAGTTGTAGCAACTAGTTAAAATTTTAACACTAAAATCAAAAAAAGTTTCTCAATTAGTAAATCTCAGACACACGTACCTTAAGAATTCTACGATGATGGCTACGATTGATGATGGCTGATCAATAGCTATATGTCCTCCTAGAACGGCTTCCGGTTTCGTTTGGGAAACGACTGCTACAATCGTGGGATAAACGATGGAGAGGTGGGTTGAGAGTAGAAGAATTTTAGGGTTCAATATCATTAGAGGATAGAAAAAAAGTATTGGAGAGAGGGAGAACCCATACATCTTCTTCAATCAATTTTTAAGGGGAGAGTTTTTGGGAGGCGCCCTTCAGTGAAAAAAGAAGGGGAGAATATGTTGCTGATTTTAATGTAGGAAAAGGGGGGTGGGGGAGGGAAATTTTTCGCTAAAATTTTCAGCCAAAAATTTCATGTAAAAAAAGGGGGAAGGGAATAACGCTAGCTAGGGCTTGGTGTTTCCTGTGGAAAAGGGGGTGCGGGGAGTTGGTATTTATGGATATTTTGGTTTCCTTATATGAGAATAGTATGCAAATCCGGTTAGGAGTAGTGAATATTTGACTTGAATTTTTTTAAATTTGAATACTCAAAACATGTTACGGATTAGGACTCTGTGAATATATTTGACATGAATATTTTTGGTATACTCAAATCCGGTTATAATTTAAATATTGATGTCAAAATAGTATCAAAATCAGAATATTTAATTTGTTTATTTAATTTTTTTAAATTACTTTACTTTTTTGTTACAAGAAATAAATTCCTATTATGTGACTAATACTTTTGTGTGACATACAATTATTTGGTAACTAAAAGAAACTTTTAAGTGACAAGAATAAATTTTCATCTTGTGACTAATACTTTTATGTGACAATAATATTTTCTTGTAACTAAAAAAAAAAAATCTTAAGTGACAAGTATTTTCACTTGTCACACATAACTTGCCTTTGACATGTAGTCTAAAATTTAAATTTTATTTCAGTGACACCATTGAGTGACGGCCAATAATAACATAGTTACTAAATGATTTAACTATGTGACGAGAAACAATTGTTGTCACAGAATCAAATTATGAGTGACAACAAGAATTACTTGTCACAGAAATATCACTTTCAGTGACAAGTTTTATACTTGTCACTAATTACTTGTCATGAAAATCCAAATTTATTGTAGTGTAACAAAAGAGCGTTTCAGAAATTCTCTTGAAGTTACTGGTTCCGGAGAGCGGATTGATGAAAATGGTTAAATCTCTCTTTGGGATACCGTGATATTCATTACCCTAGACCAAAAAAATTAAAAAATTCAACAACTTTCTGATGTCTAAAGCTTTGCTTTCACAACAACTTTGTTTCCCTCAAGGCTTTGCTATATTAGCAAATTTTATTGCTTGTTGTGCTTCTGTACTGTTCTTGTAAGTTTGCTTGATGTTATCGCCATATCTGTGGTTAAAGATTGTTCAAGACTTGTATAATTTCTCATCAATTTCAACAACAATCTCAAAGTGAGATTATGTGATATATCAAAATTTAAAGAATCTCATTCAAATCTGACATGGACAATCATGCGAGTCTATTGGACACCAGCTTTCACAAGCATAAAAAGTTTGATACGAAACACTACAACAATTAGAAGAGGAAGATTACTTTGAATCTTTAGCTCATCTTGGAATATGTTCTGACTGAATCAGAATCAGTGAGTTCATAGACAGATGACATTCAACCAATTGAAAACATAAATACCTCTCGATAAAAAGTGAAAAAGAGATGACAACCCCTACAAGTTGTTGATTCTCAACTCCTTGGAGAATTTCTTGGTAAAGTCCTACACCAAGAAGGAGAAAGCAAGCAACATTTGTGAGTCTATGGAAAAATAATACAAGAACGATGAGAATCTGTCCAAAGTATACCTCATCATAAAATTCTTGAAAATGAAGTTTGAAGACGAAAAACTAACATTGTCAAAGGTCAAAAAACTTATGAAGTTGTAGCAAAATCTAAAGGATGAAGTTATGCCTCTAGTGGACAAATTTATGCTAGGAGTTAATATCTCCAATCTACCAGTTGGGATTGGTTATCTACCGATATGTACAGCAAGAAGATAGAGATAAAGCTCGAAGATCTTTTATGTTTTATACGGATCGAGGATGAATCTAGAAGTAAGATCAAGGTTGACACATTATCCAAACAATTTGCTACGACAGACATGATCCAGACTAGGGATCACAAGGAGAAGTAGGAGGCTACCTACAACAGCAAGAGATCAAAATGATTTCAATCATCTGAGGTGAAGTATACTTTCTTCAAGCCTAAGCCCAACAATGACGGAGCTTGCTTCAACTGTGACAAGAAAAACCACTTCAAGAAGGATTTCATATCCAAGACAAGGCCAAAGGGCGCCAAATCCAAAAGAACAAGGTGAGCTTAACCTAATTGTTATGATTATGCAGGTTGACTCTAGTAGCGTGGATACCGACTAGTGGATGGACACCAGTGCATCATGTCATGTGTATTCTAAGAAAGAGTCATTCACCATATATGAACCTTCTTCTGAGAAGATTACGATGAAAAATAAATCACAATCTAAAGTTTTGGGAATTTGATTGATAATGTTAAAGCTGAATTCGAGGAGTTACATTGAAGAATATAAAGCATGTACATGCCATCATAAAGATCTAATTTTTGGGAGTCTATTGTGCAATGCATGCTTGAGTATGGATATATATCAATGATGACATACGGTGATGTTCTACAAGGTATCATACTTGAAAATGCTTTCTATACTGAAGAAATGTTTAAGCTACAACTTGTAACTCCTAGTGAATGTATTAATACAATTTATATCCTAGTTATTATCTTGAGATGTAGCATAATATACTAGGACATGTTCATTGTAAAAGAATAAAAAAGAGGCATAATCTAGGCCTTATATCCAAATGTGCGGGTAAGAAGGTGGAAAAATGTAAAGTTTGTGCACAAACTAAAATTGTAAGAAAGTTGTTCAAGTTGGGTGAACAAAAGTACAGATCATTTAGAGTTAATGTACTCAGATATGTGTGACTTCTAACACTTTGCCATAAAGGAAGAGATTAGAAGTACACTTTCATCTGTCTTCTCAAGTCAAAGATGAAGCGTTTGAGAAGTTCAAGAACTTCAAGGCAAAAGTCGAATGTAAAATGGATAAACAACTTAAGAGACTCTAAAGTGATCAAGGTAGAGAGTATCATTCTCTCAATTCTCATCGTACTACAGAGAACATAGAATTATCAACGAGACTATTACTCTTTACTACCCTAAATATAATAAAGTTGCAGAAAGGAATAACTGAACTATGAGATGATGAACTTTACGATATTAACAACGGGTCTTTCAAACTGCTTCTAGGAAGAAGTAGTACTAACGGCTAGTTTTATTCTCAATAGAGTGTTATTCGCATAATTAGATATAACTCCTCATGAACTATAGTTCAAAGTCGAATCCAAGTTGAATTTTATTCGAGTGTGGCAATGTTGCTTATTTGAAGCTTTCTAACGTCAAGATTTGGAAGTTAGGAACGATGACTACAAAGATGATAGTTTTGGGCTATGCCAGAGTTATGGTCAAAGATTCCTTGATATAGAATCAAATCAGATCATTGAGTCTCACAATGTTAAATTCTTTGAGTATAAGTTTACTAGGCACGAGAATATTATTCTTGCCAATTTATCGAAGAATGTTGAGAACACAGAGGAAGATAACACTCTAAAAAAAGTCGTAGTCTGGAGGAGCTTACACTTGAAGATGCATTTACAGAATCATAATCGTTGAGCCACCTTCAAACCGAGTGAGGAGACCAAAATTTATGGAGATGACTTTGTCAACTATCATGTGGAAGCATATCTATTTACCTATAATGAGTCGATGAAGACCAAATATGCTTAATTGTGTTTGTCTAGTATGTAATGTGCCCTTCCCAAAACAACTTTCATAGTTTCTCTTTAAAGTATTTGTACCATCATAATTTTCATTTAAAAAATTTCTTGTATTTTTGCATTGTGCACCTCTAGTTATTGGTTTTTGTTCTTTTGTTTTTTCTCACTATCAGTAACAAATAACTTATCAAAAAAAAAAATCATAAAGCTATTTTTTTTAGTTGAAATACTGGCATTAATACTTTTAACTTCTGGATGTGACATTTGTGTCGATGGCACAAAATTTTCTACAGAATTATCATCATAATTAAAATTATTATAATAATTATAACACTATTCTCAAACACCTTAATAGAGGTGGTTAGAACCAGTAGCATCATTATGATCCATATTTAAAATTTAAATTTTCAAAAAAAATTAAAAATAATAAAAAGAGGGAAGAAAATTAACAAATCAAACTTTAATATCAAAAAAACTATTTTTATAGTAAAAAAATATTTAAACCTTAAATTGATTTACTCCAAAGTACGACTGTAGAATTGTTGCAGGTTTGTGGTGGTCGATCAAGTTGAAGCCTCCAAAAAAGTTGTATTTTAGTCTCGAGAAAGTTATACTTCAGTCTCCAGAAAGTTGTAGTTCAGTCTCTAGAAAGTTGCTACTTTACTAGCCAATTATAGCTTGATGTATTGGAAGAGATAGAAAAAAAATTGTTTTCCTGTAGGTATTGGAAGAGATGAAAAAAAAAATTTATTGTGGTGAATTTGGAAAACTTATGTCCTATTTATAGAAAATTTTGGATGACAAATTCCTCCAATGCCCTTAAAATATAGTGTTATAAGGATATTCTGGTCATTTTTAATAAAATGACCAAAATATCAATTAAACGGTTAAAACCAAGTATAATATTGGGGTATTATGGTAAAAACACCCCCTTCTTAGCCTAATATAACCGTTGGAGGGGGTAATTTAGCAAAATATTCCACCAACGTTATAAATAACATTATATTGGGCGTATTCTTGTAAATTATACCCCAAGAGCGCATGACTTCTAAAGAGTCGAATAAAAGCCTTCGTCTTCTTCTAGCTGCTACTAAATTCTCAGTACATGCGCTCATGAAACGTGGGTCAGTACATAACGCGTACTGGTAAGAGGTCGCAATCAATCTCACTTGAAATCAACAATAAGTAAATAATGAGAAAGCAACATTATATTAGTGAACTAGTAGCATCATTATGATCCATATTTGAAAAAAAAAATAGAGGGATTTTTTTTCCAACTGAAAAATTAAAAGGGTGGGAAGAAAATTAACTAATCAAATTTTAATATAAAAAACTATCTTTTCTGTAGTAAAAAAAAATACTTAAAGCTCAAATTGATTTACTCCAAAGTAAGACGGAAGAATTGTTTCAGTTTTTTTGTGGTCGATCAAGTTGAAGCCTCCAGAAAGTTTCATTTGCGTCTAGAAAATTGTTACTTTACTAGCTTGATATATTGTTAGAGATGAAAGAAAATTTGTTTGCTAGTAGGTACTGGAAGAGATAAAAAAATTATTGTGGTAAATTTAGAAAAATTATGTCCTATTTATAGGAATTTTCGATTGCCAAATTATCTCAAAATCCTTAAAATATAGTTGTTATAAGGACATTTTGGTCATTTTTAGTAAAATAACAAAAATATTCTTAAAATGGTTAAAAACAATTATAATATAGGGGATATTATGGTAAAAGTATCTCTTCTTAGTCTAATATAGTTGTTGGAGGGATAATTTAGCAAAATATTCCTCCAACGTTATAAATAACGATATATTGGGGGTATTCTGGTAAATTATCCTCCAAGAGTGCAAGACTTCTAAAGAGTCGGATAAAAGCCTTCGTCTTCTTCTAGCAGGTACTAAATTCTCAGTACATGCGCCCACGAAACGTGGGTCACTACACAACGCGTACTGGTAAGCGGCCGTAATCAATCTTTTAAAATCAACACTAAGTAAATAATGAAAAAGCGGTATTATATTAGTGATTTTGTTTTGTTGCCTTAGAGTCCATTAACATTTCATAATTAAATGATAGGGAACATAAAACGTTACTATGACTTTCACCAATCGATAAATCTTTCCCACAGTCTCTTGTCCTTTCCTATAAATATAGCAGTTACAAAATTGAACCATGCATCCCATCAATAGCAAATTTTGACAATTGAGATAAAACAACATTTCCACGAAAGCACAACAGTCACGTGAAACCATGAAACTCACGAACCTACCGTGATCTCAGTATGCGAAATACAAAATACGTCATCAAAGTATCACTTTGCTCCTTTGTCCACGCCAGAGAGTTAAGCTCAGCTCCAAAAACAAAGGTTTGTTATAGGATTTGTATCTTGCATATAAAAAAATCTCCCTATCATACTAACCAATTGATTAACGTATCTCATATGCACAAGCTAATAAATAAACAAAAAAAAAATTCATATAAAGCATCAAACTTTAAAAAATTTACGGCAAAAAGAAAATAGTTTGGGATAATTGTAGAAAAAGAACAAAAATATTCTTAGTAAAGACGTTTTAGTGGTTCCAATAACGAATTAATATTTAGTCATCCAAAACGTCCATACTATGGACGTTTTCAAATTTATTTTATTTTTATTTCGTCTCAAGATGATAAAAAAAAAAATTCTCAATCCAACATATCCATGATAAGATGTTTTTTTTAAGATTATTAAAAATTTCAAAAAAATAAATGGAAAGGCATTTTCACCTTAATAACAAATAAATTTTAAAAATAAATTAGAAAATGATGAAAAAAAGGAAAACGTCGTCCCTATTAAGAACGTTTTCAACTTAATTCTTTTTGCAGAAAACTGTATATATTGCATCAGAGTTATTTAAAATTGTTCTGAGAGCATATGAGTTGTTGAAATTGCAAAATAGGAAACAAAACGCCCTTTCAAAGGACGTAGTTAATGTATGCTCCAAAAACGTCCTTTAAAAAAACATTTCTTGCTCATCCATATTTAATTTCCATGCATACTCACAACCTTCCCTTAACTCTCCTCTTATCCCTTCCATCTATCCTTAATTAATAATTAATGATGTGCAAGAAACGTCATTTTATTAAATAGAAAATTTACTGTAGCGAAATAAATTTATATTAAATTCATGTAAATGAAACAAGTTTGGAAATTTTTTTAAAAAAGTCAGAGTCCGCCAACAGTGTTGGCGGAAAACACAACTGGTGTACACGTACGCAGCCAAAAAAATAAAAAATAATAAACGTGGGCCCCACGGCCAAATTTCGCCAACAGAGTTGGCTGAAATTGGGGGGGCCAATTTCAGCCAACTCGGTTGGAGGAAATTGGCCGTGGGGTCCACGTTTATTTTTTTTGTTTTGTTTGGTTTCGTTTGTTTTAGTTTGGTTTGATTGATTTTTTTCGTTGGTTTATTTTAATTAGTTATATTTTTGTTTTATTTTTTAGTTTAGTTTAGTTTTGTAATTAGATTTAAGTAAATTTATTTTAACGAAATAAAATAAAAATAAATTAATTGGAAATAAATATTTAGAAATATTTTTTTTGGAAATTTGTTTCCAAAGCATCAAAATATGTTTCCAAAGCATCAAAAAAACTAAATAAAAAAACTAAACCAAATAATCAAACAAAACCAACTAAAACAAACCAACCAAAAAAAACCAACCAAAACCATCCAAAACAAACCAACCCAAACAACCCAAAATAACCCGTGGGCCCCACACCCAAATTCCGTGGTTGAATTTGGGTATGGGGCCCACGGATTCTTTTGGGTGGTTTGGGTTGGTTTGTTTTGGTTGGTTTAGTTGGTTTGGTATGGTTTGATTATTTATTTTGTTTTATTAGTTTTTTTTTCATAATAGACATAAAATAATTAATTTAAATGTTTCTAAATTTTTTTTGGAGATCGAAACATCGTTTTAAATCCGTGGGCCCCCACATCCAATATAAATTTATTTCACTACAATAAATTTTAAATATTCAAAAATAATATTATCGAAAGTCAAATTTGGAGGTCGAAACATCATTTTTTGGCGATTCTAAAATTTTTCAAAGTCTATCAAACGGTGAAACGGTTTATCCTATAGTAATTTTTCATACGATCATTTTGGCAAAAACTGGACCTTGTTTCGATCTCCCAGTCAAAAGTTATGATACTTTAAAATTTTAAATTTTATATTTTTGCCTGTAACATGCGTCTTTTTTCGGATAAATTTTTTTTCTACATGATTTGTGTTACTCTCGTCGAAAACATACAAATCGACTTATTATTTAACGAAAAACAATTTCAAAACAAGTAGTTATGGCCGCTTGTAAACCCCCTCGACCATACTTCAGTATTTTTAGGATTATTTTAACAATTTAGGATTTATGGTAATATTTTAATTTATTTTTCCTACATATCCTATTGACATGTGCACCTGTCCATCACCTAATTATTTGGAGCTTTACCTTGACTGTTATCCCCGAACGAAGTTCACATACCTATTCTAGACATGTTAGACTATTTTTCTGAATTTTGTGCAAGTCCCAGATGCTTTATTTTGAGCCTCGTTTGAGACGCACAAATATCGTTACAAAAGTCCGTATTTATTTCCTAATTAATTTCCTGCTCTTTACCCACGTCTGTACCAATAGAGATTTGAGGCCCAACATGCACCTGTTTTGCCCAAACAAAAATACGTTAAATATCTACACTGAGTATACTACATTTAGTGTATTGACACCGTAGAAAAATTATGGCCCTACCTGCCTCTAAATAATTAGAGAACACCGTGCGCAGTATTTATTAATTAATTAAATACGATGGCCCGTATCACCCAGAAACCAGGTCCAACCCCTGCCCAGACTCACCCCCATTTCCCCGGGACCCTCACATAGCAATTTCCCTCAATTCTGTGAATTTTAGAAATTTCAGGAATCGGATGTTTTTCCAGACAATTTCGTAATTGCGCAATTTTCCAAAAATAGGACAATTCTGTAATTTATGAAATTACAGGGACTTTCCTGCAAATTGCAGTGCGAGGTGTCACCCCCTCATTGGCCGGTGAACCTGCACCGTCCATTTGGACGCGGGACCCACCCGAAAAGATCCCGGAAATATCCCGAAAATATCCCAAAATATCCCCAAAAATATCTTGAGATATTTTACTTATTTAATTAATATATTTCTTTATAAAAGAAAACTAAAAGAAAAAGAAAAAAAGAAAGAAAAATAAAATCAAAATCCCAAACCCCCTCTCAGGCCGACCGGCCGACCCCCCCCCCTTTTCCTCCGGCCGCCGGCGGCGAGCCTCGCCGGAGCTCCCCCTCCACGGCGGACCCGACCCCCTCCCAGCCGCTCTTCCTCCTCCTTCCCCTCTCTCTCCTTCTCCTCTCCTCTTCCCTCCACCGCCACCACCATCACCGGTTACCACCACCACCGCCATCATCATCGTCGTCATCCACCCCCCTGCCGCCGCCCTCTCCTCCATCTCCTCCTCAGCCTCATCTCCACCGCCACCCCCATCCGATCTCCACCTCCACCATCTCCAGCTCCTCCCCGCCGCCGCCGAGCTTCACCAACATCTCCTCCTCCTCCTCGGCCACTCCCCGACCGGCCAGCGCCTAGCCGTCCTCCTCCAGCGACCCGCCCCGGCCGGTCTCCAGCAACCCTAGGGTCGCCGTGGACGCGGACAGGACACGGATACAGCCCTTGGACACGTGTCGGACACGAGAAACGCAAGTTTCTGGAGCCCTGCTCAGGTAACGATATCTCTCTCCTCGTAATTCCGATTTCAATTCTGTCAGTTGCGTCGTGTAGACTATGTAACCACCTTGGTGCCCGTGCAACCCGCTCGGAGCATCGCGTCCTGTGGCGATCGCGGCACGCGATCAAAAAACAGGAAAAATAACGACCCGATTCACCCCGGAACTGGGTACGTCCCGCCAAACGGGACGACTTGGTCGCACGCGGTCTTTACCAAAACGTGCGCGACGTTGATACGGACGTGTAGGAATTCGGAGAAGTTGATTTGGATGTGCGTGCACACCGAAATCAACGCGTATCCGCCGACACCGCCCCGTATCCGGCAGTTCTGGAACACGCTGCAACTTTGAGTACACACGTCGGATCGAGACAAAACTTGCGCCATCGGACTCGTAGCAATACGCTGATCCTGTGAGCCAAGTTTGGTTCGATTCTGAGAACGTTGACAAAATCCCGTATTGTGGGCCCCACAGGCTCCACCTGACGGGTGATTTTGTGACCGGCTCATCGGAATCCAATTCTGGAAGTTCTGTTGGGTTCGTATCATCGTTCTGGACTTGTGGACACTAAGTTTGGCGAATTTGGAGACCTTTGACTGTAAACCCCCTGAATTTTCAAAATTTTAAAAACTGGATTTTTCACAATTTTCTGAAATTTTCTGGGATTTTCTGTAAATTAAAAACAGGGTTTTAATTATTCAATGATTTTTAATTGATAATAAACAGTATTAAAATATTATGAAAATAATATTTTTGGATGTAAAATGAAAAACTGGACTTAGGGCAATTTTTCTGGAATTTATCGGGCCCCGGACCTATTTTTAAATGCCTAAATAGTATTTTATTATTTATTTAATTACTGTTATTATATTTATTATTAATATTATTATTATTGTTTTTTTATTTGTATTTATTTTTAGTTTGGGCCCGGCCCGGCCCAGTGGGCCGAGCCCAGTGCAACCCAGCCCAACCCCATTGCCATAACGGGTCGGGCGGGTCCTCCCCGTCCGGATCCGCGCCCGACCCGGACCCGCCCGGTCACTCCCGTCGTCCCCGTTCATCCCCACGACCGGAAAACCCGCGCCACCGCCGGAAAACGCGCGCCACGACCGCGTAACCCCTCCGACCTCTCCGCCTCGTCGCCCCGGCCATCACCTCGCCCTCGTCCCCTATAAATTTCCCCCATCTCTTCCGCATCCGCCCTCACACCCAAAACCCTAACCCACCGGACACGCCGCCGACTTCCCCTCAGCCTCCTGCGCCGCCTCCACCCGCCGACCAGGCCACCGTCCCCTGCCAGAACCTCTTCCTCTCCCCTTCCTCCTCCTTCCCAGGCGGCCAGACCCCCGAGCCCTCCTCCCCGCTGCTGTCTCCCCTCCGACGGAGCCGCAGCCACCGCCCAGCCCTCGCCAGAGCCGCCGCAGCCCCGGCCCGACCTCGCCGACCGACGGCCAAGACCCCCAGAGCCCGGACACGCCGCGAACACGACCCAAACGCGGGTACGAGCCCGGACACGCCGCTGACACGTCCAGGACACGAGTCGATTCGGACTCGAAAAGCCCTGATTCTCGGTCCCCTTCAGGTATTCGTATCTTGCAACCCTGATCTCCGTTTTCGATTCCGTCAATTCCTACGCGAAGCCTGTATGACCCTCTCGGTGCCCGGACAAACTGTTCGGGGCATCGCGGCCTGTGGCGATCGCACCCCGCGATCCAAAAACAGGAAAACCCAGACCCTGTTTTACCCCGGAACTGAGTACGTCCCGCCAAACGGGACGACTTGGTCGCGCGCGGTCTTCACAGAAACGTGCGCCTCGTCGATACGGACGTGTGGGTTTTCGCGGAAGCTGATTCGGGTGTGCGTGCACCCCGGAATCAACGCGTATCCGCGGACATCGCCCCGTATCCGCCCTTTCTACAATTTGACCTAACTTCGTGCACACATGTCAGATCGAGACAAAACTTGTGCCATCGGACTCGTAGCGATACGCTGGTCCTGTGGGTCAAGTTTGGTTCGATTCTGAGAACGTTGACGAAATCGCGTGTCGTGGGCCCCACAGGCCCCGCTCGACGGGCGATTTTGTGATCGGCTCATCGGAATTCAATTCTGAAAGTTCCGTTGGGTTCGTATCAGCGTTCCTGACCTGTTGACACTAAGTTTGGTGAATTTGGAGACCTTTGACCCGGACGCGTTTTTCGGTGCAAAGCGGGCCCACCGGTGGACCCCGTTTTGGTCCGAAACTGCCGTTTTTGTCCTTGTCTCCAAATTGGACCCAAGGACAGGCGTTTCTAGCTGATTGATATTTTCTGGATCTGATGGCGATGTTTGTTGCAGCAACCGGAGTACCGCCTGCAATTCCCGCCGAAGTCAGAACTGCAAACATAGCCGGAACCACAGGCAAGTGTACCTTGCCAAACTCTGCAGCTTGCTAATTATTTTCTGGACTTAATTATGCAACAAAGGACAATTAAAGCTTGCCAAATCTCAGTAATTCTTGACATAGTATTTTAATGGATTTCTTGTGGAATTAGATATGAATATATTTTAACTGCTTAACCTAGGAAACGAGTGACGTGCTTAGTGTCCGATCACAGTCGGGTGCCAACTCCGTACGCGGGGTTGTGTAACGTCACATAGGCATGGATATCGAGACCCGATAATTCTCGTACTTGTCCTATCAAGTACACCAGAACCCAGGACACTTGACACTACTTCATGAGACAGAGTCTTCCAGAGACATTCAAGGTGATTCTGTATAGAATGCATGTTATATGACATAGGCTTTACATTCCTAGACATTTTGATTCATAGCTATCAGACTTACTGCATTAGTTATGATTATGCGTGTCATGGACATGAGACGTGTGATTACATTGGGTGGGGAGAGACACACAGACTACAGGCTGATATCATATATATATAAAACATAGTTTATATCAGAGTATAAATCATAGTTATTGCCGCTACCGGCTCCCCGACACAGAGCTTGTAGTGGCTTCGGCCTGAGTTCTAGTGCTGCTCTCATATTGCATATCACATAGCTGGTTACTTAGTTACCCTGCTGATTATCTTATTGCTGCACTGATATTCAATTGGCTTGAATTATTTCTGTACCTTGCTATGTCCCCTGAGGACCTGGAATGGATGATGTCCCCAGGTACAGCTGAAGAGAACTACCCAGAAGTGTACGGTACCGGAGCACTTCTCAGAACAGAACCAGGAACAGAGGACGAGATAGTGGCTGAAGACTTCTCTTGAGCACCGGCGGCACTACTCAGTATTTACATTTCCAGCATTTTATTTCCTGTCTTTCCTTTATTGTAACAGAATAATTCTCGGATTTGTTTCCCGAGATAACCTTATTTCATATTGCATATTTCCATTACATTATGTCTGGCTTCAATCTGTGTTATCTGTGGATGAGATTAGAAATACCTGAGACTGTAACATAGTATTGCTAGACTACAGCTTAAGCATGCCCTGATGGATCCATTAAATCGGGATGTCCATCGGTGCGTGCTGCTGGCCATTGCCACGCTTCTCCAGTCCCTCGTCATTTTGGGACTGGGGCGTGACATTGACCCTGACACGTTTTTCGGTGCAAAGTGGGCCCACATGTGGACCCCGCTTTGACCGAGAACTGTCATTTTTGCCCTGTGTCCAAATTGGACTTAAGGACAGGCGTTTCTAGCTATTTGATATTTTCTGAGACTGTTAGTGATGTTTATTTCAGTATCCAGAGACATTTATTCTGAGGCCATAGTTCTGACTTTTGGCATTTGACATCTGGACATTATATTTGCAGCTCTCCTGCCAGGCAAGTATACCTTGCCTTGTTGTACTGTTTAAATTCAGTTATTGTTAGTTACATGTTTATTTATTTTAAAATTATATAAAGGTGCGCGTCCGAGAAAACTCGAGTGCAGTCAACGATGGCGTTGACGTTAGGACTTGTGTCTGACCTAGTGTCTAGTAGACCCACCTAAAGTTGTGAAGTTATTGGTATGACTTCCCAGGCCTTGACACGTATCAGTACACGTCACAGAGTGAGTTCATGTAGGGACGCGTGCCTCATATTCGACTGGCCATCGGTATGAGCAACACGTGTAACGGTGTCTAGCTTAGTTGTTTATTTTTATGGAGACTTGCATCATTATACGAGATGTCCACGTCGTTTTCACGACTTGTATATCTCCATTGGGCGGGGAAGACATCTAGTAGGCGGATGGGACACCCCCTCCTTATATTACTGTGCCATACTCTTCGGAGATGGGGTTTTCCTGTGCCATGCTTCTCGGAGATGGGGTAGTGGTTTTTCTTGTTCCCGTTACTGTGCTCCGAGGAGGATGGGGTATTCCTGTTACCCGTGCGTCCGGGGGCATATGACACATATACTAGCCAGTCCCGACGATTGGTGAATTACGTCAGCATATGTCAGGCCTACACATCCCCATGCGTACTACAAGGTCTTTAAATTGCATTCACTTAGATGGTTAGTACACCCCATTTATTTATTCAGTATTTACATTATGGTATGTCATTTTATGTATCTTGCTATGTCCCTCTGAGGACCTGGTTCCCTGCCAGGTGTATATGTTCTTGAGTACTCGCAGGAGCGCAGATCCGGACATGTTACGTATTTTTCTGAGGAGGTCTTCTCTTAGAAAACTCGGGATGTTCAGATGTTCTTTTATGGTGTGTATTCTGGTTCCTTTTATATTCTATTTCGGCAGTGGATTTGTTTCCATCCGACTGTCATTCTTTAGATACTTATCATTGAGATTTAGTTACCTAGTTATTGGTTATTCATGTATATTTGACTCTGTGGATGAGATTTAGATATTACCCTGTGACTTGTGATTAATTATACCACTGATGAATTGTTGTTCATTATACAGCGTACGCACGTATATATGGTTTCCATATATTGGAGTTGCCATATATACGGGCGGCTGGCATCGTTATGTATCCTAGTCCTACGTATTTTGGGACTGGGGCGTGACAATATTTTTAGTGGTGGCCCATGCAGGTCGAGAGCATATTGTCTCGGTTACGTTACTGTACCGAGCAAGCCTGCGTCTCAGAGCATATTATCTCGGTTACGTTACTGTACCGAGCAAGCCTGCACCTAGGATTAGAATATAGAATCTCATCCAAAATTGACTATGACTTAATCTTTCTTCCAGTCTGTCCTACTTACATAATTGCATCCTGCTTGATTCATGTGCTTCCCTGATAGTTTTTTTGAGTTTAGCCCCTGCTAGAATATAGAAATCCCTGTTGATAGGATAATGATTAGGGTAGTATTCCTATTAAGAACACAACTAGGGCATTGACATATCATTAAGTTCTGACTACTTAATGAACTCTAGTCTTCCATACTACCTAATGAACCCTAGCATTACTATCTATAGTTTAACTTACCATTATCCCTTGGCGTATTTATGTATGACTTGAGAGTAGTATAAACACTACTAGGATTAGTTAGAGAATTGATCATAAGTATTGACCCTAGTCTTGAGAAACCCATAGAAATCTAAGGTTGAACACTAGAACTGAGAACTCATCCTATGTTTGGATAAACCCAGTGTTACGCCAGAAACTCTTTACACTTGTTGGCGTAAAACCCATTTGACCGTTGTTAGCATAAGAACCAAACGACTGCCTAGTTGGCGTAAAAAGCCAAACTATGCAGAAGATTATCTCCTTTAAGCTGCAGTTATAATAACTGCTATCCACTTTCATTTAGTATTCCTTATCCTGTGTAGGACACGTCCTAAAAGCCACATAGGTAACTGCCCTGCGTAATCTTGATGATTCCTGAATAAATAGATAACCAGCGTAGAGTAACCTGTTTAGGCGTAACATAAGAATAGGATGTTAGCGTATTTGTTACAGCCTTAGCTTTCCCCAGTCATAACCAAATCTCGTGCATTAAATGCAGAGATACGCCTCGAGCCCTGTGCAAAAGAGAAACAGCTTTCTGATAGGACATCTGATTTTGTGTCATCTCGAGCGTAAAAATGACTTGTATCCAATCAGTCACTAGAAGACAACCTGGGTCCCCGTGCAAATTCATCTTCACAGTCGTCATCTCGATCGTTGTATAAATACTTTTGTCAGATATCAGGATTCACTAAAATTTGACTGACAAACTCATGAGTTCTCGTATAACTTTACGCTACGACGAATGCTAGACTTTACGCAGGAGATATTTTGCGCAGATTTTAGCGCAAAACTTTTTGCGCTCAGATTTTTACGCAGACTGTTACGCACAGACTTATTACGAGGACAGCTCTGAAGCTCTACCTTACGCTTCTCTGTTTTACGCGAATAGCCCTGAAGCCATGCGTTACGCCAATTTATTTTATCTCTGCTTTACGAAGACAACCTCGAACCCCTACTTTACGCAGACTTCCTTAAATCTCTGTTTAGGCAGACAACCTATAGTGTATATTAAGATTATAGAACTTAGAAGGCCATACCTCTTTTGGGTCAACTAGCAACTTAGACAAGGAATTAGAATAATAACTGTAGAGATTGTAGAGTCTTGTCTTTTTGTGATTGTTAATTATGTTGTAATTTCTCTCATCATAATCTAGCATACTTATTGCTGTCCTACCTTGACTTATGATGCTATTATAGCCTAGTTTTGCAAGCTTATTCTTTTTCGAGCTTGTTCATGACACATGTGTTATTGGGGCCTGATCCACTCCACTAATACAATTGTCTATTCAGAATCAGTGTATTACGGTCTGATCAACCTTAGTGTATTTTGATTCGCCCTTCACATAACTATCTTACGTGGATTGAGATATATAGTGATTAGTAGACGGATGTACATGTCCGCTAGATATGTCTGAGCATATCGTATCAGCTACATGACTGTACTGATACGAGCATGCGAATAGGAATTATCAAAATAGCATTTCAATCCACAACTGCTTCGACAAATTCCTATTTGAATTCTTTAAATGCCTTGATCCCCACACTTCTAATCTATTACCATCCCCTTGAACTCTTGATTACTGTTTTCCGTCTTCCCTTATTTCGGAAAGACGAAACCTCGTGCTTAGTATAAATACGGAGTGTTTTGTTTCTGTAACCATTTCTGTTTGTTTCTGGGTAATTACCAAACCCTATTATTAGATATGATTACAGTTTAAAACTGTGCTACCTTTAGAATGACCTTCGCTACCTACCTACCTACGTTTTATTACGTTCCTGATACGTGCATCCCTATAATAGCATTAAATTTTTATTTTGCCTCGTAACTTGGGTTAAGTTCAGAACTCAAGTATTACGATGAAGAATATATCAGTTTGCTGTCAGGAGCCTAAAAGGATTTCACCGAAGGAACAATGGATTAACTCCTGAATGGATAGCAGTACCTATGACTTGGTTGACTTTTTAGGATTAAGAATTCCTATGGACCAACGAGTGTCAAGCCGCTTTCGAGGAGTTGAAGAAGCAACTGACCACAACAATCGTATTGACTATTCCATCCGGATCAGGCGGTTGTGATCTACAAACGCGTCAGGAAAAAGTTTGGGATGCGAATTAATACAGGATGGCAAGGTAATGGTATATGCATCTAGACAATTATGAGTACATGAGAAAAATTTGGAACTTGCAACCGTCGTTGAGGCAAATCCTAAGATTGCACGGCATACCAGTCAGCATTTTACCAGACAAGGATTCACGTGACCAGAGTTGGTAGTCAACACGTAAAGACAGTTAAGTAATACAAGGACATTGGCAAGCAGTGCATGACAGACAGAAGTAGTGAGCAGACCGTCATCATCATCCCTTGGAATTCAAAGAGGACGATCATGTCATCTTGAGAATATCACCTACTAGAGGCATCATTAGATTCAGAAAACGCAGCAAGTTGAGGCCAAGTTATATTGGACCATTGACATGCTAGAAAGAGTGGGAGTAGTGGCAAATCAACTTGCGTTACCACCTTCACTCGAGGAAGTACTTGATGTACTCCACGTGTCGCAACTCAAGCGATATGTGACAGACAGCAGTCATGTTCTCAACCATTCGGGAATCACCATTAGGCCGAGCTTGTCATATCAAGAGCAACCCGTGGGAATCCTTGATCTTTGAGGAAGGGTATTGAGGAATCAGTCTATTCCCTTGGTCCGCGTGGCATGGAAGCATGGCGCGCCAGGAGAATCTACTTGGAAGAGTGTAGACGACATGCGTAAACGTTTTTCAAACATATTCGTAAACCAAGATATAAATTACTTTGTGAAATTATATCTATTGCCATCCTTGATTTCTACCGTGGCATAGTTTTAATTTCGAGGACGAAATTTTTATAAGTTGGGTAGATTGTAAACCCCCTTGACCATATTTCAGTATTTTTAGGATTATTTTAACAATTTAGGATTTATGGTAATATTTTAATTTATTTTTCCTACATATCCTATTGACATGTGCACCTGTCCATCACCTAATTATTTGGAGCTTTACCTTGACTGTTATCCCCGAACGAAGTTCACATACCTGTTCTAGACATGTTAGACTATTTTTCTGAATTTTGTGCAAGTCCCAGATGCTTTATTTTGAGTCTCGTTTGAGACGCACAAATATCGTTACAAAAGTCCGTATTTATTTCCTAATTAATTTCCTGCTCTTTACCCACCTATGTACCAATAGAGATTTGAGGCCCAACATGCACCTGTTTTGCCCAAACAAAAATACGTTAAATTTCTACACTGAGTATACTACATTTAGTGTATTGACACCGTAGAAAAATTATGGCCCTACCTGCCTCTAAATAATTAGAGAACACCGTGCGCAGTATTTATTAATTAATTAAATACGATGGCCCGTATCACCCAGAAACCAGGTCCAACCCCTGCCCAGACTCACCCCCATTTCCCCGGGACCCTCACATAGCAATTTCCCTCAATTCTGTGAATTTTAGAAATTTTAGGAATCGGGTGTTTTTCCAGACAATTTCGTAATTGCGCAATTTCCCAAAAATAGGACAATTCTGCAATTTATGAAATTACAGGGACTTTCCTGCAAATTGCAGTGCGAGGTGTCACCCCCTCATTGGCCGGTGAACCTGCACCGTCCATTTGGACGCAGGACCCACCCGCAAAGATCCCGGAAATATCCCGAAAATATCCCAAAATATCCCCAAAAATATCTTGAGATATTTTACTTATTTAATTAATATATTTCTTTATAAAAGAAAACTAAAAGAAAAAGAAAAAAAGAGAGAAAAATAAAATCAAAATCCCAAACCCCCTCCCAGGCCGACCGGCCGACCTCCCCCCCTTTTCCCCCGGCCGCCGGCGACGAGCCTCGCCGGAGCTCCCCCTCCGCGGCGGACCCGACCCCCTCCCAGCCGCTCTTCCTCCTCCTTCCCCTCTCTCTCCTTCTCCTCTCCTCTTCCCTCCACCGCCACCACCATCACCGGTTACCACCACCACCGCCATCATCATCGTCGTCATCCACCCCCCTGCCGCCGCCCTCTCCTCCATCTCCTCCTCAGCCTCATCTCCACCGCCACCCCCATCCGATCTCCACCTCCACCATCTCCAGCTCCTCCCCGCCGCCGCCGAGCTTCACCAACATCTCCTCCTCCTCCTCGGCCACTCCCCGACCGGCCAGCGCCTAGTCGTCCTCCTCCAGCGACCCGCCCCGGCCGGTCTCCAGCAACCCTAGGGTCGCCGTGGACGCGGACAGGACACGGACACAGCCCTTGGACACGTGTCGGACACGAGAAACGCAAGTTTCTGGAGCCCTGCTCAGGTAACGATATCTCTCTCCTCGTAATTCCGATTTCAATTCTGTCAGTTGCGTCGTGTAGACTATGTAACCACCTCGGTGCCCGTGCAACCCGCTCGGAGCATCGCGTCCTGTGGCGATCGCGGCACGCGATCCAAAAACAGGAAAAACAACGACCCGATTCACCCCGGAACTGGGTACGCCCCGCCAAACGGGACGACTTGGTCGCACGCGGTCTTTACCAAAACGTGCGCGACGTTGATACGGACGTGTAGGAATTTGGAGAAGTTGATTTGGATGTGCGTGCACACCGGAATCAACGCGTATCCGCCGACACCGCCCCGTATCCGGCAGTTCTGGAACACGCTGCAACTTTGTGTACACACGTCGGATCGAGACGAAACTTACGCCATCGGACTCGTAGCAATACGCTGGTCCTGTGAGTCAAGTTTGGTTCGATTCTGAGAACGTTGACAAAATCCCGTATTGTGGGCCCCACAGGCTCCACCTGACGGGTGATTTTGTGACCGGCTCACCGGAATCCAATTCTGGAAGTTCTGTTGGGTTCGTATCATCGTTCTGGACTTGTGGACACTAAGTTTGGCGAATTTGGAGACCTTTGACCCTGACACATTTTTCGGTGCAAAGTGGGCCCACATGTGGACCCCGCTTTGACCGGGAACTGTCATTTTTGCCCTGTGTCCAAATTGGACTTAAGGACAGGCGTTTCTAGCTATTTGATATTTTCTGAGACTGTTAGTGATGTTTATTTCAGTATCCGGAGACATTTATTCTGAGGCCATAGTTCTGACTTTTGGCATTTGACATCTGGACATTATATTTGCAGCTCTCCTGCCAGGCAAGTATACCTTGCCTTGTTGTACTGTTTAAATTCAGTTATTGTTAGTTACATGTTTATTTATTTTAAAATTATATAAAGGTGCGCGTCCGAGAAAACTCGGGTGCAGTCAACGATGGCGTTGACGTTAGGACTTGTGTCTGACCTAGTGTCTAGTAGACCCACCTAAAGTTGTGAAGTTATTGGTATGACTTCCCAGGCCTTGACACGTATCAGTACACGTCACAGAGTGAGTTCATGTAGGGACGCGTGTCTCATATTCGACTGGCCATCGGTATGAGCAACACGTGTAACGGTGTCTAGCTTAGTTGTTTATTTTTATGGAGACTTGCATCATTATACGAGATGTCCGACTGTTACGTATTTTTCCGAGGAGGTCTTCTCTTAGAAAACTCGGGATGTTCGGATGTTCTTTTATGGTGTGTATTCTGGTTCCTTTTATATTCTATTTCGGCAGTGGATTTGTTTCCATCCGACTGTCATTCTTTAGATACTTATCATTGAGATTTAGTTACCTAGTTATTGGTTATTCATGTATATTTGACTCTGTGGATGAAATTTAGATATTACCCTGTGACTTGTGATTAATTATACCACTGATGAATTGTTGTTCATTATACAGCGTACGCACGTATATATGGTTTCCATATATTGGAGTTGCCATATATACGGGCGGCTGGCATCGTTACGTATCCTAGTCCTACGTATTTTGGGACTGGGGCGTGACACCGTTCGAAGTCTGCTCGACGGCAGACGTAATAGTTTTACGGCAGGTTTTTATTATTATTATTTTTTTTAACGTCTGTTAACGACGAAAAAATTTACGACAAAAATATAATATTTATAAATATAAACGTCCAATTCATATTGATATTTTTTTCGTAATTTTTTAAACTTTTATGCTTTAGATGAAATTTATACAAATTTTGATGCTTTGGAAACATATTTCCGAAAAAAATATTTCTAAATATTTCTTTCCAATTAATCTACTTTAAACTAAATAAATAAATAAAACAAAAATATAACTAATTAAAATAAACCAACGAAAAAAATCAATCAAACAAAACTAAGTAAACAAACCAAACAAAACAAAACAAAAAAAAATAAACGTGGGCCCCACGGCCAAATTTTGCCAACTGAGTTGGCTGAAATTGCCCCCCCCAAATTTCAGCCAACTCTGTTGGCGAAAATTGGCCGTGGGGCCCACGTTTATTTATTTTTTTAATTTTTTTGCTGTGTACGTGTATACCAGTTGTGTTTTCCGCTAACACTGTTGGCGAACTCTGACTTTTTTTTAAAAAATTCCAAACTTGTTTCGTTTACATGAATTTAATATAAATTTATTTCGCTACAGTAATTTTTCTGTTTATTAAAAGGACGATTATGTGCATATTTGAATTTCCTTTTTCTTTTTTAACCCTCCATTTACTACGGTTGGGTGGGTGAAATTAAAGATGTGGGTGGGGGAATTAAATTGGAGTAAGGTTGGGTGGGGGGAATTAAATGAAAGTAAGGTTATACATTGGGTGGGGGAATTAAAGCATCTCCAATCCTATTGTCTTATTTTGTATTATGATTTCTATGTAGAATGAGACACAAGACAATGTCTTTTTTATATGACAATATTATATTCACACAAGACAATGAGATAGAAAAGTGTTCTTCAATGCAAAAGTATTGAGAAAACAATAAAAACTACTTTTTTCAACTTCCAAGAAAACTTTTTCACTTCTTCCTTTTTTTTATAAATATTTTTATTCACAATTGATGATGTGGAATAAATTCATTGTGAAGTACATTGTCTACATCTGGACAACCAACCTCACATTGTCCTTGTCATATCAACTTCACAACCAACTTCACATTTGCATAGGAGAATAATTTTTGAAATAATAAGTTGTGAATCCTATGTGGCAATCATTTTTTCCAAACTCACAACAGGATTGGAGATGCTCTTAAAAGGCAGAAACGTCCTTTAGTTTCTAGGCTAAATATGATTGTTAGCGATTAGCGAAAATATTGTTAGCGAATAGGGGAGAGTTAAATGTTATGATAGTTTATTGACGTCAGCTGTTATTAAAATGTCCTTTAAAAGAATTTTTTTTTTACTCAAAACTTAAAAAATGTATGTGTCGTTGTAATTTCCGAAACTCTACTGCTCTCTAAAAGCAATATCAAACAACTTTGATCCTATATATATAAAATTCTATGTTCTTTTGAGTTTTCTCCGTACAGTTAAAATTAAATAAAATAGTGAAAAAAAACTTTTTTAGTAAGACTATTTTTATCTTATTATGCGTCCTTATCCTCTCTCTCTCTCTCTCTCTCCTGATTCAAGGTTCTTAACCATGACGTAATTTATCTTCCAAAATTATCAAATCTGTGTTTTTTTTTGTACACATTAAAAAAAAAAAATTCAACGTAATTTACTCATATTTTGATGTTGTAGATGAAAATTTATGATAAATAAAAGTTCCAATATTGAAAACATAGATTGGTGGGACCATGATACCCTTGGCATCTATCTGGCTATGTCATCACATCCAAGACTGCTACAGGAGATCCAAAATTATGATGGATGGATTCGGTTGTTGAACGTACTGCGGCAGCTCGTTGATGGTGAGAAGGTTCATTTTGTGGGGGGTGGGGTGGGGTGGGGTGGGGTGGAGTACTGTCCTCCTCATGATACTGTCAATAGTTGGTTACAGCTCAATTTTGAGTAAGAAAAGCAAGCATTATCAAAAAGAGAACAGGGTATTCTACGTAACCTTTTTCGTGGTGGAGAGCGGCGTTGTTAACCAATGATGTTTCCCTCCCTCCTCTTGCTGCTCCACTATGGCTCATTTCTTGTTTGGCAAAGAATATTCAGATAATATTCTTTGATCCTTGGCATATTATAAACTCTTTGTTGTATATTCTTTGATCCTTGGCATATTATACTAAAACTCTTTGTGGTTTTTGTATTTGTTTACACATCCCAACTCTGATTAAACTGGCTAGATTTATTCTATTTTATGAAGTTATTATTAAAATTATCTTTTAGGTTCTGTATGATAGGAAGAAGGTTGGAAATTTGAAGGAAAGACATTTTGTTTATTAAATTATTATTCAAATTATCTTTTCGGTTCTGTATAGTAGGAGGATGGGAAGTGGAAGAAAATAAAAAAAAATAGTAATATAAAACTATATTTTTCATCCTTTGTGTTTTGTATAATGGATGAAAAATAGAAGTGATGTACATTTCTTTGTTTGATATAAAAGGACAGTAAAATAAAATAACATAAAAAAATATATACTTTATTAATTATATTCTCAACTAAAAATATTTATTTGTCATTCGACTTCATTAAATAAATTTTAAATAAGGGTAAAGTGCAAAAAAAATATTCTTATATTTGCATTTTTTTTGCTATTAAAGATCTTTGGATTTAAAAAATTCTCGTATTTTATATTTGGTGCATTTTGCACCTAATTTAATTTTCTGCCGTTAACTGACGTCAAATTTGACGTGAAATAACTAATATATTCCTTCCTAACCCTAATCATAATTCAATCATAATCATAATCTTAACCCCTCTCTCTCTCTCCCCTCCCCCCTCCTTCTTCGGAGGTGGGGTCGGCGGCGACTGTGGGAACGACAAGCTCGGGGAGAAGAGGGGGTGAGGCGCGGGAAGGAGGGGGTGAGGCGCGAGGAGGAGGCCGGTGACTCGGGGAGGAGGAGGCCGGTGATGCGGGGAGGAGGAGGAGGGGACGAGGAGGAGGAGGCACGGTAGTGGAGAAGGAGGAGGGAGGAGTTGGAGAAGGAGGCGGGTTAGGGGGGGAGGGAGTTTCTGTGATGGACGAGAAAGAGAAGGATAGTTTAGGATTTTCGTTTTTTATTTTTTTTTAACGATATTTTTTAACAGAAAAAACAATCATTTCTATTTTTCTTTCCTCCACTTTTTCTTTCTATACCAAAAAAAAAAAAAAAATGCATCATTTCTTCCAATTTTTTCTTCTTCTTTTATCTTCATTCAACTTTTTTTCTCCTACCAACCGTCCCTTAAAGCAAGGAGGTGATCATTTTCAAAATGTGTACTTCTTATTAATTATTCTTATGGAATCTCATTATATATCTTTACCTTATATAATATTATCATATATAATATTATCATGTCCAATTTTAATAATTTCAGCATAAAAAAAATATGTTTTACCAAACATTATCTTACTTTTTTTACAGCGGTTGGAATTGATATTTTTTTTCCTATACATAGAACATCCAAAGTGTTTATACAGTTATCCATGAGTCGGAGAAGTTCAGAGAGGTGGACGGTTCGATGTAGACTTGAAGACACCAATATATCGTCGATATACCTCAGTACAAATTTTGGTTTCTGGAAAGCAATGATATTGAGAGCTGCACATAAACCTGCATATTGTTATCAACCTCGTGGTAGTGTCGTTAGCATACACGGTATGTCGATCCATATGGGTTGAGCATAAGTCGGACTTTGGAACCAGTTTTAATGAGGATTTGATGGTCTGAATCGTCTCGAGATTGACAAGAGATATATGTTAATATATTCTGACTTAATTTTGAGACATCCGAGTGTGAGATTTGACAAAAAAAAAAAAAAAAAAGTTGTGCTAACTCGATAGAAGAGCAAGAAAGAATGGATTGTTCGAAGAGATTCAAATTAATCGTCCTCGTGATTCGTGTTCTCCCCGTAATTTCTGTATTTCTTTTTTGCATTAGAGTCGATGTGTTCTTTGAATCCAATAATATTAGAGGCCTTTCCGCGTTGGATTTTCTCCTGCATTGAATTTTTATGTAGTAACTCCTGTGTGTTTGCGGTTGTACGGTCGATTTTAGTATTGCATTGTGATTGTGCTTTGCAAGATTTATAGTATTTTCTTTCAGTCGAGAATGATTCAACGCCAAACACGTACCTCGTCAACCACCAACTTACAAAAGCAACTCAACTTATATCAACGAGTTTTGATTAACAACCGATCTGCTCTGCACGTGTTTGTGCTCGTGCGAGACGGCGGGAAAGAGGATGGTGCTGCCTTGTGCGTGTTCGTGCACGAGCACAAGCACAAGCGCAATTCAAAAGAATAACAAGCCCAACCCACCTTCACTGGTCACTTCCAAGTTTTCTAGATGATTATATATCACTAACAAAAATCTTCTTCATCATTGCTAGCTAGCCCCACCACATTGTCGAGTTCTACGGAATATAAACAAATGCAAACCAGGAACTTTCACACAATTAACACGTAGGCCCTTCCTATCTGCTCACACTAACCTAGTAATAGCAAGCCTCACATACAGTTTTCCCACAGAGACTAATATTCATGTTCCCATGGTCTCTCTCTCTAACTATATATAAGTCCCTGCCCAACCCAGAAAAACACACACACACACCACAGAAAGAAGTGAAGATCAAGAGAGGATGAGGCCCGGGAAGTTGTCAACGAACTCTTCGCAGTTCCAGCTATGGCATTCTCCAATACCTTACGTATTTGCAGGCCTCGCGGCGCTGATGGGGCTCATTGTTGTAGCACTCATAGTACTCGCCTGCTCCCACCGCAAGTCCTCCTCGGACCATGGCAACCACAATCATCCTGCTGCAGCACCAATCCCTCCTTTTGCGACCGAGACAGAATCCAGATCGGTGGTGGTGGTCATCATGGCTGGAGATGACAAGCCTACTTTCTTAGCAAAGCCTTTTGACACTACTCTCCACAATAGTCCGCAATCTGCAGCTTCAGGCTGCAGCGCTCCTTCGGCTTAATCAGTTGATGTAAATTGTTGAGTTTGAAGCTGTATTTTTCTAGTGCAGTTTTGAGAATTTTTTTACTTCGGACGAATTCTAAGTTTTTTTGGTATCCTATGTGGAGCTTAATTTGATCCGCGTTGCTTTAAATTCTTCTCTAGGACCGTACTCGAGTGGCTCCTGTGGTAACCCAAAAAGAAGTATAAGATTCTGATTCAGTGGCGAAAGATCGGTGGATCGGATCACGAAAATGTATGAGAGTTGGGATAGTAGGCCTAAAAGACATACAATGTAGCCTATACAAAGTTCCGAACATTACGTAGGACATCTTAAAAAAAAAAAAAAAAAAAAAAGACTTTTCTTAGACAAGTTGGTTAGAGACTGTTATCGTGCGAGTTGAAGTTGACAGCATGTTGCATCACTTTCGCACACACCGGCACTCCAAAATATACTCGGAACACACTAAAAGCGATGGCGTACCTGTGTCACCGTATCCAGTAGCGGAGTTATTCATGGACACTGCCAGTTGTAGCCCAGACCAAATATTTGGAATATTTTTTGAGATTTTCTAAAAAAAAAAAAAATTAGTTATGTTCTTTTCTTTTGTTAGATTTAAAATATACAACAAATAAATGATAATATTTTTTTTAAAAATAATATTTTAAATGGTACGAAGTTAGTGTTATAGTGTTGTTCAAATTATAAGCTAAAGTTCAGTCTTTTTTAAATTTTGAGACTAGTTCTGTCTCTGAGCGTATCGATATCATCGCTGCACAACAATGATGGCAGACAGGTAAAGGAAGATCATAATACAGAGTTGAATGAAGCATTATCATTCAAGCTGTAACAAAAGTAAAGAGGAACATTGGGGGATACAAGTGTAAGCACATCTTCTCTTTCCCTTCAATAAATTATGTATTGAGGGATACAAGGGCAAGCACATCTTCTCTTTTCCCTTGAATAATTTATGTATAGAATATTGGGAGGGACTACAACACATTATTATTGTTAAAAGAAAAGACTAAATGCTTTCTTATCTTTTAGCATTGTTTCAGATTTGTTATTTTAAGTGATTGCTTTTGATCTAAGACGAGCGAGCATAAAGGTCTTCCCCACCCTCATGTTCTTCTGTTGCTCTTCCGCCCTGACATACATCTCCATTGTACTAAATTATATACACATTTTTAGTATTGACATGTGTCAAGGGTCAATATTTTAGTTTATCCGAATTGAACTTAAAATGTTCAAAAAAAAAAAAATTTAATACAAATAATTATGGTTGTCGTTTTTGATACTTTTCAAATTTTATCATATATTCATATTTAATATTATCATTTAAATTCTAAATATGCACCTGCATTAGGATTACATGATAATATTTTAGGAGTGTAATTCATGCACTCCTCCCTCCATGCATGATACAAATTAAGACATATTTAAAATTTTATTTGATTTCTTTATACAATATTTATATAACTTTAAGTATAAATTAAAATCTAAATATTTATAAGTTAAATTTTTTTAATAAATTATAAAAAATGTATAAATCTTTTTTTAAATCTAAATTTAACTTTAAGTGTGTGTGTGTGTGTGTGTATATATATATATAACTTTAAGTATAAATTTTTTTATAAATTTTTAAAAAAGTTTAAAATAAATTTATAAGTTAAAATTTAAAGAAGTTATTTATATAGAC
Source organism: Iris macrosiphon (assembly GCA_036927795.1). Classification (NCBI taxonomy): domain Eukaryota; kingdom Viridiplantae; phylum Streptophyta; class Magnoliopsida; order Asparagales; family Iridaceae; genus Iris; species Iris macrosiphon. The sequence goes on along the minus strand of JAYESA010000020.1, from coordinate 31,508,047 downwards.
ATAAAGAAGTTAAATGTAAACAACTAACAAAATTAAGTAAGAAAAAATTGAATTTCTTTTATTAATGACAATAAAATTATAAATGTATTACAACATTAAGTAACAAAAAAAAATAGAAACTTGTAAATAATATTTTATTTGCATAAATCATGTAAAAAAATGTACAAGTCTTTTAAAAAAAATTGATCGTCCGTCATCCGTCTTTTATTGATGTTTATTGCTCAGCTTCCCCTTTAGTAGCGTCATCCATAGTAAGAGATTGAAAGTCCAGTTCTGAGATATCGGCACTTTCGTCTCTTGAGTCTTGAGTTATTTTTTCAGCAAGTGTCCAATCTTGAACGCAGACACAAGCTTCCAAAATATCTGGCAGCAACTGACTTAGCATCCTTGAATCTGCACTAAAACTTCAATAGGAAACTTATAATTAAAGTCTCCTTATCAATGTGAATATCAGGTTCAAGTAAAATGATTACAAAAGGAAAGAATGTGAAGAATGTGCTAGTACTGTTTTTTAACCTTATATACAAAGCTACTTTTAATACTGAAATTATTTACTCTTTAACCTTAAGATACTTCTAATAATGATTATATAACTTATGATCATAGTTTGTATCATTCAATCAGGTTCTCTAGCTATAAATTTACAAAACACTACGATCAACAATGGAAACAATTTACTACATTTTCATATTTATAGTTTGAGCTACGTATGGCTATGCGGTATTGCATCATGATTAACATTCAATCAGGTTCATTTTGGCTCTTTGGTTTATATCTTACCTTAAAAGTTGATTGCAATTTACCCATTCCAATTATCTTCCCCTCGTCCAATTATCTTCTCCTCGTCGTAGTAAATCATGATCTTAATTGTGAGAGCAATGGATAGCTATGTGTCTTTGAGCTTCTGTGAACCCTGTGAACTCATAGATGACATTGTCGTTGAGCTTCTGTAAACCCTTTGTACTCATAGATGACCCTGTTTTGAATCGTAATAATGCTCCAAAAATCAAGACTCAGTAGGCAACATACTCCACTATTATCATGTGCAGTTTCTAGGTTAATTGCAATTCTAATATTGGATATCGGTCCCATACCGGTTAGGAGTTTGTCATACCGCAAGCCGTGCGATATACCAGGCATATCGGACGATATGAACTCATAGTGTATAAAACAATAATTCACTTCATATATGAGATACATATTTTGGGAAATAACGCAGACACAAGCTTTCAAAATATCTGGCAACAACTGACTTTGCATCCTTGAGTCTGCACTAAAACAAGATTTTGATGCTACCGCGGACACCAGCAACAGTTCTTCTGTTGCTCTTTTATTGAAGTTTATTCCTACTTATTATTTGTGTTGTAGATGAGATATAGATCATGTATGACTCGTTGTGACAGTATATTACCACTGGTGGATTGCATATTCATATACAGCGTACGTGTGTATATGATTTCCATATATTGGGGTTCATATACATACGGATGGGCGTGTTACGTATTCCTAATCCTACGTATTTTGGGACTGGGACGTGACAAAAAGACTTGGATTTTGGTTGGCCCTGTTGGAAGTATCCTTATGATTTGTAAGACGAGAACCCTTGAGATTTTTGCAAGTAGCTTGTCCGACTTCACTATCGCTAATTTTGGTTGAATGCATATGTTTGAGAGACGTCTTGAACGTGTACACGATCCAAGGCTCAATGATATGTTGAACTCGAGTGCAAAGACTTCGCTATCGCTAAGTTGGTTGACATGCATATGTTTGAGGGACGCTTTGAATATGTGACTAGCGATATGCTGATCTCGAATGCTAGTGCAAGTGAATATGTTAGATTTGCATGGACGAGTATAACGATTTGGATAAGTTTTTCTCAGCCTTAGATCGTCATTCACGATGGATTATAACATACCCCCGCATTAAGCGAAATATGTTACGCGCTAAGGCGCATTAGAGACCGAGTCAGAGCTTGGTTTGAATGATAGAGTCATTCAATGAGACAGACCCAGCATACACGTAACACGGTATAAGGAACGAGTAGGAAATTGTGTTCGAACGTATCTAGCGACACGGATGATTATGCTTGAGATGGTTTCGATAGTGCGATAGAACGGTTTGCGCTCAGGAAGTCTCGAGGATGAGACTTTTTCTGAGTGGTGTATAATGTAATGACCCATTCCGTTCAAGTAGACAGCCGATTCAAATGGTACAAGTGCAACGACCCGACCCGCTTTGCTCAGCGAGAAGACCCGTTTGAGGCAAAGGATTCCAGACTTGGCCCCATGTACCTCTTGCACACCATTCCGCCTCGAGACTACACCGTCCTCTATGGCGTCGTGTCAGTGACCTCCTGTTCATATAGATAAGTCATCATCGCTTAGCGGCAATCTGCGTGCGAGTCATTGCATCACATCCAGTAATCAAAAATATCTGAACGGGTACGAGTATAACATACTTGTACACATTTGAATCCTTGAACATCTTCTGCAACACTTCTAGATAATCCGTATAACTCGTGCTCCTGAAACAGAACCTCGCTCTCGACACTTATATTTGCTTATGCTATTGTCCTAGCGCAGCTTGTAATACTTATTCAATATCAATAAAGAGCTTGTTTTACTTCTATACTTGTGTTATACAATGCTTCCGCTATTGACGACTTTGTGAACTTGTTACCAATCGCATGTTCGTTTCTTTTTCCACTGCACTCAGACTATCTGTGTGACTCTGTGGCTTAGTCATTTTATCGCATGTTAGGATCATGGTCTTGCACGGACGCAGCTTACGCTCGTGCGATATCACGTCCAGATGAGAAAGATCGTCCCGAGGGAGCGCTGCCGCGGTGATTCGCGCCTAGCCGGGACATCCGATTACCTGCGGGAGATCGGGGCATGACAAAGTTAGGGGGGATCCACTAGCTGAGTGGCTAAACGAACTCTTCACCTGATATAAACTTTCGCGCTTCTTACCGGCTCTAGGGCGACCCTGTAAAAGGGGAAGAGCATTCTTCATTTATTCATCTTTGCTACCTATCTGGAGGGCTTCCTTTTGGCGTCTTCTGGGAGGGACTGTAGTCCGCCCCCGTGAATCCTCCACGAACTCCTCGAGGATAGACGGGCTGGCTTAGCCAGTGTTCGCCACCGCCAACTCGTTCGAGGGCTTATGCCCTAGATCGCCTCCTTCTTCTTTGTTTTTTTCCATTTTTGTGATATATATATATATATATATATATATATATATATATATATATATATATATATATATATATATGATAAACGGGATATGAGCCATAGTGTTTATTTTTTTACATTAACCATACACATCTAGACCAATAAAAATATAGTATACTAGTGCACATGGGATGTAGAAGTCTATTACTATTGGTTTCACATGTGAATGGTTCATATAGAAAAATGAACACTATGACTCATATTTCGTTTATCTATATCTATATATATATATCTATATATATATATATATATATATATATATGTGTGTGTGTGTGTGTGTGAAAGCGTGCACCCTCCCCTTTTAAGGGTCAGCTTGAATCTTAATGATAAATTAATTAATCAACTAACAGAGGCGAAATATATTCACTCCACTCAGAAGTTACATAATGGAACAGTTCACCACCCACCAAATAACGTAAGGTGCTTGAGATTCCTACATAAAGAAACCTTTTCCATCAGCCTTATGAAAACTTTTCCATCAGTAATATATAGTTTGTTGTTGGACGCGGCGGCCTGACTGTTATTTTCTTTGTTCCAATTTGGTTGACAGTCTTCTAACTAATATTTACAGATTTACTAGTTACTACTGATCTCTTGTTTATTGTTAGATTTTATATTCAAATGCTACTGTAAAAAGAAGAATGTGAACAATGTGCTCTTTCCTTGTGGAGGTTGGTGATGTGCGGAGGATGTAAAAAAAAGTATGGTTATCTAGATTTTGTGCCTCATAAATTTCCGGAAATTATAATATTTGAATCTGCATATGTCAAATTTAGTATTTGGATGCTGAATTAACGGTAAAATTTATTAATAAATATTTTAGGATTAATTATATTACTTTATATTTTATAATAATAAAGATTTGACTGTAATTTAATTATGTGTTTAATATTATTCTTATTTAAAATTATTTTATATTAGAGTTCGATAAATTCGATTGATCCGAGTACAATCCGATCATCCGGATTTGATCTTGGACTGCATATGTTGCATCCGAGGTCGGGTCGGACTTGAGCTCGGACTAAACTTAAGATTCAATTCGAATTGAGTTCAAATCCGATCCAATTTGCATGAATTGTACTCCTATAATTAGGCCGACTATGAAAAACCAAGAATAAATTTAATAATATTTTCGGAACTCAAAATTTATAAGACCCAAAGTTAAAAAAAAAAAAAAAAAAAAAACCTTTGTACAAATACTAAAACCAAAGGTTAAGATATCATGACGAATCTTTGCACAAATCAATCTGGCTATGTCCAAGACTACGACAGGAGAAGACAGTTTAGGGTGATGGGTTTGGTTCTTGAATGCGGCGTCTCGATGGTGCCTCGATGGTGGTATTTGCGTAAGAAAGGCAGGCAAGCACTATCAAAAGTGTAAGTTTTCAGGGTGGAGGCCATTATATGTTTCCAACTTTTGCCCACTTTTCTTTTTCTTCAGCAAAGAACATTCATATTATGTTCTGGTTGCCTCATGACAATTTTTTAGTAAAATGATGAACGTTATTCAAGTTTAGATAGAAGACTGTTTGATTCGCGGAAGTAGAACGAAATGTAAAAATCTGGAAGTAGAAAATTTGTCAATTTATGTCCTATTTTACGGCATAAAATCTCATGACCTAAAATTAATTGTAGTTTAGCTGCAGGTTAGAGGGAAGCGGCGGGAAGCTCTGCGCGAGGCGGCTCCGCTCGTCGTTGAGCACCTTAAGCCTCTCGAAGCACTGGTCGTCTATCCGGTCGAACCTCGTGTCGAACATGATCCGGTACATGTTGTTGTACATGCAGAGGAGGAGGCGTAAATCGAAGAAAATGCATTTTACGTCCTAATGCAGAGGAGGCGGCGTAAATCGAAGAAAATGCATTTTACGTCCTATTGCAGGACGTGAAATTCTAATCCATTAGAATTAGTCCTAGCTAAACATAAACCGAAAAAAAAAAAATACAAGTTACGTCTTAAAATAAGACGTAAATCAACAAAACATAATTTATGTCCTAAATTAGTTCGTATTTGGACTGAATTCACAAATCTCTCAAAATTTGTATCTTTTACACAATTAAGGGTCTGCTTGGATCGAGTATTAATAGAGTTAACTGAGAAAAAATCAAGTGGGAAAAAAAATCATGCTTGATTTGAGGATGGACGTTTAGGAGGGAGAGTAATAGAGGGTTAAGTGTAGTTTGTTTAACCCTCTTTTGTCCAATTTCTAATCCAAGCAAGAGTTATTAAATACACTCCACTTAACTCTTTCATTGACTCAAAACTTCTAATCCAAGCAAGAGTTATTAAATACATCCCACTTAACTTTTCCTCCAATCCAAGCAAGATTATATATATTGACTCCCGTACCCCTCACTTAACGCTTCCTTATGTAAGGTTCTTGATAAAGGCACTGCAAAGATGACTCGGACCTGTCCCAATTTTATTTTTAAAATTTTCACTTAAAATTTTACTCAGGACTAGCCCTCTGGTCGGTCCCCTCCGTTTTCTCCGCCCCCAACCTCCTCCTCAGCGACGTTCCGTCGAACGCCTCCCTCGGCCCGCTCATCTTCCTCCCGAACTCCCACTCCCTCCGCCTCCTCCTCCTCCTCCTCCTCTCTCCGCTCCCTCCTCGTCGGCCTCCGCTCCTTACGCTACGAAGCGAGCTCCGCGTTCCTCCCCAACTCCTCCCCTCTCCTCCCAAGCTTGCGAAGACCCCTCCTCGGTCTCCTCCTCCTCTGACCCCCTTTCCAGAAACAGCCTCGTCTTCCTCCGTCTCCACGGCGACTCCTTCCTCCTCCTCTTTCCCGCCGGCGAAAACTCCGTTAACATCACATTTCTAACTGTGTCAAAATTTTGACAGTCCTTCCAATAGGTTGGACTGCCAAAATTTTAATAGTCCATTGAACAACATTTTTTATTTAGAACTGTCAAAATTTTTATAGTCCAACATAATAAAATTTTGACAGTCCTAAATAAATTTTTGGACTAGTTCCGAATAAAATTTTAAGTAAAAAATTTAAAATATAATTTGGCACTGAGTGTATTTTGTAGTACCTTTATCTTCGGTCTTATTTAATCCCACTTAATCCTTTTTTATTTTATTTTTTCCTCCTCGATCCAATCAGAGCGTAAAGGAAACTTTGATGCTTGCAGTACAATTTTCTGGAAAAATATTCTGAACGCAGACATGCTGCAGTGACTGACAAGCAGACTAGGGATCTGGCCCACCTGTTGGACAAAGAAAAGTAATAGTTTTCAAAATATGTCCTTTATGTCAAGTCATCAACACAGTGATTATACTTGTTCAAAAAGTAAAGAAATACTAAAACAGAAGGCAAAGCTTATGAGTTGGACTAATTTAGACAAAGAAATTAAGGAACAATGCTTCCCTATCTACTATATATCTGCCTATGTCATCAAATCCGAGACTACGACAGCCAACAGCCAACAGGAGAGATCATATATATAGTCCAGAAAATTACACAAAGAACATAAAAATTTTATTTTATTATATTCAGAGTAATAAAATTTTAAAATTTTCGAAAAAGATAATAAAATATCCTTAAAAAGAATATTTTTGAACTATTATCCAAAAATATTTTTTTAAAGGACATTTTGATACAAATATTATTATTAATTTTTTTTTATTCTAACAGACGGATTAAAAAATAAATTTTATAATACATAATTTGTTCCAAAATATTTTTAAAAAGAACGTTTTTGAACTTTTGTTTAAAATTATCTTTTTTATGATGTTTATACGTTTTGTACACATTTTTAAAAATTTTATGTTCTGTAGGTACTTTTTTGAATTTTCTATTTTTTATACACAATTTTTTCTGTATATATATAGTTTAATGAGGACGGATTTGGTTGTTGAATGCGCGCGGCGTCTCCATCGTGTGTGTGTGTCAGCTCAGTTTGAGTTAAAAGGCAGGAAAGCATTATTAAGTGTGAAGGAATTTCACACAAACTTTTTCATGGTGGACAGCATTATTAAGTAATTGTAGTGCACAGGAATTTCGCACAACCTTTTTATGGTGGATAGCATTATTAAGCCATTGTAGGGAACACGGTATAATGTGAGGAGTGGTTCTCATATATAATTGACTGAATTTATGTCTTAAAAAAAATCATATATAAAATCTGAACCAATTTCAATTTTGTAGATACACCTTCCTCAAAGTGTCATTAAAAATTTTTAAAAATATCGTTAATAAACTTTTAACGATACTTTAAACAGATTGTTCTCAACTTTTGATCTAACATAAGAATAATATCAATACAATAATGCTAAGTTTACTACCAAATGCTTACAATCTTCTTACAATCCTCTCACATCTCTGCTATGTGGGCCATCCTTGGCCCTATCTTTCTCCAATGAACGACCGCCACGTGGCGTTCCAGCCACGTGACGACCATCCGAAAAGCCACCGGATTCCACCCTTCTCCCCTCCTCCAGTGAACGGTCACTACGTAGACGCCACATGGATACCACGTGACGGTTGTAAGAGGGTTATGAGCATAATGTAGTGCCTCAAATTCCGATCCGACCGGGACGAGCACTATGTAATTGGGCTTGTGGCTAGTCCGTCTGAGTCATAACTTAGATCTCGGCATCTTCTTGCCACGGACGAAATGCGATGATCCTTTCCAACTCATGGAAAGGCCTCTATTGAAACGAGTCCAATAGTTTTCGTGTTTTGGTTGCTTGGTTTTCTTGATTGCCGCTTTGGAATTTTGATTTGGTGTTGCTTTCGATTTGCTTGGTTTTCGCTGCTGGTTTTATCGTTTGGAGCTTGAATTTTGGGGAGTTCGACAAGGAAGAATAGACAAGATTTCTAACTCGGTGCTCGTGTTGTTTCAGGTCCGCGTAACTGACGTTTGATCGTCGCTAGCAGGATTCCTAGTTTCAGCCTCTTTTCCCTTAACCAGTGAGTGGTTTGGTCCCTTCTTTCCTACTTCTTCATGCCAACATCTCTAAGTTTCAATCGTTCACTCGATGATGCCCGGTTGGACGCCTAGGAAATCCTTAGCCACAGGCATACCAGCCACTAAGAAAGGAACATGGGATTTGTAGACTAAATTTATCATATGCTTGCACACCTTATAATTTGAGCTTGTTTATAAGGAAAGTTGGTTGTTGGTGGCGGCCTGGTGCCTCGAATAGAGTTTTGAACTTATGGGATAACTGAATCGGAACACCGCTTGAGAAAATATAAACTGTTGCATGAGATATATATGTTGTTGCTTTACTTCTTCTATTTATTTCGATGCATTGTATGTAATATGAATTATTTCATGCATTTGCATAGCCTGGGACAACTTGTGCACAGGGTTTGGCATTTCCTCGAAACGGCTTTCCGGGGCACTGGAACCGTATCGATCCGGAGGGAAATATTTGATTCGTGCTCGTCACGATGCATAGCGGGACCTCCAGCAGGGCTTGCTACCCGGGCTGATAGGGCGCGCCGCTAATGCTTGAAATATGTCCCTAAGGTGTCGATCACACCAATGACCGCATAGAATAGAACGCATGCTAACTTATTGTATTGTGCAGATGGTAAGTATACTTGTGTTTCGTTTCAGAGAAGGCGTGCATCGATTGAGTAAGCAATCGGTGTACTGGTTGGATTCAATGTTATTTTTATTCCTATCAAAACATGCAACTGATATGAATTGATTTCACTTGCTTCCTTATAGAAGCTATCTTAATGCATGCTCGCCCCTAACAAGCTAGTATCGATTTAGTCGAGTGGATTCATCCCGCTCACCAGTACAAGTTGAGTACTGACCCACGTTGTGGGCAACTATTTCAGGCACTCAGACGGTGCAACGCTAGAGCATAGCGAGGAGGCGTTAGGAGCACCTCTATTTTGAAGTATAGCTGGAGTCAGTTCATTTTGGAGGCATGAACTTCAATCTATACAAGGGCGTAATGTACAAACGACGTGGACTATCTGACGGAGCGCGCCCTGCATTTTGAGTTATCCTTTTGTAATGCAATTCAATAGCCGAGAAGGCGCATCAATGTAAACTCTATGTAAATTACTCTGAGTTATCAATGAAAAAGTATGTTTCTTCCGCATTTGTGTTCAAATCTCTGTGAATGTGTTTTATAAATTGTGTTTCTAAATGGGTTCCTAAAACTGCAAGTTCTTGCCTTGTGCGAGCGCAACTGCAGGCTCGCACGGCATCACGCCCCTAGCGAGGACGAATCGGTTCCGTAAAGGATCCGGCGAGGACGAATGACCCTTTCGGGATCGGGGCGTGACACATAAGATTGTAGGTATAGCACCACATATATCAATATCTCTCTTCTAACAAGGGGTAATATAAAAAAGTCATCGCATGCTATACTTTTCATTCGAAGTAGGTCTAAACCTTATAATCAACTCTTTATTTATATTCAGCCATTGTAAATCATCTTAAACATTAAGCAGAATGCAAAATACAACCAAACAGTAATAACGTTTTCCACCTTTTGCCAGTATCAAAAGGATGAAAACTGAGTCCTTGTAAGCCGTATGTTTATCCTCAAATATTTTTAAAAAAATACTGAAAACAATAATTTTAAAATTAATTTTTAATTGTAATTAAAATTTAGTCTAAATAAACGTTCACAATCAAAAATTAATAAAAGAAAAAAAATCTTAACTATTGGATATTTTCTAACTGGGTATACATGTATCTATAACAAATTCTAATTAAAATGTAAACATATTTATAACAAATTATATATATATATATATATATATATATATATATATATATATATATATATATATATATATATATATACACTAGAAGAGATAATTATGTTATAGACTCATGGTCCAAAGGCCAACAAACTCGGCTCGAAGGTCCGCACCTGCACATGCACCGCACTTGAACCACACATGAACCGCACGACTACTCACATTAATTCCTCAACAGGGAATAAAATGTGCTTTTCTATTGCTCGAACCCGCAACCTCTTGGAGAAATAAGCCTTCGGACTTAGTCGTGTATATATATATAGACGACAGTTGCCCCTACTGAATTTCTAATTTTTTATATTAATTTTATGTGTTGTCCCCTCTAAAATTTATAATTTATAATTTTTATATACATATGTACATCATATTTTATTTTTCTCTTCATAATTTTTATTTTTGTTCCTTCTAATTTTTTGCTAAACTTGATAATACATCTAGTTGCTTAATAAAAAATATTTTCAACTAATATTTGGTTAAAAAAGCTATCTCCAATGTCCTAAAATATCCAATTTCTCTAAGATATTTTCAAATCTAAGTCTCTAAAATCTATGTAGGTTTATAAAATATTTGTAATATATCTTTGAATGAATTTTATCTCTCGATTATAAAATTGTGAAAAAACTTAAAATATAACCATTTTTTTTCTTATTCATTTTTCTTAAACTACATTGATCGGTTATTCTTCAAGTGCAAAATTCGAATATTTTTAATTTATAACCATCCTTTCCTGATTTCTTTTTTTTATCTGACCCATTTTTTTATAATTCGATATAGAGAGAGAAGTCATAAGGGAGGAACAATGAAATTTTGATGTAACCAACTTTATTTTTAAAAAAATTGAATATTTTAACTATTTGAGATTGAACCTTCTATTAAATTTTTGCGTCCGCCCCTGCATCCCGGTCGGAAGGCACCACAAGTCCGAAGGTCCCATGCAGTCTGAAGGCCTCACGTAGCCACACTGTACCGCACATGTACTGCACCAATCACCACCCCCACCATTTAATTCCCCCCCCCCCAAAAAAAAAAATTTAAATAGCTTTAGGAGGTTTGAACCCGCAACCTGCTGGATAGTATGCATAGCTCTTAACCGTTAAACTAGACGTCACCTATATATATATATATATATATATATATATATATATATATATATATATATATATATGGGGAGGGATATTGCATCAAATTATTACAATAATTATTACACCAAACAATCCCAACCACACATTTATTTCAATCATGTGGTTATAAATCATTCCATAAAGTAGGTGCCACGTCAGCATGCTTTATAACTACACATTTTAAAAAAAATATGTGATTGAGATTGCTTAGTGCAATAATTATTGCAATAACTCTTGATTCAATATCCCATCTATATATATATATATATATATATATATATATATATATATATATATATATATATATATATATATATACGGCTCAAAAGTAAACCGTCTAAGCCGTATGTATATCATCATCAGTTAATTAATTTTAAAAAATTAATATTACGTAAAAATTTGTTGAAAAATATTAAATTTGTTATAAATAAAACTATAAGGATTTGAACTCAACCAACCTGAGAGAATACCCCCCACCTTAACCACATGAGTTACAAGAGATATTTGTTTATAATTGGATAATATTATATAGCTAACGGTTTCAAGACTCTTTATGAAAAGTAAAAAAAATATCTATAACTAATTAAAATTAAAATATAATCAAATATATAATAAATTATAATTATAATATAATAAATATATAATAAATTTAAATTTAAATTTAAATATATTCAAATAGTTAAACAAATTTATATTAATTTTAGAAAAAAAATATTTTACTTGCAATGCACGTAAATTTACTAGTATATATTCTGTTATCTTAAACATCAAGCCGAATGCAAAATACAAACCAACAGTAATAATGTTTTCCAACTTTTGTCATTGTTCTCATCTATTTGTCTTTGCCAAAGAATATTCAGATTATTTTCTTTTCACTTTTTACCCATATATTTACTATTATAAAGCGACTTCAAAACAGTTCAAAAATGAGCTTTCTAAGTCGTATGTATATCTTCAATTAATTACGAAAGAAAAATACTGCACAAAATAATTCCAAAGTTAACTTTTATTCGTAATTAAAAATTAGTCTAAATGAGCATTAAGAAAAACAAAAAATTTACTGTAGAAAATTAATTTATATTAAATTAATACAAACGAAACAAGTTTACTTAAATTAAAAATAAAGACACAGTCTGCCAACTCAGTTGGCGAAAAATACAACGCAACGAACACGTGTACAAAAAAAAGCCAAATGTTGACCCCATTGTCCAATTTTCGCCAACACTGTTGGCCGAAATTCTGCTTGCACAATTTCGGCCAACAGTGTAGGCAAAAATTGGGTAGTGGGGCCCGCGGGTTGTGTTGGGGTGGTTTGGTTTGGTTTGGTTGATTTGGTTTGATTTGATTTATTTTATTAGTTTTTTTAATTAGTTATGTTTTGTTTTTGTTTTTTTTAATTTAGCTTAGTTTTGGAATTTTGTTTAAGAAAATTTACTTTAACGAAATAAAATTAAAATAAACTAATTGTAAAGAAAAATTTAGAAATTTTTTTTTTTAAAAAGAAACGGTTTGGTTTTTTTAAAAAATTGTAAAGAATTTTTTTCCCATTGCAATGTTTGATAAGAAAAAAACTAAATAAAGAAAAAAAGAAAGAAACAAAAACTAGTATTTTTTTATGTCATCTAATTTTCTGTTTATTTTAATGGTTTAGTTTTTTTTTATGAAAAAAAAAGAAGACTAAGTAAAAAAGAAAGACAAATAATAGGTAGGGGAATGATTTGGTTTTTATTTGGGTTTGAAATTGGGTCTGGGTCTATGGATTGGTGTTGGTTTAGTAGTTGGTTTATGTCCAACCGCTATTTCACAACCGCTCTTTCAATGGCTCTTATTTTTCCAATGTTCATATTCAACGTTCGTCTAACGATCGTTTTGAAGTTACCTATATAAACGTAGTATTTGTTTGATATCAGCATATCAAACATTGCAAACAAAATTTTTATTTCTTTCCATACGAAGTTTCTTTCTTTCCACACTGGAGAAGCCCAGTTCAATATACAATATTTGAAATTCATTTTCTTGTTGCCATGGATCGAAGTATAACAATACTATGCTCGCTTGGTGGTGTACTAAATGGGTTAGCTTATGAAGGAGGTTTAGTTGAAGTTCTTTTAATTGATCGAAATATTTTATTTGATAATTTAAGTAATCTAATAACTGAAAAAAAAATTATTGACTATGAATTTTTATTGGTACATATTTATCTATCTAATTGTATAAATTTAGTTAGTGAGGAAGCATGAAATTTTATTCTTGAAGTTAATATACAATCACCGTATATTCATATTTTTGTGACTCCACCACCACCACCACCACCACCAAGAATTAGTAGTGCTCCTAGTTCTTCTCACTAAGTTATTTCATTTACCGAAGAAAAACATAGAGTAGATGATGGCAATACCAACGATAAAAATATTAATAATTTAATAGAAAATATAGATGATGTACTTGATGATAATGTTGATAGTTTAAATAATTTATTCATTGGAAGAGAATTTATGAATCGTCATGCATTTAGAAGTTTTATTAGTGATATAGCAATTGCAAAAAAAAATTGTTGCAGGGCTACTAGAAACAATGCCAGTGGAATTATATATAAATGTAACGTTTCTAGTTGTAATTGGAGAGTGTACGCTAAAGCCATTGGCAACGGCGAAACATTCGTCATTAGTACGCTAGAAAATGTACATTCTTGTTTAGGGGGACTTACAACGAGAAATTATCCATTAGCGACAACTATATGGGTTAAGAATAAGATTATTGATAAAATTCGTGATAATCAATCGTATAGTCCATCGCATGTTATAAATGATATATATAGGGAACACCGAATACATATTAAATATTGTAAAGCTTGAAAAGCTAGAGAAATTGCTCTATCAGAAATAAATGTTAGTTATATTGATGCATATAGTAGTCTTGAAGAATATGCTTTTACTATCATTGAGACAAATCCCGCTAGCAGATGTTATATAAAGACTACAAAAAATAATAAGTTTCAAAGAATTTTTATTTGTTTCAAGGCATGCATTGATGGCTTTTTAAGAGGATGTTTACCTGTGATTAGTACCGATGCTATATTTCTTTCCTCTAAATTTTAAGTATTTTATTTATTGCGTGTGCTCATGATCCTAACTATCAATTTTATCTAATTGCTTATGATGTTGCTGAGAGCGAAAACACAGATTCTTGGACTTGGTTTTTAAACGGATTGAAAACATCTTTTGAAGGTAGTTTTAATGCGTGGAATACAATTTCGTTTATATCAGATAAACAGAAAGTATTAATAACTGCCATGCGTGCTACTTTTCCAGAATTACCTCATTTTTATTGTATTCAACATTTTAAACAAAATTTAAAACAAGTAAGTAGACTGCCTTATTTTCAACGTAAATTAGACTACCTTGCAAGATGTTATAATGAGACATATGCAAATATTTGCTTTGAAATAATTAAGGCTGAAAACATCAATGTTTACAATTGACTTGTTGGAGTAAATAATGAAACTCGTATTTTATCACACTGGATAACAACTTATTCTCCTTGTCCTAGATTAGATATTAACACGTCGAACCTTGTTGAATGCTTCAATAATTGGGTTAAAAACTTACGCGATAAACCAATAACAACACTACTTGATGGTATTCGAGCCAAAATTATAATACTTCAGGACAAAAATTGACAAAAAACTGAAAATCTTGTAACTGATTATTGTCTGAAGATGTTAAATACTATGGCCAGTATCACAAAAAAAAGACACCACCTGCAAATATTGAGTATAGTTGGTTATTTGTTTAAAATACTAGATCGTGAAACAAACAGAACATATGTTGTTAACTTAGATGAAAAATATTGTACATATTTTAAATGGTATCATACTTGTCTGTCATGTGTACATGTATGTTATGCTTGTAATTCTAAAAATATTAGCATCGATAGTTTTTATCCAGGTATTTTTCCAAAGAAGCATTAAGAAGCGTATATGAGCCACACCTGGAGCCAATTACAGTCCCTTACAACATTCAAAGTATATTGGTTATAGGCGACATTGGAGTACCTGATGTACGACGGAAAGCGAGAAGACCAAAGAAGAACCGCATCATGACGAAGGATAAATCTTCAAGAGATCTCCGATGTAGCAACTGTAATGGTTTAGGACACAATCGAAGAAGATGTACCAACCAACCAAGAGAATAAATGCATTGGCATAGATTTTCTTAGAAAAGTTATAAATTCATTGATGTACTTTTATTTCTAATACATAAATTTTTAATAAACCCTAACAGTACAAGATTTTCATTCTCTGCCTCTTGCCATCCTGCCATAATACCTACGAGGTCTTGGCCTAAGACCAAGTTTATTTCTTCTTGCTACTGTATCCTCGGGTCTCTCCCCTGGCAATGGTGCCCATGGGTCAAATTTATCAGTCTCCTGTGTTTGCACCGGCGCTGTTGGAGTCACAAATAACTGAGTAGCTGTATCAAACTGTGGTGCATCAAATATAGAAGTGGCCATCTGCATGTAATAATCCTAATAGTCACCACCAGGCTATGACGTCCCCTCGCCCGCCTCTCGTTCCATCTGTGGGGTACGTGCCTGTGACGTCCCCTCGCCCGGCCACTGATAAGTGCCCTGGCCAGCCCACCGGGAAGTGCCCAGGTCAGCCTGCTGGAAAGTGCCATGGTCAGACTGTTGGAAACTGCCCTGCTTGGCCTGCTGAGGGACCTCGTCGTCTTGTTGAGCCGGGCTATCCATATGCCAAACATGATTATACTTTCTACACGGACGTGCTTTCCGTTGGCTAAATAAGACTTGAGGATAATCTGATAGAATATGTAACAGAGGGTTCGGGAGAGTCGGAATTGCTTGCACATCATCCAAAAATGATCTTACTGCTGTGCTCAACGAGTCTCTCATTGGATGATTTTCACATGCTATATTCAAATTTGGAAGCTAAAATATTAAGTAGAATCCAATTAATTCATATAAAAAAAACTATGGAGACAAACATTTTTATCAATAAAATACGTACCTTCTCAATTACACATTGATACCATTCACGATAATTAGCATCATCAACGGCCCGATGTTGAAATCGCAACTGCTCATATCGGTAGGATCGGTTACTGATAAGAGGAGCTCCCCACCAAGATCTATAGGTAATATCACCTAATGCTACACCATTTAAACAAATATGAGCATATGATTTCATATAATTTAAAAAAAATTATTTTGTTCAACTTTTTAAATAACTTACCCTCATCTGTAGAGTCCATTAGTTGAGACGACTGTACCGCGGGCTGTGTCTCCAATCTAGAATTCCACTTTGAAATTATTTTGCTTGATCTTTTAGCTCCAGTCCCTCTACTACGGTTTAAACATGGTGGCTCGTCGGGAATCTTTTGTTTCACCCAGAATTGTCGCATAACGCGATCAGCTGGATGATACATGATTTCACCGTCGAATATTAGGAAACAACTATGGATACTAAGGTCACAGGCTGTTGTTTGTATTTCAGTAGGATTCTGCTCAAGCCGGTACAAACATTATGTTACCTATTTTATGATAAAAAATTATAAGATAATGGTCATAATGGCTTTATAAAATAATAATACAGATATTTTACCTCGTTATACTTCAGTGAATCAAATTCGTCCCACTATAAAGAGATAACCGCATGTTCACAGTATACTGGATCTGCTGCCTCCGTAGTCCACCGTAAAGCTAACGGGAAGACACCAACGTCGGTATTAATGCGGGAGACTGGCCTACCAATATGAAAGTGCTCGTAGGACCAAACCTAGAAAATACGAGCATATGATATAAGTGCACATATTTTCAATGTAAATAAAATTAAGTAAAACTTTTCATATAATATAAGTGCACTTATTTTCATACCTTATTAATGTCGCGCAACCACTTAAATTTACCTTCGTTGCATTCATGTCTTCAAATTGTACAAAATCTGTCATAAAACTACATAAATATGCCAACATTGACGTTCCCCAAGCGTGGCGCGTAGATGCAGCCAGGTCTACCAAAAAAGGTAGAAAACATAAATCAACTAAATCTGATGAGTCTGGAAACAATATTCCGCTTAATAAACCTAGCAAGTAGGCTCTTGTGCAAGCAATGACCTGAAAAAATAATGAAGAAATGATATGCATTAAATTAAATTAAAAATATATTACGTAAATAATAACACAAGTTGCAAAAAAATTATACTTACCCGATCCTCATCCACTGAGATAACTTGATCATCAATACGATCTAGGTGCAAAAAATTATGACAGAGCTACGTAAATGTCACAAGATTTTTACTAGATTTATTACGCGGTGCCTCCACACCTAGGTACTTCGTAATCATAGTGTCGACGAAAATTAATTTATCAAATATTATAGGTTCACCCGTAATAGGTAAACCTAAAATATATACCACATCTGCTAGAATAATCCTCATCTCTCTGAATGGTAGCTGGAAGGTATTTTGTCCGGGCCACCAACGCTCAACTAAACTGAAGATTAAGTCTCTATCGTGTTGCATAAAATATATCTTGTCAACATAATAAAAGCCAAATATTTTCAACAGTGCCACCTGGTGGTCGCTCAACCTCCAATACACAAGTCTGCTATCGTGACGCCACGAGACATGCTCTCGACATAGTTCATCATTAGTATAATCGTATTTCTATATATGAAAATATAGACGATGTTGTTAGTAGACATATACAAAACATCATTCATATTGATTTACACAATTAAATTTTATTGTACCTTCCCATAAAATACCAAACTAGATATATGTTTCGCACGTTGCTGGATTATTAAATCCGTAGTAGGCCCTTCAGGAATACGTTCGTCGTTTTGGCTGCCCATCTGCACAATTATGGTTGTCAAAACATAAATTTTGGCTGCCAGTCGTTTTGCACGTTACATAACTTATATTCACTAAATAAATACCAGTATCCTAATATTTAAAAAATAAAAACTAACATAAAATTATTGTATATACAAATGAGAGTATAAATGAAGGAGAATAGAATATAGACCTTCAACAATAAGGATTGTGTGTGCTCACAAAGACTGTTGTGTCCACTTGCAAAGGAGAGAAAATGAAGGTTGCTCGAATTGCTGCTATGTGCTCACAAGAAATGATGTGTCTTACTTCTTAGTGCACTCTATTCTTCTTCCTCCTCCTCCTCTTCTTATAACTTACATCTCCCACCAACTTCTCCTCTTTATTTTATTACTCATCTCCTTTACTTCCCCCCTCCACGAGACATGTATCTTCTTCTTTTTTCTTGTCAAGTCTCTTGTCTCTCAGTATTTTTGTTGTGTAGTCTTTCTTGTCTCTTCTTCGTTAAACCAAACCGAAGAACATTACCCCATTCCACGTTAAATCAAACTGAAACAAAAGCCATTGGACATAAACCAAAACCAACTCCTGAAACAACATCAATCAATAGACCCAGATCAAATTTCAAACCCAAATAAAAATTAGACCAAACCAAAATTCAAATTTCAAACCAAAATAAAAATTAAACCAAAATCCAAAACTAAACTAAATAAAAAAAATATCAAAATCCAAAACAAAACTAAATTGAAAAAAACTAAATAAAAAAAAACATAACATAACTAATTAAAAAAACTAATAAAACAAACCAACCAAACCAAACCACCCCAACCCAACCCGCGGGCCCCACTGCCCAATTTCGGCCAATAGTGTTGGCAGAAATTGGACAGTGGGGTCCACACTTGGCTTTTTCTGTATAAGTGTTTGTTGCGTTGTATGTTTTGCCAACTGAGTTGGCGTACTGTGTCTTTATTTTTAATTTAAGTAAACTTATTTTGTTTGCATTAATTTAATATAAATTAATTTTCGTACAGTAAATTTTCTGAAAAAAATATCTTAACTATCTATTATTTTTTTCAAAAAAAATCTATCTAATATTTTCAAACTAGGTACACATATATCTTCTCTTTTTTAATATATATTTTTTATTGAAATAAAAAACTGGATTATACGTCCCAACAACCCAAAATGCTAGACCAAATTCTGCACATCACAAGAGATGGGACAGCCCATATACCAATCCCCTAAATCCTACGTCCTAGCCTTGGCAGACTTTTTACGGGAAGATGCAGTCCTCAGGTGCATGATATACTGGGGAATTTCCTTATTGTGGTTCTTGGGGGCTCTTGATAAAGGCACTACAAAAATGACTCGGAGATAGTCCAGTATTGGTGCTAGCTCACTTAGAAATAATTTTTACTCAGGCTACCCAAATTTTACTAGGGCTGTCCACCCTCTTCACCTCCCTCCTCCTACTCCTCCCCCACCCCCACCCCCTCCGGCCTCTCCTCCTCCCTCCTCTCGAGATTTTTTGTCTCTCCACGTCGTCGACCTCGCCATCGACCGCGTTGTCGCTGCTGAGCCGTATCTCAAGCACCTTTCCGTCGGCTCCTTCACGAAGAAGAAGAAGAAGAAGAAGCATGAGGGGGGCTACGCGCGGCGGAGGCACGTGCTCGCCGGGGCTGCGGCTATGCCTCGCGTCGGTGATGGAGGCGGCGGCGGCAACAGCAGCAGCAGCAGTAGAGGAGGCGTGCACCTACGCCTCGCCGCCGCCCCCGCACGCACCTCCACCTGTAAGCCCCTAATTTTTAAAAAATATTAAAATTAGGATTTTTCACAATTTTCTGGAATTTTCTGAGAATTTTCTGAAATTAAAATCAGGGTTTTCAATTATTAAATAATTTTTAATTATTAATAAACAATATTAAAATATTATGGAAATAATATTTTTGGGTGTAAAATGGAAAACTAGACTTAGGGTAATTTTTCTGGAATTTATTGGACTCCGGACATATTTTTAAATACCTAAAAACTATTTAAACTATTTATTTATTTAATTAACTATTTATTATTAGTATTATTATTATTATTACTTTTTTTTTCTTTTAATTCCAGCCCAGCCCGCACTCTGGCCTGTTGGGCCGCAGCCCAGCCCAAACCCTAACGGGTCGGGTCGGGTCCGCCTGAACCCGACCCGCCCGACCCGTGACCCAGCCCCCCCCCCCCCCCCGCGTGACCCGCTCCGGCCCCGCGTCTTCCGTCGGACCCGCCGGCCGCCCTCCGCGCTGCCGCGGCCACGCGCCCCCGCCCCGCGCTGCCCGCCGCCTCCCTCGGCCCACGCTGCCGCCCGCTCTCCCTTTATAAACCCCCCCGATCGACCTCCACCGCCATAGCCGCCACTCCGCCGCCGCCCTCTCCCCCTGGCTCCGCCCTAGGCTGCGCCGCCCTCCACCGCCGACGACATCGCCGCCGCCCGCAGCTTCCCCCTCCGCCTCCCTCTTCTTCTCCACCGGCAGTAGCAGCAGGCCGCAACGACAGCAGCTCCGGCCGCCCCCAGCTCGCCGCCGCACCGCCCTCGACCGCCTCCGGCCGAACCGCCTCCCTCCGGCGAGGCCTAGCCGCCGTCTCCGCCGTCCCCGCCGTCGGCCAGCAGCCCCCAAACCCTAACCCTAATTTTTCCCAAATTTTGTGTCGGACACGACACGGACACGGTGAAGACCCGATTTTCGGATCCCCTTCAGGTGCGTGTATCTTTTTGCTCGTAGCTCTGTTTTCGATTCCGTAAATTGCGTTGTGAAGCCTGTATGACCCTCTCGGTGTCCGGACAAACTGTTCGGGGCATCGCGTCCTGTGGTGATCGCACCCCGCGATCCAAAAACAGGAAAAACTAGACCCTGTTTCACTCCGGAACTGAGTGCGCCTCGCCAAACGGGACGACTTGGTCGCATGCGGTCTTCACAGATACGTGCGCATCGTCGATACGGACGTATAAGATTTCGTGGAAGCTAATTCGGGTGTGCGTGCACACCGAAATCAACGCGTATCCGCGGACATCGCCCTGTATCCGCCTTTTCTGTAATTCACCCTAACTTCGTGCACAAACGTCGGATCGAGACGAAACTTGCGCCATCGGACTCGTAGCGATACGCTGGTCCTGTGGGTCAAGTTTGGTTCGATTCTGAGAACGTTGACGAAATCGCGTGTCGTGGGCCCCACAGGCCCCGCTCGACGGACGATTTTGTGTTCGGCTCATCGGAATCCAAATCTGGAAGTTCCGTTGGGTTCGTATCAGCGTTCCTGACCTGTTGACACTAAGTTTGGTGAATTTAGAGACCTTTGACCCGGACACATTTTTCGGTGCAAAGCGACCGGCGGACCCCGTTTTGACCCAAAATTACCGCTTTTGCCCTTGTCTCCAAATTGGACCCAAGGACAGGCATTTCTAGCTATTTGACATCTTCTGAGCATGATGGTAATATCTATTTCAGCTTTTGGACTCATCTCTGGAATTTTTCCCCAAGAGCCAAATTAATCAGATTCAAACAACAGGCAAGTACCTGCACTTCAAGTTAATTTTTATATATTGTGATAATTAATTCCCTGCCTTACATGTACCCTTGATGATTACACCTAGTGTTAGAAATGCTGGATTTTCTGTCTTGAATGTTGGAGTTCATGTCTTGTTTTCATGTCGGGTGGGAGAATACCTAGAAGGCATGTAGTTTACCCTTCCCCTTGTCATGTTTAATAGCTGTTGGTACACGACTGTACCTCAGCCGGATCTTGATTTCCCCTGTTTAATAGCCGTTCATGACGGCCGGATTAGCCTTATAAACCCCTACATGCCAACTATGTATTCTAAAAACGAACACAAGTTCACACAGATAGTTTCTGGTCATGTTATATTTCTTGCTGGCTGTTGTAGTTTCATTTCCTGTTTCATTTATTTCTGTTTCTCATATTCCTATTTACAGTTTTAACTCTGAGATAATGATGTTCTGTTATGCAATTTCTCAACATGTTATTCAAATCAATTGTCATAAATATTTAGTTTAACCTTGTTGTGCATTGTGTACTTTGCTCCTTTCCTGACTGGATCTGTTGATTTAGGCGATGATGAGGATCTTGCCCCTACTTATTATGGTCCCTATGAGGGGACTGATGTTACCTATGAGGAGCCAGAACTCACCCAGGAGACCCCTGCTGCAGAGTAGCTAGTAGTAGCTATCTTTCATTTATATTCTTATCTTAATTAATCGGGTTTGTCCCCGATTTCATTCTGAATTGCTGTACTAAAATATTTGAATCTGTTGTCACATTTCTTTTCAGTTGCAATCTTAAAGTTTCATTTCTCATTATTATCTCGCCTATGTTATTTGTGAATGAGCTAGTTAGTAAATTTGGATTTGACCTAGACAGCGTACTACCGCCGATTCTACGGCGTAGGCTGGACGTACCCACGCACTCGTGCCCGAATTTTCGGGTGCGGGTCGTGACACGTTTTTATGGTGGCCCATGCAGGTCCTATCCTTAATAGGGTAATACCCTAGGACAGGGTATGGAATAAGATTGAGGATTCTAGGAAAAGCTCATTCACAGTATATGGTCCTTATTTCAAATCTTGATATCAGTTCTGCTCAATTTTCCTATCGCCTTTGATTTCCAAGTATTCTATTCTGATCTTCCTATCCCTTAATCTTTCAGAATGGTCCAGACCAGGAATACAGTAGGAGGCACATCAGAACCAGCAGAGCAGAATATGCCCGAGACTCTTGCACTCCCGCCGCCTCCATCTATTCCAGCAGTTACTCTGGATGGGGCACATCTACTTGGAGTGTTCCAGGGACTAGTGGAATCCCAGAAGGAACAAACTGCCCTACTACGGACCAGCCTTTCAGAAGCTCTTCGGACCCGGGAGTCACCACAAAAGAGGCCAGGAAGTGCCAAGGACTTTAAGAACCTTAGACCCCTGGAATTCTACGGAACTGAGGGCATTCTCTATGCCGATGAGTGGATAGAGAATGTCGAGAGACTCCTGAAGACTGCTCGGGTTCCTGATGATCTTAAAGTGGAGTCCGCAAGCCTGCAACTGTTCGACATAGCTCGGACCTGGTTCAGAGATGAACCCCAACTATCCGCTCCTGACCTCACCTGGGAAGATTTTAAGAGGCTATTCAAGGAGAAATTTTACCCCGAAGTGGCTCGAGAAGCTCTCGAAAGCCAATTCGAGAGACTGGAACAAGGTAACCTGACTGCTGATGAGTATACTGCTGAATTTAGCAGGTTAAGCCACTTTGCGGAGTACATGTTTCGTACCCCGGAGGACAGAGCTCGTAGATTCAAGAAGGGGCTATCTCCGGATATTCGTCTTGCTGTCACCACCAGCCGAGCTCGCACCTATGAGGAAATCTTGAGCGTGGCACAAGGCGTTGAGAGAGACATGGGGCATAAGCTAAAGCGAGAAAGAGATACCGGAAATGCGGGACCCAACAAACGCCCTTTTCAACAACAACAACAACAGAGGGCCCCGCAGCAAACTCAGCGTCCTCTCCCTCGAGCTCCAGCACCCCAACACCAGGCTCAAGGACAGAACCAACAAGCTGCTGCTTGTAACTTTTGCCAAAAACAAGGTCACACCTGGCAAGTTTGTAGGAAGAGACTGGGTGCCTGTCTATATTGTGGATCAACAGAACATCAAGTGAGGGAATGCCCCACTGCTCCAGGACGCGGACAAGCTTACGTGATGACCGTGGAGAACGCGCAGACTTTGGAAGCAGCTAATGCGCGTAAGTGATTCATAGATACCTTTTTCCTAGTATTGTTTTCGTGCCTGTTGGTTCGTGACCTCAGCCCCAACCTAGTAATTTTTGAACTTGCTAAATATCCTAGTATGCTTTTAAATTTGATAAATGTAGAGATTTTTGGAGGTTTTTGCTATTGTGCTTATTTTGTGTCTTGTGAACTTCAATAAATTTGTACCTCTTTTCATCATCATCTAGCGCACTTAATTTTGCTGAACTCAACTGATGCTGCTATTTTATAGCCTAGTTTTGCAAGCTTACTCTTTATCAGGCTTGTTCATGACACCTGTATTATTGAGGCCTGATCAACCCCACTAATACAAGTGTCTACTCAGAATCAGTGTACTACGGTCTGATCAACCTTAGTGCATTTTGATTCGCACTTCGCACGACTACTTTATGTAGATTGAGATATATAGTTGACTAGTATGCTTGCCCCTAAATACGTCCGAGCATATCGTATCAGTTACATAACTGTACTAATACGAGCATGCGAATAAAATGATTACCAGAATAGAATCTCAATCCATAAACCGCCTGACAATTTCCATTAGAATTCCTTAAACGCCTTGATCCCTATACCTCTGTTCTACCACCTCGCCCTTAAAATCTTTGTTATTGAGCCTCGTCTTCCCTTATTTCGGAAAGACAAAGTCCTGTGTTTGGTATAAGTTGATTTGGAGTCCTAGATGTACCCCTCAGACGGTCAAATTGATGATAACCTCTCTGACTAAGGGAATACCATAGGTAGTGTACTTGTATTTAGATTCAATACCATAATTTATTAAGTTGGGACCTAGCTTTACTAGTTGTACAGCCTTAGAGGATATATGGGTAGAATTCTAAGTTGGGTAGCGACCGCAATGTCCACCTGAGAGAAACCCGTTAGACTGTAATCAAGTAAGTTTGGACAGAGAGAACCCTGTCATAATTTAAATTTCGAGGACGAAATTTATAAGTTGGGTAGATTATAAGCCCATAATTTTTAAAAAATATTAAAATTAGGATTTTTCACAATTTTCTGGAATTTTCTGGGAATTTTCTGAAATTAAAATCAGGGTTTTCAATTATTAAATAATTTTTAATTGTTAATAAACAATATTAAAATATTATGAAAATAATATTTTTGGGTGTAAAATGAAAAACTAGACTTAGGGTAATTTTTCTGGAATTTATTGGACACCGGACATATTTTTAAATACCTAAAAACTATTTAAACTATTTATTTATTTAATTAACTATTTATTATTAGTATTATTATTATTATTACTTTTTTTTTTTTTAATTCCAGCCCAGCCCGCACTCTGGCCCGTTGGGCCGCAGCCCAGCCCAAACCCTAACGGGTCGGGTTGGGTCCGCCTGAACTCGACCCGCCCGACCCGTGACCCAGCCCCTCCCCCCCCCCGCGTGACCCACTCCGGCCCCGCGTCTTCCGCCGGACCCGCCGGCCGCCCTCCGCGCTGCCGCGGCCACGCGCCCCCGGCCCACGCTGCCGCCCGCTCTCCCTTTATAAACCCCCCCATCGACCTCCACCGCCATAGCCGCCACTCCGCCGCCGCCCTCTCCCCCTGGCTCCGCCCTAGGCTGCGCCGCCCTCCACCGCCGACGACATCGCCGCCGCCCGCAGCTTCCCCCTCCGCCTCCCTCTTCTTCTCCACCGGCAGTAGCAGCAGGCCGCAACGGCAGCAGCTCCGGCCGCCCCCAGCTCGTCGCCGCACCGCCCTCGACCGCCTCCGGCCGAACCGCCTCCCTCCGGCGAGGCCTAGCCGCCGTCTCCGCCGTCCCCGCCGTCGGCCAGCAGCCCCCAAACCCTAACCCTAATTTTTCCCAAATTCCGTGTCGGACACGACACGGACACGGTGAAGACCCAATTTTCGGATCCCCTTCAGGTGCGTGTAACTTTTTGCTCGTAGCTCTGTTTTTGATTCCGCAAATTGCGTTGTGAAGCCTGTATGACCCTCTCGGTGTCCGGATAAACTGTTCGGGGCATCGCGTCCTGTGGTGATCGCATCCCGCGATCCAAAAACAGGAAAAACCAGACCCTGTTTCACCCCGGAACTGAGTGCGCCCCGCCAAACGGGACGACTTGGTCGCGTACGGTTTTCACAGATACGTGCGCATCGTCGATATGGACATGTAAGATTTCGTGGAAGCTGATTCGGGTGTGCGTGCACACCGAAATTAACGCGTATCCGCGGACATCGCCCCGTATCCGCCTTTTCTGTAATTCACCCTAACTTCGTGCACACACGTCGGATCGAGACAAAACTTGTGCCATCGGACTCGTAGCGATACGCTGGTCCTGTGGGTCAAGTTTGGTTCGATTCTGAGAACGTTGACGAAATCGCGTGTCGTGGGCCCCACAGGCCCCGCTCGACGGACGATTTTGTGTTCGGCTCATCGGAATCCAAATCTGGATGTTCCGTTGGGTTCGTATCAGCGTTCCTGACCTGTTGACACTAAGTTTGGTAAATTTGGAGACCTTTGACCCGGACACATTTTTCGGTGCAAAGCGGGCCCACCGGCGAACCCCGTTTTGACCCGAAATTACCGCTTTTGCCCTTGTCTCCAAATTGGATCCAAGGACAGACGTTTTTAGCTATTTGACATCTTCTGAGCATGATGGTAATGTCTATTTCAGCTTTTGGACTCATCTCTAGAATTTTCCCCAAGAGCTAAATTAATCAGATCCAAACAACAGGCAAGTACCTGCACTTCAAGTTAATCTTTATATATTATGATAATTAATTCTCTGCCTTACATGTACCCTTGATGATTACACCTAGTGTTAGAAATGCTGGATTTCCTGTCTTGAATGTTGGAGTTCATGTCTTGTTTTTATGTCGGGTGGGAGAATACCTAGAAGGCATGTAGTTTACCCTTCCCCTTGTCATGTTTAATAGCTGTTGGTACACGACTGCACCTCAGCCGGATCTCGATTTCCCCTGTTTAATAGCCGTTCATGACGGCCGAATTAGCCTTATAAACCCCTACATGCCAACTATGTATTCTAAAAACAAACACAAGTTCACACAGATAGTTTCTGGTCATGTTATATTTCTTGCTGGCTGTTGTAGTTTCATTTCCTGTTTCATTTATTTCTGTTTCTCATATTCCTGTTTACAGTTTTAACTCCGAGATAATGATGTTCTGTTATGCAATTTCTCAACATGTTATTCAAATCAATTGTCATAAATATTTAGTTTAACCTTGTTGTGCACTGTGTACTTTGCTCCTTTCCTGACTGGATCTGTTGATTTAGGCGATGATGAGGATCTTGCCCCTACTTATTATGGTCCCTATGAGGGGACTGATGTTACCTATGAGGAGCCAGAACCCACCCAGGAGACCCCTGCTGCAGAGTAGCTAGTAGTAGCTATCTTTCATTTATATTCTTATCTTAATTAATCGGGTTTGTCCCCGATTTCATTCTGAATTGCTGTACTAAAACATTTGAATCTGTTGTCACATTTCTTTTCAGTTGCAATCTTAAAGTTTCAATTCTCATTATTATCTCGCCTATGTTATTTGTGAATGAGCTAGTTAGTAAATTTGGATTTGACCTAGACAGCGTACTACCGCCGATTCTACGGCGTAGGCTGGACGTACCCACGCACTCGTGCCCGAATTTCCGGGTGCGGGTCGTGACACCACCTCCTCCCCCCCCTCCCGCTCCTCTGTCTCGTCCCTCCCTCCTTCCGGCCTCCACGCAGCCCCGTCCTCGTGTCACCTCGTGTAGCCTCCCTTCGGACTGTCAAAAGTTTGACAATCTTACCAATTTGAAGGACTGTCAAAATTTGGCAGTCCTAAAAAATAACATATTTTTTTAGGATTGTCTAAATTTTGACAGTCCTACCAATTGGGAGGACTGTCAAAATTTTGACAGTCCTAATTATAAAAAAAATTAATTGGAAGTGGGCAGCCCGGTGAGTAATTTTTTGGAATGACAAACTTATAATTATCATTGATAAAAATGTGGACAGTCCTGAGTCATTTTGGTAGTGCCTTTATCTAGAGCCTTCTTGGGCTTCTTAGTCTTCAAGACATCTGCGGCATGCGCCACTACACCGACAACCATGTTTGTATCATCCCTGTCCATAACTTCTCCAATCTCTAAAGTAGTGCCCAACTTACCAGGAACAACACCATGGCTAGCGACTACCTCAATTTTGAATCCAGCTCCATCCATGTGCTCCTTTTGGAAGACAAAACCACCGGGTCACCCAAGGAAGGGGCCTCCTCAGCGACCTAAATACCCTCAAGCGAGCACCAGTAAATTTGCGGGTTTAGCGACGCCAAAAAATATCGCTAAATTGTAAATTTACGTCGCTGAAACGTATTAGCGACGTTATTAGCTACAATTTATAAATGTCGCGATCTAACTAGTCGTTGACAGAAAATATATTGCTATACGTCGCAACTAGCGACGTATCTTAGTGACGTATGCACGTTGCCACTTTTTCTCCAATTAGCAGTTCTGCGTTGCAACATCGGTATATGAGCGATACAAACTTGGTCGCAAAACATCGCTGATATTTCTATACTTAGTGACGTTTACTGTGTCACAAAACGTCGCTGACATTCCTCACTTAGCGACTTTTTGCAACACAAATACGTCGTTAATATTTGTGAATGTAGCGACATTTAGCAACGTATTTAGTTACGTCTTGATGACATGGCAGATATTGCCAATTCAATATATTAGCGACGTTTAGCGACAAATTTGCGATGTCGTAGTACATGTGTAGCGACGTTTTGATACATATTAGCGACATATTTATACATCGCTAAACATCGCTAACTTGCTGTAAAAAATAAAATAAAAATATACAGATTGTTACATAATACTTTATATAACAATATTCAGCATACAGTTTATACAAATATATTCACATTTTATAGAAATAGACCCATACAGTGGAATGTCACACATAAGCATATTGTTAAACACCGATAAATTTACATCTACTGTCACTGTTGGCCAATGTCATATAAATTCAAATATACTGTCACGCCCCAGTCCCAAAATACGTAGGACTAGGATACGTAACTATGCCAGCCGCCTGTATATATGGCAACTCCAATATATGGAAACCATATATACGTGCGTACGCTGTATAATGAACAATAGTTCACCAGTGGTATAATTAATCACAAGTCACAGGGTAATATCTAAATCTCATCCACAGAAATCAAATATACATGAATCACCAATAACTAGGTAACTAAATCTCAACAGTAAATAACTAAAGAATGACAGTCGGATGGAAACAAATCCACTGCCGAAATAGAACATAAAATAAACCAGATACACACCATATAAGAACAACATCTGACAATCACGAGGCTCGAAGAGAAGACCTCCTCGGAATATATGTAACCTGTCCGGATCTGTGCTCCTGTGAATACTCAAGAACATACACACCTGGCAGGGAACCAGGTCCTCAGAGGGACATAGCAAGATACATAAAAATGACATGCCATAATGTAAATACTGAATAAATTAATGGGGTGTACTAACCATCTAAGTGAATGTAATTTAAAGACCTTGTAGTACGCATGGGAATGTGTGGCTAGACATATGCTGACGTAATTCACCAATCGTCGGGACTGGCTAGTATATGTGTCATATGCCTCCGACGCAGGGAACTCTGCAATCGTCCATCTCCGAGGAGCATGGATCGAAGGATAAAGACTCAATGAAGGGGGAGTCCCATATGCCTACTAGATGTCTTCCCCGCCCAATATAGATGTACAAGTCGTAAAAATGACGTGGACACCTCCTACTATGATGCAAGTCTCAATAAAATAAACAACTGAGCTAAATACCGCTACACGTGTTGCTCACACTGATGGCCAGTCGCGCATGAGGCACGCGTCCCTACATCTACTCACTCTGTGACGTGTAATGATACGTGTCAAGGCCTGAGAAGTTATATCAATAACTTCACAACTTTAGGTGGGTCTACTAGACACTAGGTCAGACACAAGTCCTAACGTCAACGCCATCGTTGACTGCACCCGAGTTTTCTCGGACGCACACATTTATATAATATAAAAATAGATAAACATGTAACTAGCAATAACTGAATTTAAACAGTACAACAAGGCAAGGTATACTTGCCTGGCGGGAGAGCTGCAAATATAATGTCCAGATGTCAAATACCAAGTGTCAGAAACTATGGCCTCAGAATGAAAGTCTCCGGATGCTGAAATAAATATCACTAACAGTCTCAGAAAATATCAAATAGCTAGAAACGCCTGTCCTTAAGTCCAATTTGGACACAGGGGCACAAATGACAGTTTTCGGTCAAAGCGGGGTCCACATGTGGGCCCACTTTGCACCGAAAAACGTGTCAGGGTCAAAGGTTTCCAAATTTGCCAAACTTAGTGTCCACAAGTCCAGAACGTCGATACGAACCCAACGGAACTTCCAGAATTGGATTCCGGTGAGCCGGTCACAAAATCACCCGTCAAGTAGAGCCGGTGGGGCCCACGATACGCGATTTTGTCAACGTTCTCAGAATCGAACCAAACTTGGCTCACAGGACCAGCGTATCGCTACGAGTCCGATGGCGTAAGTTTCGTCTCGATCCGACATGTGTACACAAAGTTGTAGCGTATTCCAGAACTGACGGATACGGGACGGTGTCGGCGGATACGCGTTGATTCTGGTGTGCACGCACATCCAAATCAACTTCTCCAAATTTCTACACGTCCGTATCAACGTCGCGCACGTTTCGGTAAAGACCGCGTGCGACCAAGTCGTCCCGTTTGGCGGGGAGTACCAAGTTCTGGGGTGAATCGGGTCGTTGTTTTTCCTGTTTTTGGATCGCGTGCCGCGATCGCCACAGGACGCGATGCTCCGAGCGGGTTGCACGGGCACCGAGATGGTTACACAGTCTACACGACGCAACTGACGAAATCGAAAATAGAGCTACGAGGTGAGAGAAAAATATACCTGAACAGGGCTCCGTGGAATAAATTTCTTCGTATCCTCGTGTCGAGTTGACACTGTTCCGTGTCCTGGACGTGTCCGGGATCTGCGTCCAGAGACTCGCCGGACTCGGGCGGCTGACCGAGGGGTGCTGGCATGGCTGGGGAAGCGGAGAGGCTCGCTGGTCGAGGCGGTGCGGGGTCGACGAGGGGCAGAGCCGCTCCGGCGGCCCGCGGGGACGCACAGGCGGGGAGTAGGAGGAGATCGTGAAGGAGAAGAGGAGGAGGAGGTCTGAGGGGGAAGCGGGGAGGCGGAGGTCGGGTGGCCGGCGAGGGCGGCTCGCTGCGGTGGCGCGGGCGGAGGCCGGATGGGGCCGCGGGGTCGGGTGGCGGAGGAAGAGAGAGAGGAGAGCTCGGGGGAGACCGGCGAGGGGGGGTCGCTCGCTGCGCAGAGGGGGAGCTCCGGCGGGCCAGCGGGGCCGGCGGGGGACGCACTGGCGGTCGGGACAGCCACGGGGTAGGGGAGAAGTTAGGTCGGAGCTTGGGGAGGAGAAGAGGAGGAGAATCGGGGAGGAGGAGATCAGCCTGAGCGGGGGGGTCGGCTCCGCCGCGGGCGGAGGCTCCGGCGAGGCTCGCCGCCGGCGGGTCGGGGGAGGGGAGAGTCGGCTGTAGAGTTAGGGTTTTAATTTTTCTTTTTTTCTTTTGTTTTCTTTTTATAAAAAAATTATATTATTTAAATAAGAAAATATCTATAGATATTTTTGGGATATTTTTGAGATATTTTCGGGATATTTTCGGGTGAGTCCTGCCTCCCAATGGACGGCGCAGGTTCACCGGCCAATGAGGGGGTGCCACCTCGCCCTGAAATTTGCAGGAAAGTCCCTGTAATTTTATAAATTGCGTAAAAGTCCTATTTTGAAAAATTGCGCAATTTACGAAATTGTCTGGAAAAATACCCGATTTCTGAAAATGCTAAAATGCACAGAACTGAGGGAAATTGCAATGTGAGGGCCCTGGGGGAATGGGGGTGAGTCTGGGCAGGGGTTGGACCTGGTTTCCTTGGGTGATACGGCCATCGTATTTATTAATTAATAAATACTGCGCACGATGTTCTCTAATTATTTAGAGGCAGGTAGGGTCATAATTTTTCTACGGTGTCAATACACTAAATGTAGAATAATTAGAGTAGAATATTATCGTATTTTTGTTTGGGCAAAACAGGTGCATGTCGGGCCTCAAATCTCTATTGGTGCAGAGGTGGGTAAAGAGCAAAAAATTAATTAGAAAATAAATACGGACTTTTGTAACGATATTTTTGCGTCTCAAACGAGGCTCAAAATAAAGCATCTGGGAGTGCACAAAATTCAGAAAAATAGTCTAGCATGTCTATGACAGGTATGTGAATTTTATTCGGGGATGACAGTCAAGGTAAAGCTCCAAATAATTCGGTGATGGACCGGTGCACAAGTCAACAGGATATGTAGAAAAAATAAATTAAAATATTGCCATAAATCCTAAATTGCGAAAATAATCCTAGAAATACTAAAATCTGGTCGAGGGGGTTTACAATCTACCCAACTTATAAAAATTTCGTCCTCGAAATTAAAACTAAGCCATGGTAGAAGTCAAGGATGGCAATAGATATAATTTAACAAAGTAATTTATATCTTGGTTTACGAATAGATTCGAAAAATGTTTACGCATGTCGTCCACACGCTCCCAAGTAGATTCTCCTGATGCGCCATGCTTCCTTGCCACGCGGACCAAGGGAATAGGTTGGTTTCTCAATACCTTTCCTCGATGATCAAGGATTTCCACGGATTACTCTTGGTACGACAAGCTTGGCCTAATGGCGATCTACGAATGGTTGAGAACCTGACTGCTGTCTGTCACATATCGCCTGAGTTGCGACACGTGGAATACAACAAGCACTCTCTCAAGGGAAGGTGGTAGCGCAAGTTGATATGCCACTACTCCCACTCTTTTTAGCACGTCCATGGTTCAATATAACTTGGTCTCAACTTGCTGCGTCCTCCGAATCGAATGATGTCTCTAGTAGGTGATATCCTCAAGATGACATGATCGTCCTTTTTGAATTCCAAGGGACGATGATGACGGTCTGTCCACTGCCTATGTCTGTCTTACACTGCTTGCCAGTGCCCTTGTATTTACTTAACTGTCTCTACGGTGTTGACCACCAACTCTGGTTACGCGAATCCTTGTCTGGTAAAATGCTGACTGGTATGCCGTGCAATCTTACGATTTGCCTCATATAAGTACTGTCTTCGTATCTTCAGAGTAATTACGACGGTTACAAGTTCCAAATTCTTCTCATGTACTCATAATTGTCTAGATGCATATGCCATTACCTTGCCATCTTGTATTAATACGCATTCCAAACTTTTTCCTGATGCGTCTGTAGATCACAACCGCCTGATCCGGATGGAATAGTCAATACGGGTGTTGTGGTCAGTCGCTTCTTTAACTCCTCGAAAGCGGCTTGACACTCGTTGGTCCATAGGAATTCTTAATCCTAAAAAGTCAACCTAGTCATAGGTGCTGCTATCCTTTCAGGAGTCAATCAATTATTTATCCAGGTGAAATCCATTTAGACTCCTGTCAACAAAATGATACATTCCTTCATTGTAACACTTTGAACCAAGTTACGAGGCAAAAATTTCATGCTGCCATAGTGATGCACGTACCAGGAATGTAATAGAACGTTAGGTAGGTAGCGAAGGTCATTCTAAAAATAGCACAGTCTTAAACTGCAATCTAATCTAATAATAGGGTTTGGTAATTATCCAAGAAACAAACAGAAATGACTACAAAAATAATACACTTTTCGTATTTATACGAAGCACAAGGTTTAGTCTTTTCGAAATAAGGGAAGACGGAAAACAATAATCAAGAGTTCAAGGGAAAGGTAATAGATTATGAGTGTGGGGATCAATGCGTTTAAAGAATTTAATAGGATTTGTCAAAGCAGTTGTGGATTGAAATATTATTTTGGTAATTCCTATTCACATGCTCGTATCAGTACAGTTACGTAACTGATACGATATGCTCAGACATATCTAAAGGGCAAGTACATCTGTCTACTAATCACTATATATCTCAATCCACGTAAAGTAGTTATGCGAAGGACGAATCAAAATGCACTAAGGTTGATCAGACCGTAATACACTGATTCTGAATAGACAATTGTATTAGTGGAGTGGATCAGGCCCCAATAACACATGTGTCATGAACAAGCTCGATAAGGAATAAGCTTGCAAAACTAGGCTATAATAGCAGTATGAGTCAAGCTAGTATAGTAAATATAAGTATGCTAGATTATGATACGAGAAATTACAAAATAATTCAAATTCACAAAAAGACAAGACTCTACAATCTCTACAGTTATTACTCTAATTCCTTGTCTAAGTCGCTAGTTGACCTAAAAGAGGTATGGCCTTCTAAGTTCTACAATCTTAATATACACTATAGATTGTCTGCCTAAAACAGAGATTTCAAGAGAGTTCACGTAAAGTAGGGGTTCGAGATTGTCTGCGTAAAGCAGGGATAAAATAATTTAGTGTAAGGTAGAAATTCGAAACTGTCTGCGTAAAGCAGAATTTCAAATTGTCTAACGCAAGGTAGGGATCCAAAGTAGTTTGGCGTAAATCAGGGATTCAAACTGTCGGCGAAAATAGGTTTCAGAGTTATCCGCGTAAAACAGAGAAGCATAAGGTAGAGCTTCAGGGCTGTCCGCGTAAATGTCTGTGCGTATAAATCTGCGCTTAAAAGTCTGGGTGAAAGTCTGGGCGTAAAAGTTTTTCGCTAAAATCTGCGCAAAATATCTTCTGCGTAAAGTCTAGCATACGCTGCAGCATAAAGTTGTCCAAGAAATTCATGAGTTTGTCAGTCAAGTTAATGAATCCTGACATCTGACAAAAGTACTTGCACAACGATCGAGTGGATGGTTTGATGATGGTTTGCACGGAGTTCAAGGTTGTCGTTTAGGGACATATGGATACAAGTCATCTACGCTTGAGATGAGACAAAATCAGATGTCTTGTCAAAAAGCTGTTTCCTTTTGCACAGGGCTCGAGGTGTATCTCTGCGCAGGATTTGGTCGTGCCTGGGGAAAGCTAAGGCTCTAACAAATATGCTAACATCCTATCCTTATATTGTACGCTTAATCAGGTTACTCTACGCTGGTTATCTATGAATCATCAGGTTTACGCAGGGCAGTTACCTATGTGGCTGGCATGATGCAGGATAAGGAAGACTAAGGAATCGAGGGTAGCAGTTATCATAACTGCGGCGTAAGGAGACAATCTCCTGCATAATTTGGTTTTTACGCCAACTAGGCAGTTGTTTGGTTCTTATGTCAACAACGGTCAAAAGGGTTTTACGCCAACAAGGGTAAAGAGTTTCTGGCATAACACTGGGTTTATCCAAACATAGGATGAGTTCTCAGTTTTAGTATTCAACTTTGGATTTTTATTGGTTCCTCCAGACTAGGGTCAATACTATGATCAATTGTCTAACTAATCCTAGTAATATTTATACTACTCTCAAGTCATACAAAAATACGTCAAGGGATAAGGATAAGTTAATCTATAGGTAGTGATGCTAGGGTTTCTTTAGGTAATAAGGAAGACTAGGGTTCATTAAGTAATCCAAACTTAAGGATATGTCAAAGCCCTAGTGGTATTCTTATTAGGAATGCTACCTTAATTATCATCCTATCAACAGGGATTTCTATATTCTAGCAGGGGCTAAACTCAAGAAATTATCAGGGAAGCACATGAATCAAGCAGGATGCAATTATGTAAGTAGGACAGACTGGACGGAAGATAAGTCATAGTCAATTTGGATGAGATTCTATATTCTAATCCTAGGTGCAGGCTTGCTCGGTACAGTAACGTAACCGAGACAATATGCTCTGAGACGCAGGCTTGCTCTGTACAGTAACGTAACCGAGACAATATGCTCTCGACCTGCATGGGCCACCACTAAAAATATTGTCACGCCCCAGTCCCAAAATACGTAGGACTAGGATACGTAACTATGCCAGCCGCCCGTATATATGGCAACTCCAATATATGGAAACCATATATACGTGCGTACGCTGTATAATGAACAATAGTTCACCAGTGGTATAATTAATCACAAGTCACAGGGTAATATCTAAATCTCATCCACAGAAATCAAATATACATGAATCACCAATAACTAGGTAACTAAATCTCAACAGTAAATAACTAAAGAATGACAGTCGGATGGAAACAAATCCACTGCCGAAATAGAATATAAAATAAACCAGATACACACCATATAAGAACAACATCTGACAATCACGAGGCTCGAAGAGAAGACCTCCTCGGAATATATGTAACCTGTCCGGATCTGTGCTCCTGTGAATACTCAAGAACATACACACCTGGCAGGGAACCAGGTCCTCAGAAGGACATAGCAAGATACATAAAAATGACATGCCATAATGTAAATACTGAATAAATAAATGGGGTGTACTAACCATCTAAGTGAATGTAATTTAAAGACCTTGTAGTACGCATGGGAATGTGTGGCTAGACATATGCTGACGTAATTTACCAATCGTCGGGACTGGCTAGTATATGTGTCATATGCCCCCGACGCAGGGAACTCTGCAATCGTCCATCTCCGAGGAGCATGGATCGAAGGATAAAGACTCAATGAAGGGGGAGTCCCATACGCCTACTAGATGTCTTCCCCGCCCAATATAGATGTACAAGTCGTAAAAATGACGTGGACACCTCCTACTATGATGCAAGTCTCAATAAAATAAACAACTGAGCTAAATACCGCTACACGTGTTGCTCACACTGATGGCCAGTCGCGCATGAGGCACGCGTCCCTACATCTACTCACTCTGTGACGTGTAATGATACGTGTCAAGGCCTGAGAAGTTATATCAATAACTTCACAACTTTAGGTGGGTCTACTAGACACTAGGTCAGACACAAGTCCTAACGTCAACGCCATCGTTGACTGCACCCGAGTTTTCTCGGACGCACACATTTATATAATATAAAAATAGATAAACATGTAACTAGCAATAACTGAATTTAAATAGTACAACAAGGCAAGGTATACTTGCCTGGCGTGAGAGCTGCAAATATAATGTCCAGATGTCAAATACCAAGTGTCAGAAACTATGGCCTCAGAATGAAAGTCTCCGGATGCTGAAATAAACATCACTAACAGTCTCAGAAAATATCAAATAGCTAGAAACGCCTGTCCTTAAGTCCAATTTGGACACAGGGGCACAAATGACAGTTTTCGGTCAAAGCGGGGTCCACATGTGGGCCCACTTTGCACCGAAAAACGTGTCAGGGTCAATGGTTTCCAAATTCGCCAAACTTAGTGTCCACATGTCCAGAACGTCGATACGAACCCAACGGAAATTCCAGAATTGGATTCCGGTGAGCCGGTCACAAAATCACCCGTCAAGTGGAGCTGGTGGGGCCCACGATACGCGATTTTGTCAACGTTCTCAGAATCGAACCAAACTTGGCTCACAGGACCAGCGTATCGCTACGAGTCCGATGGCATAAGTTTCGTCTCGATCCGACGTGTGTACACAAAGTTGCAGCATGTTCCAGAACTGACGGATACGGGACGGTGTCGGCGGATACGCGTTGATTCTGGTGTGCACGCACATCCAAATCAACTTCTTCGAATTCCTACACGTCCGTATCAACGTCGCGCACGTTTCGGTAAAGATCGCGTGCGATCAAGTCGTCCCGTTTGGCGGGGAGTACCAAGTTCTGGGATGAATCGGGTCGTTGTTTTTCCTGTTTTTGGATCGCGTGCCGCGATCGCCACAGGACGCGATGCTCCGAGCGGATTGCACGGGCACCGAGATGGTTACACAGTCTACACGACGCAACTGACGGAATCGGAAACAGAGCTACGAGGTGAGAGAAAAATATACCTGAACAGGGCTCCGTTGAATGAATTTCTTCGTATCCTCGTGTCGAGTTGACACTGTTCCGTGTCCTGGACGTGTCCGGGATCTGCGTCCAGAGACTCGCCGGACTAGGGCGGCTGACCGAGGGGTGCTGGCATGGCTGGGGAAGCGGAGAGGCTCGCTGGTTGAGGCGGTGCGGGGTCGACGAGGGGCAGAGCCGCTCCGGCGGCCCGCGGGGACGCACAGGCGGGGAGGAGGAGGAGATCGTGAAGGAGAAGAGGAGGAGGAGGTCTGAGGGGGCAGCGGGGAGGCAGAGGTCGGGTGGCCGGCGAGGGCGGCTCGCCGCGGTGGCGCGGGCGGAGGCCGGATGGGGCCGCGGGGTCGGGTGGCGGAGGAAGAGAGAGAGGAGAGCTCGGGGGAGACCGGCGAGGGGGGGGTCGCTCGCCGCGCAGAGGGGGAGCTCCGGCGGGCCAGCGGGGCCGGCGGGGGACGCACAGGCGGTCGGGACAGCCGCGGGGTAGGGGAGAAGTTAGGTCGGAGCTTGGGGAGGAGAAGAGGAGGAGAATCGGGGAGGAGGAGATCAGCCTGAGCGGGGGGGTCGGCTCCGCCGCGGGCGGGGGCTCCGGCGAGGCTCGCCGCCGGCGGGTCGGGGGGGGGGGAGAGTCGGCTGTAGAGTTAGGGTTTTAATTTTTCTTTTTTTCTTTTGTTTTCTTTTTATAAAAAAATTATATTATTTAAATAAGAAAATATCTATAGATATTTTTGGGATATTTTTGAGATATTTTCGGGATATTTTCGGGATCTTTTCGGGTGAGTCCTGCCTCCCAATGGACGGCGCAGGTTCACCGGCCAATGAGGGGGTGCCACCTCGCACTAAAATTTACAGGAAAGTCCCTGTAATTTCATAAATTACGTAAAAGTCCTATTTTGGAAAATTGCGCAATTTATGAAATTGTCTGGAAAAATACCCGATTTCTGAAAATGCTAAAATGCACAGAACTGAGGGAAATTGCTATGTGAGGGCCCTGGGGGAATGGGGGTGAGTCTGGGCAGGGGTTGGACCTGGTTTCCTTGGGTGATACGGCCATCGTATTTATTAATTAATAAATACTGCGCACGATGTTCTCTAATTATTTAGAGGCAGGTAGGGTCATAATTTTTCTACGGTGTCAATACACTAAATGTAGAATAATTAGAGTAGAATATTATCGTATTTTTGTTTGGGCAAAACAGGTGCATGTCGGGCCTCAAATCTCTATTGGTGCAGAGGTGGGTAAAGAGCAGAAAATTAATTAGGAAATAAATACGGACTTTTGTAACGATATTTTTGCGTCTCAAACGAGGCTCAAAATAAAGCATCTGGGAGTGCACAAAATTCAGAAAAATAGTCTAGCATGTCTATGACAGGTATGTGAATTTTATTCGGGGATGACAGTCAAGGTAAAGCTCCAAATAATTCGGTGATGGACCGGTGCACAAGTCAACAGGATATGTAGGAAAAATAAATTAAAATATTGCCATAAATCCTAAATTGCGAAAATAATCCTAGAAATACTGAAATCTGGTCGAGGGGGTTTACATATACATAAAAGTCTGAAATAAATACCCTCATGTCACTAAAAGAATATATACAAAAGACCAAAAAATTGGCCAATGTAACACAAATTCCCAAAAATAGGCTAATGCCACACAAACTCACAACTATATATCCAACCTAGGACTAATGCTGATCAGAAGGAGGGGAAGAAAAATTGTCTTTCAACTTGGATATGATATAGTCCAACTGGTCATGTGAAAGTGCCACCGATGTCAATCTAGGAGGCAGTATTATCGGTGGACGTATCAATGCCGGCGAACCAGGAGGACGTATCTGCTCCAATGATGACAGCCGATCAATGTATGAATCCATAACACCTATAATCCGAGTGACGAAACGCTGTGTCGATGATGCCAAATCCATAATGTCCCGCTATGTCGCCTCGGTCATAGTCCTGAGCTCCAAAAGATTTTGCTAGAGCGCTCAAAATGTGCTAAGATCCTCGCATCGTCCATCTGCGGTTGGGACTGGGACTGCTGCAAAATCCTTTTCATCAACTCA
This sequence comes from Iris macrosiphon, assembly GCA_036927795.1. Lineage (NCBI taxonomy): Eukaryota > Viridiplantae > Streptophyta > Magnoliopsida > Asparagales > Iridaceae > Iris > Iris macrosiphon. Next base: position 31,468,327 of record JAYESA010000020.1, on the reverse strand, counting down.
TTACGCAGAGACACAATCTGATAGTCAACTCTCTCCAGCTGGACTCACACCAACTCCTAGGAATGCTGTGGGATATGCACAGGGGAAGAGGGGGTTCTAGAGCACCGCATCACAACATAGGCGCCATAGGATCCCGTACTGTAGTACGTATCCCTCTGAATACCACCAGCTGCAGTCTACCACAGCTCGTCAGACGACGGAACTGGGTGGGCCGGTGGCTGCGAAGAAGTATCAGCCTCTCCCTCAGGAGGTGCAGTAGTAGCATATTGCGTCGACTGCCCACTGAGCCATAGATACTCATTCTAGAAAAAAAAATGAGTCGCTCAGTAAATGTACTTATTACTATCCACTCGTTATAACCATAAATGTTACTATCTAAGCAACTTATTACTAACCAGATGGATATTTATTGGCATATTTTCTAAGTTATATTAAAATTAAAAAAACTTAAAGTAATACTTACGTAAGTCTGCGTGGCCCTATGATCGATGGGTTGTCTGCCCTTCCAATGGGTGGCGAGGAAGACAATCACCATGTTTGCATCATCACCTCTCTGGACCTGTTAATTACAAATCTATATCGTTACTAAAATTAACCATTTTATCCTACTTAGATTAAAATAATATATATATGTTCAAATACTTACCATGCGATGAAGATATTCCGTCATCAGAATCGATCCACCACACTATTTTCCAGCCTTCTTCCTGGCCGCCTTCGCCTTCTGCGACTTTTTCTTGTCCATATGATCGTTGAATCTAGCCCTCATCTGAGTCCATTGCTCAGTCGTGATCCAACCTTCGATTACTTTTTCCAAACAACGACGGTCCTTTTGATCATTGATCGCATCTCGGACTAGCTTGGCGGCGAAGGAAAAAAATATCTCCTCGATCACCTTGTCCCGGTGTGGTGGGTAGAAATACGTGTCCTACAAAAAGTAATATAACAAGTTATGTAATATAAATAAATTAGATGATCGATATTAAAACCAAATATATTTTTACCTTAAAGTACGTAAACCAGAACGACTTTCTCTCGTCTGAAAAATCGGAGTAGTTGATTCAAGGGCATAATTATACCTCAGAAAGATCCCCAGGTGTCTATGTACCCTCGACGGACGATATCTATACAGAGATAATTATATTCATGGAAAAGTATCTCTCTCTCTCTCTCTCTCTCTCTCTCTCTCTATATATATATATATATATATATATATATATATATATATATATATATGCGTAAGAAAATGTTAACTAATTAACTTACATTAGGCCGTCGGTCCAAATCTCTATCTGATGCTCGTCCGGAGGCGCGCATGGAGGATCTCTCTGATACTGAGATGGCGGGGGGTGGGCCTCGTCCGTCTCCTCTTGGGTCTCCATGGTTCCGTCAGCAGTAGGAACGGTAGACGGAGGAGTAGGCTCCGGTCTGTAAATGCTCGTCCCAGGAGTACTGTCATGAGGAGATGCAAGTGGTTGGAAGAGTGGAGTACTCGAAGACGATGGTCCGGACCTAGTACCCGGTACCGAAGGAGTGCTACCGATGGGATCATGGGGTCCTCTAGATGCTCCTCTACGTCCGAATACTCTGCGTCGTCCTATCATAACTGATAACAATATATAATAATAAAACAAATACGCATATATATATATATATATATATATATATATATATATATATATATATATATATATATATATATATAATACAAACAAAATAAAATAAAGAAGAAAAATAAAATAAATCTCACAGTCATAATGGAATTACACAGTAAATAATTACTAGTACATGTCACAAGTCTAAATATATGGTACATTCTACATTCAAAATGTATAAATAGACCCGGAGTAACCCTCCGTTGATTTTTTTAGGTTTTACTTTATAAGTACAAGTCACAAGACTAAATGAATTTTATTAAATTTTCAATCATCCTCTGAAAATTTATCTTCTTCGTTTTTCTCGTCCTTCTCTTCCTCTTCCTCCTCATCTTTACTTTCATCTACTTCGTCTTCCTCTTCGGATAATTCTACCTCTTCTACACGTTTAGTCGTATAATGAGAAACTTTCGTTGAGTCCGCATCTACAATATTTGTTACAAGAGGTATCTCATCCGCCTGATAAATTATTTCGTCAATGTCAAAAGTATTTCTAGCTTTGGTTGTGCATACTGTCCACCAGTCCGACCTCATTATTTTTTATTTAGGATAAGTTGGAAAGTAGACGAGCTGAGCCTGACTTGATAGGACAAATGGTTCGTAGCCTTGTTATCTACACCGGTAGTTTATATCCACACGACCAAGCTTGTCTATTTTCAACCTTGATCTTAGATCAAATCGAACCATTCACAGTTGAATAACACGATCTTAGAAGGTTCTATTCGATAATTATATGTCAGCTACACAATCTTCCGTAAGATGCCATAGAAATTATTGCCTATATCAACATCTTTGTAGTTCAAAGATTTGATACACAAACAATTATTTTTTGTGGAATCGAGATCTAAGAAGTTGTCTCTGATTAGGGCAGTTGTTGACTTGAACCTAAACTCATTTACACAATATCTGGGCCAGATTTTTTGACGGCATAAATTGGCCCCTTAGTTAGAGTTCTAATATATTCATTCTCAAGTGTTGCGTTTGGACGATCGACCTAAATACCACAAGATAAGAAATTAAGTTCAACGTTCTATTAATTATTGTATAAAGTGCATATACAAAAAGTAATTAGCGATCTCCTTACATATAAAGTGCCAATTGGTTTAATAAGAATAGCGTATACTATTATATTGAGATAACGTGAACGTGGCCGTATTAATTACTTACCCCTCGAGCTTCTTTACTTCATCCTCGTTGCAGTTGAGTAATATATACAACTGAGCAGTCCTTAGCTCATCGTCATAAAGAAATCTCTTCTTCATTTTTTTCGAAGGCTTTTCGAATATTGAATACATTCAATATTGCATCATTAGATTCCCGGTACCCGTCGTCGTTTCACGGGACTCTTATTCGATTAGTAGCAACATGAGGCTTGAAATACATCGAACAACTCGAGAACATATGCATCATAAATAGAACCTTCAATCCGTGCCTTGTTTTTTACCTTTGTCTTTAGGTGGTTCAAATATCACTCGAACGGATACATCCACCGATAACCTACAGGTCTATCGACACGGTCCTCATAGGAAAGATAAATTGGCAAATGTTCTATGGAGTCAAAGAATCCAGAAGGGAACACCCTCTCGAGCTTGCACATTATGTTATCGCAATATCCTTCTCTTATTTTTCTAGATGATCGACGAGCAATTTAGTAGAACAAAGATCTCTGAAGAATATGCTTAACTTTGTCAATGGATCCCAAACTACCTGCGTTAAGAATTTATGAAATACAATCAGAATTAACCTCTCCATGAATACGTGACAGTCGTGGCTCTTCATACCCGTCAGTTTGTTCTCCTTCATGTCGACGCATCTTCTCAGATTCGACACATACACGTCTGAAAATTTTAGCCCCTGAATCCTCCTACAAAGTCTTCCTTTATCCTCCTTGTATAGTGACAAAATTGGTTTAGGCTGGTTATACTTTCCATTCCCTTCCTCTATCAAATGCAACGCAGGACGTCTACATATTTATTCTAAGTCAAACATGGCCTTAGGATTTTCTTTCGTCTTCCCTTTTACTTCTGTCATAGTATTAATTATGTTGTCAAACACATTCTTCTCGATATGCATAGCTTCAAGGTTATTTCTGATAAGATTGGTGCTACAATATGCTAGGTCCCAAAATATGCTCATCTTCGTCCAGTTATGAGTGCAACCAAATCCATCACACTTGTACCCCTTGATAGGCTCTTCGATAGCACTTGGTAAATCTTTAACCTTTTTCCATCTCGTGTCTCCTGGCCATATTGGAGGTGAAATTGTCTTCTCCACAACACCGGTACAAAAAGAATTCCTATTCCTCCGGAATGGATGATCCGACGGAAGAAACCGTCGATGACAATCGAAGACGCATAATTTTCCTCCTTGTTTCAAGCGTAAAGACTTAGCGCGGTCCATGCAATATGGAAATAAGAGACAACTATGACATACCATAAGCCAGAAAGTCGTTGATGGTCCACAAAAGTAATGCCCTCATCTGAAAATTATACTTTTTGGAAATATCGTAGGTGTTGGCACCTACTTCACACAACTGATTCAACTCATCTATCAACGGCTGCAAGTACACATCAATGTTCCTCTTTGGATTATTCAGACCCGGGATGATGACAGTTAAGAACATATAAGGATTTTTTATACACATCCAAGGCGGTAGGTTGTACGGAGTAACGATCACAGGCCAACACGAATACTAAGAGCCCGAAAGTCCGAATGGGGTAAAACCGTCGAAGGAGAGCCCCAATCTTACATTACGCGGAATCGAAATAAAATCGGGATACTCTCGATCGAAGTACTTTCATGCTTCTCTATCGGATGAGTGATCCAACACTCCTTCAATTTGTTCTCTCCTGTGCCAGCTCATATTTTCGGCAGTCTTCTTCACCATAAACAACCTCTGCAATCGAAACGTCAAAGGAAAGTAGTGCATCGAATCGGTCGACTTTCTTGCATCGGCAGGCCTTCCTGTACATGTTGCCTTGTAATCATCAGTACCACAAATTTGCACACGTCTTCATCCTTGTCGTCTTTATAGTACAGCATGCACCCGTTGTGACATGTATCAATTTTCTCTTATCCCATCCAGAGCGATCTCACCATCCTCTTAGACCGGTAGAAGTCTTTATGTAACTTAGCACCAACCGACAAGATCTCTATAATTAACTCTATCAGTCGGTTGTAGCATTCTTGTGACATATTAAAATCAGACTTGATGCTCAACAGTCATGTAACCACCACCAACGGTGAATGATCCTCACAACTAGGATATAATGGAGTCATTGCATTCTCCAGTAACTCCATGAACTTTGCATCATCGATATTCGGTGCTTCCTCAGCTACATCATGATTGTCCGGATCAAAACTAGGACCCACAGCATCAAAAACCATGTTCACCTACCCATCGTCGTAATTAGCGTGGTCGTGGACATCCATATACGACTCCACATAAGGCTCCAGCTCCGATGCTAAATGCACAAGTTCTCCGTGTGAGGTCCACTGATAGTAATTCGGCGTAAAATACCTCGAGTACAAATGATATATCACATCCACTTCTGGATGATATTTTAAGTTACTTCGTCCGGCACAACGCACTTATCATTAGGATGACGGTTATACATCCATGAACGATGTCGTAGGTAGTAATTCATATCTATTTTTAGATACTTCTATAAGATAAATACACATTGTTCAAGAAAACATCGTTCAAATGGATGCAAAGATGGATACAAATGCATGTTCATCAAAGATGGACATAAATAAAGAAGGATATGGGTATTGTCACGTGTCTCTTGCAGGTAGTAATACTTTCTAATACCAACCACTACTCATGTTAGGGTTAGAAATGGATGCCATCATGACTAATTAGATTCTACTCATGTTAGGGTTAAAAATTTTATTAGAGAGTGGAATGACAATTTCTCCAATCACCCCTCTATATATATATCCTACTCTTTCTCTCTGCTCTCATTCATTTCATTAGAGAGTGGAATTACGTGTTGTTGAGTGTGGGTATTTATTTGGTTGTTTGGTTAGTATTGTGTATGTATTGGTATTCTTGCCAAGAATGGAGTTGTGAGGAGTGTTCAGTATATTACACTAAACTTGAGTGTCTATGCACATCTGTTGATGGGGGGTTCTGTTCAGGTAGTGTTGCATTGAGAAAATTGGTGTGCTACAGTGAGGTGTCCAGCCTTGTGAAGAGTCTGATGGAAGTTGGTGTTCACGTGGGGATTAGTTTGGGTAAGTGTTGAAAACTTAGGGTTTTAGGTACAGGTGGTATGGGAAGCATTCAGTCCATGTTCATAAGGGGTTTGAACTTGGAGGGGAAGTATCAGATGTTAACAGAAGAGAGAGGGAAGCAATGCAGGTGATGAGTTTTGCTAGATGATGATAATAGTAAGAGTGTGTGTTTGTGTAACATATTAGATAAGGGTTATGGGTATCAGTAAGGGAGTATTTGTCGGGTATCAGGTTTTGGAGTGTCCAGTTTAGAGTATATGTGAGTGAGTAGTAAAGGATAGCAAATGTTTTTGGTACCAATGAATATCAGTAAAGTGTGGTATATTAGCTTGTGATAGTGTATTAATGAAAAATGTGGGTTAGATACTTGTGCGTCAGTTGGTTTAGATCAATATATCAGTGTTGGGTGTATTGAGTGATATAGATGCATGCCAAGTTAGGTTGAGATGTCTAGATTATTGTAGTATTATAAGTGTCAATGTATTAATTTAGTGTTTCTAAGTATCCCTTGAGTATCAACCCTTGTGTGATACTCTAGGGTATCATAGAGAGCGTACTTGGTATCCTAGTTAATGTCTAGTGTATATGAGTATATGAGATATTTTGACACTACGTACATGATGTATATATAAATATATTATTGATATAAGTTATAATTGAGATAACTATATAGGTATAAGTATTAAGATAACGAGTTAAATATCTTAGTGAGGTATTGGATAATTGGGTTCAGGTATTTTATATAGGGTATATATGATAACTAGTATATAATATTATCCATGAGGCTCTCTAAAGAGGCCAAGCGCCCGAGGAGATGAGAATTTTTAGTCTTTTTCCATATCAAGCTCGACGTCCTGGACCTGGCTGAACTTGTTGAACCAGGCCCGAGGATATGAGAATTTTTAGTCTTTTTCCATATCTAGGTAAGAGACCACGAGTCCACGGCAAGGCCACCCTATACGTGTGTGTGTTGTGTCAGTGTCGTGTAAGTGTGTGTTGTGTCGTGTCCGTGTCTGTGAGTGTGAGTGAGATAGAGAGAGATATAGGGTTAAGGGTTTACCTAGAGGTGTCTGGAGCTGTGGAGAGGAAGAGGAGAAGCCAGAGGTCGTCGTGTGTCGTGTCTGTGTCTATGTCGTGTAAGTGTGTGTTGTGTCATGTCCGTGTGTGTGTGTGTGTGTGTGTGTGTGTGTGTGTGTGTGTGAGAGAGAGAGAGAGAGAGAGAGAGAGAGAGAGAGAGAGGGTTAGGGTTTACTTAGAGGTGTCCGGAGCTGTGGAGAGGAGGAGGAGAAGTCCGAGGTTGTCGGAGGAAAGCAGTCGCGCGAGGGAAGGAGCCGTACCGGAGGGGGACGCTCGGGGGGGGGGGGAGGAGGTGGAGCCTGTGGGGGGAGGGGGGTTGAAATTTTGGGTGAGAATGGGGGGAATCGATCGAACCGGCCAACCATATATTAAACAATTTAGCGACGTTTAAAATAGACGTAGCTAACTATAAACGTCGCAGATAAATAAAAACTTAGCGACGAAGTAAATGTCGCTAAACGTCGTAGATAAATAAAAATATAGCGACGAAAAAAATATCGTAAAACGTCGCTTTAAATTAAAAATTTAGCAACGTTCATCGACCTTTGTCGGCGTATATTTATACAATAGAAAATGTCGTCGCTTCATGTCGCAAAAATGTCGCTATTTATTAAAATTTTAGCGACGTTCAGCGACCTGTACTGGCGTATATTTTTAATTGTCGCTAAATGTCGCAATTAGCGACGTTTAGCGACACTTTTTATTGGAGTCGCTAATATTACAAAAATTAGCGACTTCAATAACTTGCGTCGATAAAAAATTTCGCTAATAGCGCAGATTTTGGTAGTGGAGAAAGCCTAACCGCAATTGTACTCTTCCTCTGTACAATCCACCATGTCTGTCCACCGAGGCCTATCTCCAATTCTGACGATCAGCGACGATCCCACGGGGGAGGGAGGAATCTGACCCTCCTCAAGATCGTATAGGAGAGAAGGGGAATCAACCTTCGAAGCGAAAGAGAGCACAGAGGGAGATGCCGCAACAACGCAGTAGGATGAAGCATGAACCTACTTCATATATATATATATATATATATATATATATATATATATATATATATATATATATATACACACCTGATCTTGTAGGAGAGAAGGGGAATCAAATATTTAAACTGTTTTTAAACAATGTGAGAAAAAAATTGTTGCATTTGAATTTAGAAACCTATTTCTTTCTCTCCTATTTTTTACCAAACATCTTGTTGTATTTTACCACACGCCTATAATATCTTCGAAAACATTTGTTGATGATTATATCGCCAGCAAAATCTTCTTCATCATTGCAAGCTGGCCTACCACCACAATGTGGACTTCTACGCAATCTAAACTAATGCGCAAACCATGGGATCGACGCAGGAACACTTTCACATTGAGATGTAGAAATTTCCTATCGGCTAATATTATCAACCACCCTGACATCAGTTTCCCACTATATATATGTCTCTTTCCAACCGAGGAAACACACACAAATTAAAGAAAGGAGAATGAGGCCCGGGAAGTTGTCCAACTCTTCAGAGTTCGAGCTATGGCATTCTCCAGTGCCATACGTATTTGCAGGCCTCGCGGTGCTGATGGGGCTCATTTTTGTGTCTCTGATAGTGCTCGCTTGCTCCCACTGCAAATCCAGCTCAGACCATGGCGGCCTCGACAACGTCTCTCGCAGCTGGCCAGAGGTGACAGAAGCCAGCAGATCAGTGCTGGTCGTCATCATGGCTGGAGATGATAAGCCTACTTTCTTAGCGAAGTCTATTGGAAATAATTCGCAAACTTCAGAGTGACCTCATTAGGGAGCGAACATCGATCTGCAGGATGAGTTTTTTTTTTTTTTTTTTTTTTTTTTTGTTAATGTAAATTGGTGAGTTAAAGCTGTATTTTTTACAAAAAATCTAGTTTTTGGTATCATATATATTCCTGTGTGAAGAGTTCATATGTTGTGGCTTAAATTTTTTTTACAAATGTTACTCATCTCCATGTCATTAAGTATTAAGTAGAAGGGAATTAAAGTCCAATTTTTTTTTTTTTTTGTTAATGCGGACTCTGATATGTCGTAAATTGTTGGGCTTTTTATTTCATCCTAAGTTTGCTTCAAAGTTTCAAAATAACAATACATAGAGTGTGAGAAAATACACGCGGGTTGTGGACACGTGCCACTGTTTCAAAGGCAATCCCGATCCATGGATTGGATGGAAATATTAATTCATAATTTTAAGACTTAGCTCCAAAAGTAAGCAAAGAAATTAAGGATACGGATGAACTTTTCTAAGGCATGGTATTTATTCTTTAGCTAATGAAAACATTAATCTTTGCTAATCTTGTCTTAATTATGTCGTTGTTCTAATTATAGAATATATGAACATTTGTAGATTGGATTAAAGCAAAGCAGAGGGGATTCCTGATCAAACATATAGGAATACCACAATTGCATGAAGCATATATATTTCAAGTAAGAAAAGAAATCTAGAGATGAAACCTCATGCAGTTTGCGTTGAGTAGGTGTTTTCTTAGTTCGATTTGTTGTATTATGTTGTTTTTAAATAAATTAATTAAAAGTTATTTATATTTGGGTTCAGTTTTGGATGAATTTTGACAGCTAGAATATTTCTTAAATATTTAGTAATATTATGAGAGCATAATTAGGGTTAATTAGTTTTACTCCAATATTTAGTAATGTTACAAGAACGGAAAAGTCTAATTTGACCGCACATTTGGCCCGCAAATGTGCCCACAAAACCAGCTCCCCACCCCCCCCCCCACCCCCACCCTCCCAATTGCTCCGGGCTACAGTGTCGGGTCCACCACAACCAATGGAAAGACGCCACATGGCCTGCCGGCTGATTGGGCGATCAACAATTGCGAGCAATGTAGCATCACTCTACAAGAACCAATTTAAGCCTATTTCTAAGCCTAATCTAAGAGAGCCTGAGGGTATAAGGATAAAAGGAGGCATCAATTGTAATTGTGCTTATAAAACCTTATAGATCCTTGATAGAGCAGAAGGAGAGAACTCATTTGGGATCCGGTAAGGGAGGGTTTGTTATTCCCTGAGACAGATCTTCAGATGGATTGAATAGAAGCCAGAAACAAAACTCTGAACGAGCTTGTTAGGAAGGTAGCAACAAAACTCTGAACGAGCTTGTTAGAATGATACAAGATCTTCCTAAACGGAGATCTAAACTCAAGACGAGTGCCAACTCCAGAAACCAACTGGCAGAAACAAGCGTTGTTCTTTCTTGCAAATGCAGTTGCAATTGAGATAGAACAAGAACAAAAAAAAAATGAAAACAACATTCATTCTTCCTTGCAAAATGCAGTTGCAATCAGACAGAACGAACAAAGAAGAAAAAGGAGAAGAAGAGCATAATTAGGGTTAATTAGTTTTACTCCAATATTTAGTAATGTTACAAGAACGAAAAAGTCTAATTTGTCCGCACATTTGGCCCGCAAATGTTCCCACAAAACCAACTCCTCCACCCCCACCCCTACCCCCTCTCACCCCCCACCCCCCAAATTGCTCCGGGCTACAGTGTCGGGTCCACCACAACCAATGGAAAGGCGCCACATGGCCTGCCGGCTGATTGGGCGATCAACAATTGCGGGCAATGTAGCATCACTCTACAAGAACCAATTTAAGCCTATTTCTAAGCCTAATCTAAGAGAGCCTGAGGGTATAAGGATAAAACGAGGCATTAATTGTAATTGTGCTTATAAAACCTTATAGATCCTTGATAGAGCAGAAGGAGAGAACTCATTTGGGATCCGGTAAGGGAGGGTTTGTTATTCCCTGAGACAGATCTTCAGATGGATTGAATAGATGCCAGAAACAAAACTCTGAACGAGCTTGTTAGGAAGGTAGCAACAAAACTCTGAACGAGCTTATTAGAATGATACAAGATCTTCCTGAACGGAGATCCAAACTCAAGACGAGTGCCAACTCCAGAAACCAACTGGCAGAAATAAGCGTTGTTCTTTCTTGCAAATGATGTTGCAATTGAGATAGAACAAGAACAAAAAAAATAAAAACAACCTTCATTCTTCCTTGCAAAATGCAGTTGCAATCAGACAGAACAAACAAAGAAGAAAAAGGAGAAGAAGACAAAATAAAATTATTCTTGCTGGGGCAATGAAGACCATCGTTGCTCAAAGCAAGATTCGTCCTCTATCGACGATCTGCTTCCAGGAGCCATCAATTTCACAAGAGAACTTCTGGAATGCTCGTAATCACCTCTTTATGTGACTTGAACGGACTCCTTTGGACTCCTCTTTTCCAATTTTTTATCTGTCTCAAAAGGAGGCTAGAGGGCTCTATATATAGGGAATGATGAAAGTCCATCCTCCTCTTCTTTCCGACGTGGGACTAAAAAATCAATATACAAAATTGATATCCCAAAATCGTAGCCCAATGCATAGCCCGCTCAGCACCTGTTCAGCACCCGCTCAACGCCCATTCAGCACCCGCTCAGTGCCCGTTCATACAACACGCGCATGCAACCTGAGCATAAAACGAGTGCACGAGGGCAACAAAATCGCACAAACGCCTTGCGACGATGCTGACGAGCTAAGTGCAAAGTGCGCCAACAAAGTGCCACTTTGCGTCCTTGAGCCCGGGTCTGAGCCCGAGACCGAGTCCTAGTCGCTAAGCTCCTTGGGGGCTTAGCTCCTATGGAATAATATCCAAGAGCATGACAAAAAGCTTAAAAGCTTTCATTGAGGAGTTAATAATTTTTTCTCCTAATAAAATACCCTACATGGCACCCATGTGCCCCACCATACCCCATATGCCCACCTCAACACATACAAAGTATTATAACGAGATACCCACTTGGTGGTGTAGCCAATGTGGGACTATCTTTACTAGTCCAAAGGCAAAAATACCAATAATCCCCACATATCTTAATATATGGGTTGAACGTTTCCCACAGTGACTGCCCATAATGCATTAGGATAGATGTCGCTTCAACTTGAATCTTCCCGCATTGGTCGAATAACAGTATGATACAAGAATGGGCTGTCTTGAATTATGCACTGTAGCTGCAATTCTTTTCACTCACACAATGACACCAGCTGTGCTTCCGGTTGCACATTAAAGTTTCTGTGCACACCTGATTTTGATGTATGTATCTTGGGCGTCTAGAAGTTTACCCACAAGAGACGGCATATCTCTTTCCATACACTCTAGATGAGTTCGTTTAAAGAGCCCTTGGCATGAAGCCTTGTGCTTCTTTGCGGTGCTACTCCGCTATGACATAGCCCAAAGCCGAGGTCCCACCTTATTGTGGTGTCATCCATTGTAGCATGAGCTCCTAGCCTCTTTGTAGTACCAAACTACCCAGCATGAAGCCTTGTGCTTCCTTGCGGTGTTATGTCGCTGTGACATGGCTCGCGCAGCCGAGGCTTTACCCTCTCTAGGTACCTCTTGGTGGTGTCATACCATTGTAACATAAGGACACTGACCTCTTTGTAATGCTGCCTACCACTCTTTATTTTACAGCATTAGACCACTTGCCAATATGCAGTGCTACGCCGTTGTGACATGGCTCGCGAAGCTGAGGCATTATCCCATCGAGGAACCTCATTGTGGTGTAACCCACTATAGCATAGAGTTCTCTGCTCCTTTGTAGTGTTGTGCTACCGTGCTTCCTTTAAAGTACGCCAGATATTCCAAATATCCTAGAACTCATTAAGGCATCTAAGCCATCCTTCCACAGGATTTTGTTCTACTCAGAGAACAGATAGTAGACAACAGTGGTTCTGGGTCCGTAATCCCTCAATGTCTCAAAAGGACCCTAATGTTCATGATATTCTTCCAGTCAATGATCCTTCTTTGAACCAGAAGCTAGATGTCACGCCCCAATCTCCCGCAAGCTCAATAGTCCCTGCTGAACGTGATTTACCACGTTGCAGCTCTCCCGCAGGACAATCGTTCTCTTCGGGACGTGATGCCGTACGAGCCTGGAGTTGCGCTCGTACAAGGCGATGTTGTTAAACACCAAAGTTATCATTGAAACAACCAAGTTGCAACGAAAGTCAAGTATTGTGTACCAAGCACACATCAGAGTATACGCAGCGAAGCTCTCGATAGGGTCCAAATAAAATGCCACGAAGGCAATGCCACGAAGGCGATGCAATACTCTTGCTCTTTCTCTAGCCCACAAAGGTACTTACAGTTCATACATCATGTCCCATATATCCAAGCAGCGCCACTACACCTGCGTACCTAAAATAATGCCCACAAACGTGGGTCAGTACACAGCCGTACTGGTGAGCGGGGTAACCCACTCGTCTAAGACGACACTAAGTAAATAGTAAATGCAAACAGTTATATGGTGATCTTTCTAGTTGAATCCTAGATTCATTTTATGGCAGAGGAATGACATGTTAAGGAAAGTTGTAAAGCAGTTTAAGCATGCAAGCATTCAATTCAAGCCAATCGACAAGCAATACATAACCAACTCGAAGGAAACTAGCATGCAACCCGTCCTACTCAAGCCATCGTTTTCACGATAACAAAATAAACCATCAACCAAGCCTCAATATCCTTCCTCAACCAAAACTTATCATCCAATCTCAAAGTGCACACTCTTGCCGAGGCAAGGTGGCCGCGCCTACATGAAGCCAAACCAATAAAAGAAAAGCAAGCCAACACTTATCTATATGAAGTCACTGGCCAAGCCATAAAGGACATATTCCAAGCATTACGGCGTGCCCTATCAGCCCGGGTAGCAAGCCCCGCTGGAGGTCCCGTAATGCATCGCGACTAGCACGAATCAAATATTTCCCTCCGGATCGATACGGTTCCAGTGCCCCGGAAAGTCGTTTCGAGAAAATGCCAAAACTTGTGCACAAGTTGTCCGTGACATGCAGACACCAAGTAGGTATGATGAGAGGATCGAACATTCTCGCCCCACCAAGCGATTCTAGACTCGTTCAACCAAATATCCAACCAAAATATCCAACCAAAGAATCCATAATCATTCTTCAACATATAGCCCAAGGCACCAAATCTCAAGTTATGCCCATAGGCACAATGCTGCTTCTCAGCACAGTATTTTAAATTGGGTGCAACACCCCACGCTCAGAACAATCCCATGGCACAATGCCCCATCGGTGGCACAATGCCCCAACAGTGGCACAATGTCGCAACAGTGGCACAATGTCGCAACAGTGGCACAATACCCTCACTGATGCAGTTGTTCGGTTTCGAACCACAACTGCTCGCTTTGCAAGACAAAGCGACCAAGTGATACTCGTGCACGGATGCACGCTCGCTCGTCCAAATTCCCGATGTTCCCAATGCCTCAATATATCATTCCAACTGTCCAAGCATAATCCCAATCATTCAACCAACTGCCGCAAGTGTATAATCCAACTCTAGTTCCAACTATCCATACGCGCAAATCAATTCAAGTCTGACATCCTATCCAAGCAAACGACGTACACTCTATGCACGCCTCAGTGTAGTGATTCCCAAGTTTCAGCCCAAGTTTTCAAGCATTTACGTATTTTCCATATTATTAGGCATGAAGGAGTAGAGGAGAAGGGAAAGAGCCCACTCACAATGTTTGATTCCGTTAAGCATCATGTCCTGCCGATACGGCCAATCCCTTGAACCCGTGGTCCGATGCAAAGCGCGATCTACTCAACTGGTATGACCGTGCGAGCAGGTCGTGCTCTCCAAATCATCCGACCGATCGAACTAAGGAAAACGGCATTATCGCTCCCATCCAGCTATCTCAATACTATTCTGAACGAACACATGTTTCCCATCGAACTCCCCTAGCCATCTGCACATGAAACCAACTCAATCAATACTTCTTCCCAAAATCCAACAAATCAAATATAACCAGTATTTGTTTTATTCAATCCGACTCAGCGTAACGCACCGTACGGTTGTGGAGTGTTACATAATATACCACTTAGAATCAGGTTCGTCCACGAACCGTGCTGGTACCCATTCCTATCACATGCCGCTTGTCCAATTCATAACTCTGCTCTATGCGACTCTCATATTCACGATCCTGACTCCGCATCTCGTTCTGCTGAACGCTCGTACAAATTTACGAATTCCCACGTCCTCCTTGCAGCTCAATACGAATTTCTCGTATCGCTTAGTTTTGGATCGTACACATATTTAAGGCGTCCCTAAAATACATGCATTTCAGTCGAGCTTTGCGATAGCAAATTTGAACAAGTTACAAGGGTATCTTTATGTCCGAGGCATCCATTTTGCTTCACTTCCAATTGAACCAAATCCTGATTTCCATTCCAACATATTCGATTGAGCACTATTCTCAAATATGATGACTTTCCACTAACTCAATCCGTTCATGTTCCAACTCAATCCATCCAACTATTTTCGAATCCGCACTAGCAATATCTCCAAATATATCTCATGCACCGAACGATCATCACAACTGATACTACCCCAGCTAGGCGACTTACCCAAATATCAAACTTTGCTTAGATCAGCTCAGTCAAACACCTTTTTCCTGCCATCTGAATACCTCACTGGGTGAACATCTATATTGAGGTTCGTGTGATCCACGAAGATCCTGCCACCACACCAAAGGGATAGTGTCGCCATGTTTTCATCGTGGACACACTCGCCACAATTCCTAGGTTGCACATGGAATAGTTCTTCGTGCTGCTTCCACTGCCTCGAAATATAGGATTTCACCTTTGCCTTCTGAACGAGCACGCTTCCCAGACTAAGTTTCGATGCATCTTGTAAATCTGAGGCACGTCTGTCCCTTCCAGTATTTGCAAAGATTTGATCTGAACGAGCCGCTGCTTTAACTTCACGAGCTAGTTTCACAGTCGTTAATTCATATGAATGTTATTCCCTTCCAGGGCACGATGAGTCAGAGGCGATGTCATCTACAAAAATATGCGACTCTGAATCTCATCAGTTGACTAGGCTATTTCTACCATCGCTCCGATCTTCCGGCTGCATCTTCAGCTGAAGATTGTCCCAAGGGTCTCTCAAATCCAACACTCAGTACTCGCATCTGCCCTCGACGCATTCCCAAATACACCACCGCAAGGGTCGTTCTATGGGTCTACAATATTTATCTCTGACCTGACGGCCAAGTCGCTAGGGTCAGTTGTCCCAAAGCTACGCTCGATAATTGTAAGTCATCACAATGGATAGTTACTATAAACCATGCTATATCTCATCTGTAAATCTGAATCAAAATCCAACCATTCCATCCAAGCGAACTTTCGAATCCGAGAAATTCATGCATTACCTCTGATGATATGTCAACCAATGACCGCTTAACCACTTAGACTCTCATTATCTATCCAAGCCACAATTCAAGAACTATGCTCGTTGAAACCGTCTTTCATCAATCCGTCGTTCTGTCCTGAATCCATCAAATTTCTGAATTGCCATATTCGTCTTCTCGCATTACCACTTGCAATGATTCTCAAAACTCAAGACTTGCTCAAATTCTTATTTGTTTGCCGCGTCCCACAATGCATGTCCAACTTACTCGAGCAGCACAGTGATTTGCTCAATTGTTGGTCCCACATCTAGCTATCTTTAAAGGTCTGTCAGCCACAATCTTTGTCTTTAGTTGTTGCCATAATCCGTTCACGTCTTCCGGAGAATCCGTCTACCCTTGTTGCACCATTTTGCCCAAAACTCCACTTCCGCTAAACCTGAGTCGACTTCTCGAGCAGCAATATCCAAAATCCTTCGAGTGTGTGTGAATCCATCGCATTGTCCCTCCAAACCAAATCGTGTTTCATTGCTCAACCAACAGCTCAAATGTGTTGCCCAAAATCGTAGTTCGTGCTCACTTATCCTCCGATTAACCCATCGTTTCGCTCAAGCGTCTCTCATCTGTTTGTTCTGATCTCGTCCATCTCTCAAGCCCAACGATACTTTCATTTGCACGAGTTCATTCTTGAGTTCTCAAGTCTAATGTATCAAAGTATACCCGAGTCAAATTCCATTGCACTATATACCACTTGGAATTATAGTTGCCCTCGTGCTTACTCTGCGTCAACCAGCGTCTATCCTAAACCGACTATTCCGGGGTGATTCTGTTGAATCACAACTCAATACTCGCTTGCTCCATTTTCATTCTTTCCAACTCAGTCGATGTGCACCAACCAACTTGTATTCCCGTTACTCGAGTCCGTTGAGGCAATTCCCATTGATGTCTAGCCAAAATATTTCAATGCCTTGCTTACTATGTGGTATCCCATATACCACTCTGAATCAAGTTGCTACTCGCATTACGATTTCTTGCACTGATCCAAAATCCGTTCGAACCATCCCTCATGCGTGATCTTGCCTTTCCCAATGCAAATCTGACATGAAACTCAGCCAATGCCTGAATTATCCAACTATTTCCATCAATCTCGCGATGCAACTCGTGTCATATCCCGTTCTCAATACTTCCAACTATTCTCAAACCGTATGATACTTTCGCTACACGAGTAACCCGTGCAACGATCGTTTTCCAAGTAGTCCAATCCAATACCCAAATTTTTAACAATTTTGTTGTACGAGCAACTCGTGCAAACTTATTCTAATATTCCCAAGCTAAACTCAAACATGCTCAACCGATACGCCACACGAGCAACTCGTGCAACGCTCTCTGTGATACACCCAACCAAAAATCAAACTCCGTCCAACAATTTCGCTACACGAGCAACTCGTGCAACGATCCATTCTCATTGAATCCTTCTACTCACAATATGCCGCATAACCAATCTCGTATGCCAACCAACTGATCCACTGATGCAATCAGAAACTCCCTGAACGACAAGCCAAGCAACGACACCCTCTCAACTTGCTGCACAAATGCAACAACGCCACCCAACTTGCTGCACGAATGCAACAACGCCTAACAATGCTAAGCGATATAACGAAAACCAACAAAAGCAACGCAACGAAGCACAACATGCAGCCACAACCAGCAATTTATAGACTTATTGCATGAAACATCCAATGCGGCACCAAGTAGAGCCAAGAGCTAAACGACACGCGGAAGCTATTTAGAGTTTGTGATGAAACGAAGGACCAAGTCCGAGGAAATGAATCGGGCGCTCTGATACCAATTTGTCAGGCCCCAAACTCCCGCAAGCTCAATAGTCTCCGCTGAACGTGAATTACCACGTTGCAGCTCTCCCGCAGGACAATCGTTCTCTTTGGGACGTGATGTCGTACGAGCCTGGAGTTGCGCTCGTTCAAGGCGATATTGTTAAACACCAAAGTTATCATTGAAACAACCAAGTTGCAAAGAAAGTCAAGTATTGTGTACCAAGCACACATCAGAGTATACGCAGCGAAGCTCTCGATAAGGTCCAAATGAAATGCCACGAAGGCAATGCCACGAAGGTGATGAAATACTCTTGCTCTTTCTCTAGCCCACAAAGGTACTTACAGTTCATACATCATGTTCCGTATATCCAAGCAGCGCCACTACACCTGCGTACCTGACATAATGCCCACAAACGTGGGTCAATACACAGCTGTACTGGTGAGCGGGGTAACCCACTCGTCTAAGACGGCACTAAGTAAATAGTGAATGCAAACAGTTATATGGTGATCTTTCTAGTTGAATCCTAGATTCATTTTATGGCAGAGGAATGACATGTTAAGGAAAGTTGTAAAGCAGTTTAAGCATGCAAGCATTCAATTCAAGCCAATCGACAAGCAATACATAACCAACTCGAAGGAAACTAGCATGCAATCCGTCCTACTCAAGCCATCGTTTTCACGATAACAAAATGAACCATCAACCAAGCCTCAATATCCTTCCTCAACCAAAACTTATCATCCAATCTCAAAGTGCACACTCTTGCCGAGGCAAGGTGGTCGCGCCTACACGAAGCCAAACCAACAAAAGAAAAGCAAGCCAACACTTATCTATATGAAGTCACTGGCCAAGCCATAAAGGACATATTTCAAGCATTACGGCCTGCCCTATCAGCCCGGGTAGCAAGCCCCGCTGGAGGTCCCATAATGCATTGCGACTAGCACGAATCAAATATTTCCCTCCGGATCGATACGGTTCCAGTGCCCCGGAAATGCCGTTTCAAGGAAATGCCAAAACTTGTGCACAAGTTGTCCGTGACATGTAGACACCAAGTAGGTATGACGAGAGGATCGAATATTTTTGCCCCACCAAGCGATTCTAGACTCGTTCAACCAAATATTCAACCAAAATATCCAACCAAAGAATCCATAACCATTCTTCAACATATAGCCCAAGGCACCAAATCTCAAGTTATGCCCATAGGCACAATGCTGCTTCTCAACACAGTATTTCAAATTGGGTGCAACACCCCACGCTTAGAACAATCCCATGGCACAATGCCCCAACAGTGGCACCATGCCCCAACAGTGGCACAATACCCTCGTCGATGCAGTTGTTCGGTTTCGAACCACAACTGCTCACTTTGCAAGACAAAGCGACCAAGTGATACTCGTGCACGGATGCACGCTCGCTCGCCTAAATTCCCGATGTTTCCAATGCCTCAATATATCATTCCAACTGTCCAAGCATAATCCCAATCATTCAACCAACTGCCTCAAGTGTATAATCCAACTCTAGTTCCAACTATCCATACGCGTAAATTAATTCAAGTCTGACATCCTATCCAAGCAAATGACGTACACTCTATGCACGCCTCAGTGTAGTAATTTCCAAGTTTCAGCCTAAGTGTTCAAGCCTTGACGTGTTTTCCATATTATTAGGCATGAAGGAGAAGGAAAAGATCCCACTCACAACGTTTGATTCTGTTAAGCATCATGTCCTGCCGATACGGCCAATCCCTTGAACCCGTGGTCCGATGCAAAGCGCGATCTACTCAACTGGTATGACCGTGCGAGCAGGCCGTGCTCTCCAAATCATCCGACCGATCGGACTAAGGAAGACGGCATTATTGCCCCCATCCAACTATTTAAGTATTGTTCTGAACGAACACATGTTTCCCATCGAACTCCGCTAGCCATCTGCACATGAAACCAACTCAATAAATACTTCTTCCCAAAATCCAATAAATCAATTGTAACCAGCATTTGTTTTATTCAATCCGACTCATCGTAACGCACCGTGCGGTTGCGGGGTGTTACACTAGATGCCTAGTAGATTTTTCTTTGAACTAATAGCATAAAATTTTATGCTAGAATTACAAAGATAGAATATCAAAAGTCCTCCAAGCCCATGTATGTTGTTCCCTTGACTATATGCGATGTTACACCGCTATGACATGGTCTGAAGTCGAGGATTTACCCTGTCAAGGTACCTCATATGGTGTCGCCACTGTAACATGGAGTACTACGCTCCTTTATAGTTCTTATGATCAGCTGGTGCTTGAGGTCTTATATGAACGGATCCGCCAGACCCTCCTGACTCTGATCATCAACCACTGTAATGATGCCATATTTGATGCGCTCATATAGTGTCATGAATGGACCCGCTATAATCACCTAGATCCGAACATTAACCGCTACCATGATGCCATCCTTGATGCGCTCATACAGCACCATGTGCCTTAGCAGCACAGATGTCTTCTAACCATTGAAGATAAAAAATTGATGCCACCGCTGCAGTCGGTTGGATGTCGCAATAAATCGGTACCTCTGAATATGTGCACCAACCACTACCAGATTATATATGATCTCTCAAAGCTACTTGGCTTCATCCGCTACAGCCGTCAGTGCATAGAACTCAGATTCTATCGAGGAATGAGAGAGCATTGCCTGATTCTTCGACTTCCACGATATAGCAGCTCCACCCATAGAGAAGACGTATCCTTCTGTGTACCTTTCGCTCTATACTTCTGAACACCAGCTTGCATCACTGAAGCCTTCCACTACTATCGGATACCCGCTGTAGTGCAGTGCATAATTGTCACCACCCCATTTTCAGATCCGGGTATTTTTTTTTATTTAGTTAATTATGTATTATTTATAATTAATTGTATTTATATTTAATTAGTGATTGTATTATTTTTTTATTATTTTTATTTTAATTGTTTTAGGATTTTGGCTAGCCTGGACCCATGTCAGACCCTAGTGGACCCATGTCCGACCCAGCCCACACCCCTGTGAGACTTATTTTGGGGCTTAGAATATTTATTTTATTTTTAGGAGGTTAGTGGGAGAGATTTGGAACTAGTTTGAGTGATTTTGGAACCCGGAACCCAAAACCGAGTGAGTAGGGGCGTTTTGGGAATGTGGAACTTAGTGTAACCCTTATATTTAGCATGGCCGGCCCCAAACCCTTCCCAGACCCGTGTGAACCAGCAGGAGCTTCTTCCCCACTTCCTCTTCTTCTTCATTCTTCATTCTTCTTCTTCTTCTTCTCCATTTTCCACTCTTCCTTCTTCTTTTCTTCTTCTCACTTTCAAGTAAGCTTCCATTTCTCTTCTTTCTTCCTCTATTCTTCTTTATGATTAACCCTAACCCTAGATCTTTCCCTAACCTAGGTGGGTAGAGCCTAGATTTGGTGTTGGAGCTTGGATTTGAGGCTTGGAAGCTTGGATTGGAGGATTTGGAGCATTTTGGGGATTTTTGCTTGGGATTCCAACTCCCAAGAGGTAAACCCTAAATTCCCCTTGTAATTACTCTTTTATAGTGTAATTAATATTTTAGAACCTTCCTAGACCCTTAGGCTACCCGTAGGAGGAAGTTGGAACTAGTTTGGTTGGGTTTAGAGACTTTAACATTAGGTTTTGTGTCAATTTCGGGTGGAATCCGAATTTGGTCCAATTTTGGGTGATGCCCTAGGTTAGATGGACCTAGGTAGACGTTTTCGGGTGTCTTGAGGGTGAGTGCGTGTCTCCGTTCGGACACGGGAAGCCGCGTCGCGGAGAAACGGGCGTTTCGGGCGAATTTGGGGCTTTTCGTCGTCGCCGATTCTAAGTGCGTGTACGTTTCCGCCACGGGCCTAGAATCGATGCGGGAGTGCATTTTCTAGGATCTAGACATCGTTTAGGACGCGTGGGTAAATTTTGGGCCGATTCCGAGTTCGTTTGGTGTGCGTTTCAGGAGGTTTTCCGAACCGCGCACCACGTGTTCGTCGAAATGACCGAACGGCCATTTCGACTTGGTTTTCTCGTTTCGGGCTTGTGCGCGCGTTGGGTTAGTATCGGAGAGTGTGTGCTAGAGTTTTCGAGTTATATTTTATATATTTATAGGTGTTTGGGCGTGTCGGGGTCGTTGGGCGTGCGTAGGTGGGGCGTTGTGAGCGTTGTGTGCATCGTTGTGGTAGTGTTGTGTTTGTGTGTACATGTCTCTATATATATATATTTATTTGTGTGTGTGTTCCTATATATATATATATATATTTCTATTTATATATATATATGTGTGGTTATGTGTTTGTGAGTGTGTTAGTGAGTGCTAGTGTATGTGTGTAGGTGAGTGCTTGTGTGAGTGTGTGCTAGTGTGTAGGAGAGTGTGTGTGAGGGTGTGTGAGTGTGAGAGTGTGTGAGGATATATATTTATATATGTTTGAGTGTATGTGTGTATATATATATATATATATATATATATTAGTGTGTACATATATATAGATATATATGTGTGTATATATATATAGATATGTGTATATATTTATGTGTGTGTGTTGATAGTGTTGTGAGTGTGTGTGTGTATTAGTGTGTGAGTGTGCTAGTGTGTGTGTGTTAGAGTGTGTAGATGAGAGTTATATATATATAGATATTTAGTTATATATATATAGATATAGATGTATGTATATATATATATATATAGATATATATATATATATATATATATGTGTGTATATATAGGAGTGTGTGTGTGTGTATGAGAGAAGAGAGGGGGGGGCAGATTCTGGAACAGCAGCAGCTTCAGCAGCAGGAAGCTGCAGCAGCAGCAGCAAAGCTGCAGTAGCAGCAGCTAGCAGCAGCATAGCAGCCACAGCAGCAGTTTGCAGCAGCAGCAGCATGGGCAGTAGCAGCTAGCAAGAGCAGTGTGCGAGGGAGAGAGAGAGGGGTATGCTTATAAATAAATAGATAGATAGATAGATTAGTAGTTTGATAGGTAACTAGATAGCTAAATAGATATATAGTTACCTAGATAAATAGGTAGATAGTAAGATATCTAGATAGGTATTAGTATATAGATAGATAAATAGATTAGATAGATCTAGATATTAGATATATAGATCTATATATAGATAAAGATAGATAGTTAGATTATTAGATGGATAGGTAAGTTATTAGATAGTTAGATAGTTAGGTAAATAAGATAAATAGGTAGGTAGTAGATAAGTTACTAGATAGCTAAATAGATAGTAGGATAAATAGATAGATAGACTAATAAATAGATAGATAGTTAGATAAGATAGATAGATTTTTAAGATATATAGATAAATAGATA
Organism: Iris macrosiphon; assembly: GCA_036927795.1. Taxonomy (NCBI): domain Eukaryota; kingdom Viridiplantae; phylum Streptophyta; class Magnoliopsida; order Asparagales; family Iridaceae; genus Iris; species Iris macrosiphon. The sequence goes on along the minus strand of JAYESA010000020.1, from coordinate 31,444,991 downwards.
GTTAGATAATTTGATAGATAGTTAGGTAGGTAAATACTAGATATTAGATATCTAGTTAGATAGATAACTAGATAGGTTGACAATAGATAGGTAGATAGATAGTTATACCTATCTAGGATATAGATATCTATATGCCTATAAGTTATATATATATATGTATAGGTAAGATAATGGGTATTTGGGTATATGTGTGTGGATATATATGTATATAGGTAGATACATACTTAGATGTATAAATATATGGTAGATATCTATATTACCTAGCCTAGATTAATAACTAGGTGCATAATTAGTAGCTAGATAGCTAGTTAGAGGAGTTTAGAGCGGTATCTCAATACCTTGAGATACCGAGGTATTTCAATACCTTAAGATAACCAAGGTATTGGATTTCGAGCGGGATTTTTGAGCAATAGCGTAGGAATAGTATTTGAGTAATTTTTATATGCTTATGTGTATATATTTACGCGTGCTAGCATAGGTTTTAGAGGGTATAGGCGGGGTATATAGCGTAGGTTGAGGTATCGGATACCGAGGGTATCCCGGTATCTCAAGGAGGTGAGTTTGTGAGTTTAGTAGCTTAATGAGCTCGGTTTGACCTAGAATTTCAGGAGCACCCTAGTTTGACCCAGACTTGACCGTAGTTGACTCGGTTGACCGCCAAAGTCAACTTTTGACCTAGTTTTGACCCATAGTTGACTTTTTGGACCCAGAGTTGACTTTTTGACCCAGATTTCACCGGTTTGACCCGTTTGACCTAGAACGACCCTAGAAGCCTATTTTTAGTTATTTTATATCTATTTAACTTATTAGAACCCTGTTTAACCTTGCTTTTCGCATTAGGTCCTTGCGACACCGGTTCGGATCGCCAGTTGCTCAGGACGTCAGGCGAGTACATTCTCTGATAGTTTTTATTATCTGATGATTATTATGATTCAGCTTCTAGTATAGTATCATCTGATTATTCTGGCACAACACGGGACACTGATTGATATTTCTGGATTTATTTACTTGCGTTTCTGGCCTCTATTCTGGAATCACTACAGGCATCACCTACAGGCATCACTACAGGCATCATTCATGTTCAGGCTGGACTCATCTTGATTTGCGTGTCGGGTCTTGGATCCACTTGTATTAGTCGGGGCGGAGAAATACTCGAGTAGACATGTAAACATTCCTATCTGGCATCATCAGGAATCACTCCCTCTGGTCTAATCTGGAATGATAGCAGCCGTGCACCCAGTGCGCGGTGAGCCGTACTTACCCCTAGCCGTTTACATGTCGAAACAAGTATTTCAAAGACGCCGAGTTCATTCTTTATAGTCTGGACTCTCATGCATTTCTTGACTTGTCTCACTTACATGTTTCTGGACTTGACTCACTACATATTTTTCATGCTGGACTCACTACACGTTCATGTGCACGGACTTGATCTTAGCTTAGATTTCCTGTATATTGCAGTTATTACTATCTTGCTCTGATACCCATGCATCTTTACCTTTATGCACCAGTGATTTATATATTTCTTGTTTCATACTTGCTTCATTCTTCTTGCTACTTGCTATGACTGTTTTATAGTTTTTATCATTTAAATGGAACTGCTGTTAGAGATGTACTTGCTCCAGTCCTGACTGGACATATTTTTCAGAGTATCCGGAGGATTGGTGTCCGACGTTTTATGGACCTGAGCCTGTCGATGGTGCAGACAGGGACCCTCTAGTTTAGGAGTGATTTTCGGGTTGGTAGCCGGGATCACTGAGATCTTGTTGTTTTTGTTAGCTTTTAGCACCGGATTTGTCTCCGATTTTGGATTGAGACCTTGTTTGTATATTATTTTGGATATTGTTGTATTATTATTTGATGTTGTGGTTGTTGTAGTAGTTGTTGTTGGTTAGACTTTATAGTTGTTAGATCTCTGTGTTATCTTATCGTGCTTAGATTCGTGATTGAGTACTTGATTATCATTGTGATATTTGCTCCTCCGTTTGGAGTTGAGATCTTGACAGGTTTATATATTGTTTGTGTGGTTGCCCTCCTTTTGGAGAGGTCATGCCCGATTTTTGTGTGAGATTATTATTTAGTTAGTTGACCTAGACAGCGTTCTACCGCCGATGCTGCGGCGTAGGCTGGACGTACCCACGACTCATGCCCGATTTTCCGGGTGTGGGTCGTGACAATAATTCTGAGTCCTTTTGAGATATCCCATTACTCTCTTCACAGCTTTCCAGTGCTCAACACCTGGATTGCTCGAGAACTGAGTTAGCATCCCCACGGCTAAAGCTATGGCAGGACTTGTGGCAGTTGTTTCATATATCAAACTTTCGATGAAGCTTGAATACTCCAGCTGCCTGACAATTTTCCTCGAATTTGGCTTCAGCTTCTTGTCACAACTGTACGGAGTATCGATCCCTAGAAGTTCCTGATATCCATAGCATGTTAGCATCTTCTCAATATAATAAGACTGTGACAGCACTACTCCAGTGCCCGTCCGGATGACCATGATCCCCAGGATCACATCAGCTCCCCCCAAGTCCTTCATACTGAACTTGGATGAGAAAAATTTCTTTGTCTCAGTGAAACGTGCTCGATCTATGCCTATGTCAGCATGTCATCCACGTATAGACAAACAATGACTCCTCTTCCGTCAACAAACTTTGTGTAAATACACTTGTCCGTCTCACTGACCCTGTAGCCGTTTGATCTTATGACCTTTATAAAACTTCTCATGACACATTTTGGGAGCTTGCTTTAGACCTTATAACGATTTCACAAACTTGCATACTTTGTCTTCAAGGCCCTTAACGATGAATCTTTATGATTGTTGCATGTAAATCTCTTCAGTCAATTCACATCCATCTGATGTATAACTAGCTTATGGATTGCACTTATAGCAATCAATATCCTGATGGTCGTCATTCGCACTACTGGAGCATATGTGTCGAAGTAGTCAATCTCCTGCTTCTGAGAAAAGCCATTGGCTACCAGCCTTGCCTTGAATTTGTCAGCAGTTCCATCGGCCTTCATCTTCTTCTTGAAGATCCGATTAGTTTAGCTCCTTCAGGAAGATCGACCAACATCCAAGTATTGTTGGAGGTTATTGAGTCATAATCATTATTTATGGCCTCACTCCAGAAGACATCTTCTTTGGTCTTTATTGCCTCATCATAGGAAAGAGGGTTGCGAGCTCTGGTTCTAACATTGTCTCTGGAATGAAAACTTTTTTCTGGACTATATCTTCAATGGAAGCGTTAGCCTCCTAAGCACTCGCACTATTCTCCGGAATGTCCGTAAAAATAATGTTCTTGTGCCTTGCAAATTTATCTTCAAATAATTCTTCTTCGCGAGATTTCGATGATATAATTTGACTCAATATCAAAGAACCTCCGAGCGTTACTCTTCTTAGCATATCCCAGGAAGATTGTCTTCGTAGTCCTCGTTCCTAGCTTTTGAATATTCAGTCTAAAAGCTTCACATGCGTCGGACACTCCCACACTTGAATGACATTCAAGTTAGGTCTGACTTTCAACCAGAGTTAATGAGGAGTGACATCGGATGTTGCGTACGACACTCTGTTCTGGATGAATGTAGCCGTCAGCACAGCTTTTCCCCAAAAGTAGTTTAGAATACCCATATTTAACAGTATTAACTTCATCATCTCTGTCAACGTTATGTTCTTTCGTTCAGCTACTCCATTTGATTAAGGAAAATTCAGAGCAGTCATTTCATTGACAATTTTATGTTCTTTGCAGAACGATACAAATCCAATGGACCTAAACTCTCCGCCTCGATCACTTCTGAGTCTCTTGAGTTGTCCTGTTCGACGTTCAGCCTCATCCCCGAACTCCTTGAACTTATGAATGCTTCATCTTTTGTCTTGAGCAGATAGACGAGTGCGTACTTCGAGTATCCTTCGATGAAGGTAATAAAATACTTCATCATGGTCTTTGTGGAGAACTGTTTGAAGTCACAGATATCAGAGTGTACCAACTCCAAAAAATTTGTACTTCGATTTATCCGTTTGAACAATTTTCTTGTAATCTTTGTCTGCACACAGACCTCACACTTCTCTACCTCTTTACCCCCGCATTTGGAGATAAGCCATAGACTAGACATCTTGCGGTACATAGTACATGTCCTAGTCTTGGTGTCCCACAACTCTTGTAATGAGACTCTACTCACAAATAGAAGCTCGAACATCCATCTGATACGGAAGCCTTATTTCAAAGTATGTATCTTGCAAAGATATCACCATCCCGCAACTATGGATGTTCACCCTCAAGTCTGCAACAGACTTTCTGAGATTAGTTCCTTGGTAATCACTGGTACTTTGCTACACGTACTTCGTTAACTGTAACTTCTAGAAGTCCAGAACCATTGTCCCAATCCCCATATCATCTGCTTGAACCTTGTTCGCTATCGAGATCATCGACCTTCTTCAATGATATGCTTGACCTCGGTGAACTGTTCTTTCTAGAGCTCCCGTGGCTAGATGTACTAGTATCCATTCACCAGTTAGCAATCACACTAGATGACTTAACCTGCGCAATCATAGCAACCAAGTTAAGTAATCAAAGTAACCAAGTTAAGCTTTTACCTTGATATTTTGGTTTGAAATTGGATATGCAATCCTCATTCTCATGGTCCTTCATGCTTGAAGAGACATGCGCCAAGGTGATCATAGCCCTATGCGCATAACTTGGTCACGCATAGAGCTTGCTTAGAGCTAGCCACATAGACGCTTTCATGCGCCAAGTCCTACCTTGCACCGAAAGAACGCCATGCGCAGTGACTACACTACACCGAGCCCGCCATGCACATTGAGTGCCCTACGCCGAGACTGCTTATGTGTCGAGTTCTTCTATGTTCTAATTGTTGCCTTGTGTAGATGCATATTGCCAGTATCTCTTCGGCAACTGCAGAAGACTCCTCCATGTGGCTACTAGCTTCAGACATTTTCATGCGCCAACTTGTATCAGATGCCGACTTCCTTTCTCTTGGAATGTGCGTCTCCAGCGACGCCAGATCAAGATCACTTTCATCCACATAAATGGTAGATCCTGGATCTCTCTATCTACGTCCAATATTTGACAGAAGACTCCTTCCTCATCCAAATGATTGAAGTGTAGCCCGTCAATCTTCTCAAGTTTGTAAAAACTTGTGTCGAGAAGAGTTGCACGGTTGTTCTCCATCTTACTCGGATCTTACTTTGAGATTATTATTCCCTAAGACAGATCTTCAGATGGATTGAACAGACGCCAAAAACAAAACTCTGAACGAGCTTGTTAGGAAGATAGAAAGGAAACAACAAAACTCTGAACGAGTTTGTTAGGAAGGTAGAAACAAAACTCTGAACGATCTTGTTAGAATGGTACAAGATCTTCCTGAACGGAGATTTAAACTCAAGACGAGTATTAACTCCAGAAATCAACTGACAGAAACAAGCGTTGTTCTTCCTTGCAAACACAGTTGCAATTGAGATAGAACAAGAACAAAAAAAATAGAACAACCTTCATTCTTCCTTGCAAAATGCAGTTGTAATCAGACAGAACGAATAAAGAAGAAAAATGAGAAGAAGACAGAATAAAATTATTCTTGCTGGAGCGGTGCACCATTGCTCAAAGCAAGATTCGTCCTCTATCGACGATCTACTCTCAGGAGCCAGCAAGTTCACAAGAGAACTTTTGGAACGCTCGTTGTCACATCTTTGTGTGACTCGAACGGACTCCTTTGGACTCCTCTTTCCCAATTTTTGGTGTCTCAAAAGGAGGCTAGAGGGCTCTATATATGGGGAAGGATGGAAGCTTATCCTCCTCTTCTTTTTGATATAGGACTAAAAAACCAATATACAAAATTGATATCCCATAATCGCAGCCCAATGCATAGTTCGCTCAGCGTCCGGTCAGCACCTGCTCAACGCCCGTTCAACACCCGTTCAGCACCAACTCAACGTCCGTTCAGCGCACGTTCATGCAATACGCGCATGCAACCCGAGCGTAAAACGAGCGCACAAGCGCCTTGCGACGATGCTGACGTGCGCCAACAAAGCGCCACTTTGTGCCCTTGAGCCCGAGTCCGAGCCCGAGTCGTTTAGCTCCTATGAAATAATATTCAAGAGCATGATAAAAAGCTTAAAAGCTTTCATTCAGTAGTTAATCATTTTTTTCTAATAAAATACCCCCATATGGCACCCATGTGCTCCACCACACCCCATATGCACACCCCAATACATACAAAGTATTATATTGAGATACTCACTTAGTGGTGTAGCCAATGTGAAACTACTTTACTAGTCCAAAGACAAAAACACTAACAAAATTTTCATGATATTGTATTTGTTTGCATAAACTATTGTGAATCTTGAGAGAGAAGATGAATTTTAATCAGGAATTTTCGTTTAAAGTAATAAAATATAATATAATTATAAAAAGGGAAAAGTTGGGAGAATTAGCAGACAGGGGGACCACTCGCCAACTGAGTTAGCGGGGCGCTGTCTACGAGAGACCGCTCGCCAACTCAGTTGGCGGGCCATACTGAGTTGGCTTTCCAACCGTTTACTAATATTCGGATAAGTTGAAAAAATTACGTATATTTTCAAACAACGTTCAATAATATGATTACGTATATTTTCAAAACTAATATTCGGATAAGTTAAAAAAATTATACTTTCTCCTCCTTCGTAATTTAACCCATTTACTTTACCGCCGTGCGAGCATACAATTCTTACGCTACGATCTATGACGGTTGAGAACTTTTGCTACAGAAAACTCAAATGAACTTTAGCTGCAGGCAGAGAGACAGAGAGAGTGTTGGAGACTTTGCTAGAGGGAAGAGAGGAAATAGAGGAAGTAGATTGAGTGTGAGATGATTTGGTTGAGATAGGTAATTTATAGATGGAGAATGTAATAGCCGTTGTTGTTAATAGCCGTTGTGGAACGGTCGGAAAACGGATCCTTACTCGCCAACTCAGTTGGCGAGCAGATTGCAACGGTCTCCTAAGTGCCAACTCAGTATGTCCCGCCAACTGAGTTGGCGAGCGGCCTCTCGAGGAGAGCGCCCTGCCAACTCAGTTGGCTAGTTGCTCTCCAACTCAGCACCCCGTCAACTCAGTTGGCGGGTCATCCTCCTCCACGCAAATTCTTCCAACTTTTTTCTTTTTTTATAATTTTAATAAATATTATTACTTTAAACGAAAAAAACCGAATTTTAATCGAACCATGTTATATTGTCTGTTTTATTCTTTGGCATATTCTATTCGGTATTTATGTTGGTTATTGGTCGCCCTGAGGTGAACTCCCATATTCTATTATTCTACGATTTGCGTTGACGAGTCCAACAATCAAAAGACTTTGTCCCTCACTCACTAATACAATGTTTTCTTGCATTTAAATGTGACCATAAAAAGAAAGAATGCGTGAACATTGTGCTGCTCGTGAAGGATGGCAATATGACTTGGCGAGGATGTAAAAAAAATCACTTTCGCTTCTCCTAGCCGAGGAAGATGCCACTTTGTGTGGAGGAGTGCAATGATGGTTTCCACTTCAATCACATTTCAAAATTCAAACTTTTATTGCCTTTGCATCAAAGTGGTTTCCAGAAGCTATTGAAGCTAAACGAGACTGAAAAAAAATGTCACTGCAGCGAGGGGCGGATGCAAGTATACATACAAACCGCGGTTCAAGATTAGTGAGCCTTCCTATCCAGAAATTATATATATACAGTGGAGCCCCCCCCCACCCGCTAAGGGACACAGATTCTCCGATCCGATGGTACAGAAAGCAGAACTTTGATGGAATTCGAAAGTTATAACGGAGGGTCCCTATTGGGAAGACCATGGTTCGAGTCCTCCTTGAAAACCGGTTGGGTAGTTTTGTGTCACGGACATGTCAAGCCTACTTGGATAGGATGGGTACTCTCTGATAGTAAATCTCTCTCCGCGGAAGAGGGGCTTCTTGTTGAGTACTCTAGGTTGTAGATCCCGTTCTGCTCGAGTTGGCTGGATGATTCTACCACGAATCCGAAAAGACAAATAATAAAAAAATAAAATAAAAAATTATATATATATATATATATATATATATATATATAGAGAGAGAGAGAGAGAGAGAGAGAGAGAGAGGGAGGGGGGGGGGGGGGAGGGGTTGAGAATAAGGAATCTGAGGCCTTCATTGTGATTTTTTTTTTTTTTCTAAAATATTTTTATCTATATTTTCTAGTATATTTAGTTTGAATTAATCAATTCGGTGAAACTTGTACTTCAAAATTTTGAATATGAGACATTAAATCAGTAAGTAAGGTGGTCATTTAGATCAGTGTTGTTAAAATCGGATAGGACCGACGGTTGAACCGGATCGGATTGGATCTGACCAAAAAATCGATATGGTCTGACATGAACCAAATTTTTTAAAGAACCGATACTTTTTTTTCTGAACCGGAATTTAACCGGTGAACCGGCCGAACCGGTTCACAATTGAACGGGCCATTTTTTTTTTAAACTCAAAAATGTTTATCACGTGAGATTTAGACTATTTGGTATTTGGTTTGGTTTTGAGAGATCTTATAGTTGTAAAACTAAGTCAAATCATACATATTAAGAACCGAACCAAATCAAACCAAACCTAACCAAAAAGTAAATGTGGACATCTTATATGATTTTGTTCTCGTAATGGACCTATTTGAATCCGAATTGAACTCCGATTCGATCTATACCAAAAAATTTCGGTTCAACCGTCGGTCTGATTTTTAAAACATTGATTTAGACACGTGACAAGGATTCCAACTTAGAATGTTAAAGGATCGATCATTCTCGAGCTATAATCTTACTAAGGTTACAAGTTTTTTTTTTTTTTTTTTCATGATTGCAATTGGGAGCAACCTATTCGCCATTTGTAATCGCGCATTTCTCCGAGGAACACTTTGCTTCTGCTTGCTTTTGTCTCTGCTCAAGTATTCTTCTACAATGCGAAAAGTTACTTAAAAAAAAAAATACAGCAAAATAGCGACAGCAATGACACGAAGCTAAAAGAAAAGGGGAGGTTCTGTCTCAACGAAGGAAGTGCCGGCCTGCATCGGAGTCTGCGCTACGAATAAGAAGAAGTAGGCTACTGATGAAGAGCATTCTTCGGAAGAGCAACTGACTGCTGCCACAGCTGACATGGTCATGCCGAAGGCAAAGAAATGCAAGGATGGAGCTAGACAAAAAGAATGGAAGTGACCATATCATATGGAGGGATTAACTAGCACTCGTGCCAGGCTGGTTGCAGAAATCAAAGAACACTTGAAGACTAGGGCGGACACGGACAGGACATTGTCGGGTCAGCTAATTTTCGGAAGAAAAATAAAAGAGCAAAAAGATTAATTTTCTTTTTTTCCTTTCTTTTTCCGATCCAAACGACGTGAAAGTACAACGCAAAGTATGATCGAAACTTTCTTTTTTAATCATTGGAGATAGCTTTACTTCTGCTAGTTGACTAAACCCGAGATCGATCGGGTAACTCGTTAATGTGTTGGATTAAGTCTCGTTTGGTTCGCGGAATTAGGAGATTGGTAAAGAATAGTGATTACTTTTCTATATTTGGGAGCTAAATAAATTGTGAAGGAAAGAAAAATAATGTTTAATGGAAAAAAATTAGAAAAAAAAAATTAATGATTTCCTCCATCCAACCAAGGAATCACTTTTCAACCTTTAAGTATTTATTTATTTTTCTAATTTTTTTGGCATTTTCAAACACCGGAAAGAAGAATCAATGGAAATTGTAATTTTTCAAAGGAAAGAAAAGAGTAAGGAATTGATTTCCTTTCCTTTCCGCAAGCCAAACGAGGTCTTAGGATTGAAGATACTCGGACTCTGTTTTTGGTTCAGGTTAAAATATTTGAACCCGTTCAAAAATTGGGTTGGTCTAAGGTTCGTGTGTGGGATTACCCAAAGAAACCAGAATCTGACATATACGTTGGAAACGAAAGTGCGAAAACCATTCCCCAAACCAGACAGTACCTGCGAGAGAACCGAGCAAAACGCACAAACCAAAAACGCCAAACACAAATCGCAGACACAGAGATTTTTGACGTAGAAAATCCTTACGGAAAAAACCACGGAACGATCGTAGTCCAACCCTGAAAAGCCTCCACTAATGGAATAAGAAATACACATACTCCTTACAAACTTCTCACTGATCCAAACGGATCACCACAACTCTTTTGGAACAGAAAATAGATTATAACCACGAAGAATAAAGACAACGAGAAATACCCGAAACTGGTTTCCTTCTTCGAAACGGCCTCCAATCCTTCTTTCTGCTCTCCAATGTTGCAATGACACTCTTCCCTACTTTTCTTTCCTTGTTGCTATTTTTTTTTTAGAGAGATATATTTTAGGACCAGGAGACCTATATATAGCCTCAAACCCACAACTAGCATACCTATTATAGATAGAAATATCCAATCCAAATCCAAATACAAATCCATTGACATATTCCTATTATATGTAGGAATATCCAATCCAAATCCATTGAGATATTCCTATTATATTTAGGAATATCTAATCCAAATAAATTGAGGTATTCCGTAGAAATACTGAATCATACTCCGGAATATTTTTTATATAGGTTGGGAACCCCACCCAATCCAATAATATATATATATATATATATAGATAAACGGGATATGATCCAACAATATATATATATATATATATATATATAAACGAGATATGATCCATATGTTCATATTTTTAGATGAGCCATGCACACGTGGACCAATAGGAATGGATTCCTACATTCCATGTGCACCCATGTGCACTAGTACATTTCATTTCTTTTGGTTCATATGTGCATTGGTTCATGTAGTAATATGAACCTATGGCTCATATCCCTTTTATATATATATATATATATATATATATATATATATAACTGGTTGGATTAGGTTTGGGTTCGAGATAGACTTATGATTTATCGAATTAGATTAAGCTCAAATCAGATCCAATCCGTCCAAGTTGCAATCCTACGTATAGCCAGCCAACATATAGCCAGATCACTGGAACAGTACCCATAAAAGCTATAGTACATGCATACACATTTAAACTACTGAAGGTAGAGTAACATCACAATGTTATATTGTTAAGACTACTAACAAATACAAATTAAGAGGCCATCGAACTCAAACACAAGCCAAACACTTCAAGGATTTTTCATGTCTTGGGTGTAGATATAATCCGTGTGAGCTTCCGACCAATCCGTCGCGACTTCGCACTGCTTCGCATCTCCACATCCATTGTCCTCAACTTCCTGCTGAAAACAGCAAAATTGATCAACCACACCCCGGTCTAATTAAGAGAGAGCAGATGAATGTATTCCTTGGTTGCACGAGCTTAAACTTATAATTCTAACTGGTAATCCTGATGTTAAGCATCTCCAAGTCTATTGTTTTGTGATGTATCGTAATTTATATGTGGCATAAGTCACAAGACAATGTATTTTCTATGTGACAACAGTACTATTTTTACAAAATAAAATAAAGTATAAAAAATTTCTCCAATATAAAGTTATTGAGATATTACTCTTTTTTTCAACATCCAATTCAACTGGTTCTCTTCTTCCTTTTTCTAAATATTTTTTTATTTATAATTGATGACATGAGATAAAGACAGCCAACATCACAATATTTTCTATAACTTCTGTTATATAAGCTTTATAATTTATTTGACAATTACATTAAAAAAAATATAAAATTTTGTCATTACTGTGTGGCAACAATTTTTTTTCCCAACGGCACAACAAGGTTGGAGATGCTCTTACGGCATACTTCTGCTTGTGTTGTGCTTATAACTACACTGACTATAAATTTAATATAAGTTGACAGTCGTCCATAAAAAAAATTGGTCAATTCTTTCTCTTTAACTTTCTGTGATCCAAACAAGCTCATTCAGAGTATCCTAGATTTCTTGTAGTGCTGCATATGTAGGTATAGAAAGTCAATTTTTGTTCATCCACCAAAACTATGGTTTTGTTCCTCCTCCAATAACAACTTTGCATGTGTTAAGTTAAAGGTGAAAACTACTTTAGTGGATGAAGAAAACTAGTTTCAAAGTGATATTATTGTGGCTGAATTGACACATGTTAAGTGTTATTGAGGGTGAACAAATACCATGTTTTGATGGATGAACAAAAATGGACTCGGTATAGAAAGTTTAAGAATTAATCGTATAAGAAGATTGATAAGAAAATGTGTTCATGAGAGAGAGAGAGAGAGAGAGATCACTGGAGGAGCGTTAGATGCTGGTGATGGCTTGTCATCAGGCTCCGACATCAACCTCCTTGAACTAGTCGCTTTAGAAGAGAACACAGCTGGTAGTAGCAGCAGCAAGAGGACTAACAACAACTTGGACATTTTTTTCTTGAACTGGCTTTAGCGAGTGACTTACTAGTTGAGACAATTTTGAAGAGGGGGTGTGTCGAATTATATATAACCCAACCCAAGCAGACTTAATGGATTGATACTGCTCAACTCTCTGGACTTGATTGTCATTGACTAGTCCCTCCCTTCATTTGGAGCAGTATTAAACTATTAATGCAGGCCATGGAAATGTGCAGATACGTTTCTGGGCTTGTGTGAGTGCATTTAAAGTCAATTCAGCATTCCGAGGGAACACACACTTTGACAATCTCACACCATTAATCCATTGAGAGAGCTGCTGTCCCTGCTCCCATTACTGATTGGTCAACGTGTCTGTATTCACCATTCCTAGAAGAAGAAGAAGAAGGAGAAAAAACCCCTTCATCACTAACTTTGTAATTAGTATTTGATTTATTGCTTCAATGAAAGGTCGCAAGAGGCTAATTAATCTCATTGGAGGGAGGAAGATGACATGAATGAATGGACGGTGGAGTAACAGGTCAAGCTGCGTGTCGGGCCGGGCCGGGCCGGCCCGGCCCGGTCGACTGATGACTGGATTTGGACCATATCTAGACCGCTCAATTTTAAAAAATATATATACATAGATCTAGCTGGTTAATTGAAGAAGTTACAAGGTATTAGAAGATTTTGGGCTCAAAACTTCAAATCCCCTTTTATCTCCTTCATAATTTTTTAAATATGGACCGGGTACTTATCGGGTCTAACCTGAGGAGCTAAATTCAGTTTGAACCCAATAGACAATATGAGCCGGTCCGGATCTACGGTTCTAGAAATCAAACTCAATCTGATACCCGTTACAGTAGTGGGCCGGGGCAAGATATACCCGTTACAGTAGTGGGCCGGGACAAGATATACCCGTTGATCAGATTCGGGCCAACTCAGCAGGGGTTTGACCATGTCAGGCCTGAGTCGGATTTCGGATCGTCCGACCCGAAACACACATTGACAGAAATGTAAGAGATGTTGCATGAACACTGATAATTGGTCCACAACAATATTGCAGGTTGCTTGGAGAGATTAATATTGTACATGTTATGGCAACACAAGGGTCATTGATGTGACGAAGAGTGCGTCTGTGTTGCAGGTTCATTTGGATTCTTTGTTTCTCGGAAGTAGATGAACATCTTCTCACTGCACTAATTCGTGGAGACAAAAATATATTATAAGAACGACGTCTGTAAAATCTCGAATCCTTGATATTCTTTATTTGCTTGTTTATGTGGTTTTATCTTTGCATTAAGAAAATAATATATCCAATAAAGTCCGCCCAAAATTAAGTATGGATCCCTCTGAACCGACTTGAACCAAAATTCTAGTGGGTCTGCTTGGACTGAGCTCCGGATTGGACTTCTCGTGTTCTTGGCAGCTCCAAATTTTCAAATGACATCCGTGTCAGAAATCCAATGTATTTTTTCTCATATTATAAGTCAATTTTTGTTCACTCATCAAAACTATGATGTAAGTCCATTCTCCAATTAAGTATTATCACGTGTCAAAATAGAAGTTAATATTCCTTTGAATGTTCACAAAACTATAAAACTAAAAAACCCTACAATTTATAAAACTAAAAAACCTACCATTTTTATTCTAAACTTTGCTTCACAAAATGCAATGTCAGAAAATATTTCCAAACCCATCAACGATTTCTTAATCTTCAAACGAGCAAGAACATGATTTTCCTCTTTTATGAAAACTCAAAGAAATATCCTATACCCATTAATTAATTAATTAGAAACGGAATACATATTTCCCATTACACCTTACAAAATTAGGTATGAATACATTCTCTGAGACTATTTCTCTTAGTATCTGCAACAATGTAATTGATAATACACAATGGACCAGGAAAATTGACATGCTGTGCAAAGGTCGAACAGTAGGAACCAAGAATGTTGAAGACTTGAAAGTATCAACCTACTTTAAAAAAAAAAAAAAAAAAATTAGCAACCACTCAGAATACAAACATCATGCAATGGTAGTACTATGAGTTAGTCACCTTCTTAAAATGTTGGGAGCTAAGATTATCTCTGCAGCAAATATAATATATGTAGAATGGGGCCTTCAGAAAAGTTAGTTATGCCGAACTCGAGTGGCTTTTGTGGTTATCGAGGAGAGACGTAAGAATCTGACTGGGTGACGAAAGATCAGTGAATCGAGTCACGAGGTATATTATTTCTATCATTTATAAATGATGGGAGTTGGAGGATAGTGTCACGTCCCGATTCCGCAGAATCGCTAATCGTTTTCGGACGTGATGTCGTGCGAACGTAAGGCGTGTCCGCACAAGACCTAATATATATATATATATATATATATATATATATATATATATATATATATATAAACACAACAACAGAGTACGGAAGCTAAATAACACACATTGAAACGAAGAAAAGTTCTCTTTATTGATAATGTACATTTTTGTTACAAACTCTTGACTCAAAAGTAAAGAGGTGCCTCATGGGCTTACAAGAGGGACGCAAAATGAGATAGTCGTTCCATACATTACATCTCATACTAAAACTTCAAAAGATAATAGACACCTTCGGACGAAGCTATCGCCTTTGCCTCGGAGCTGCATAAGATGTGTGCACGAGCTCCGAATGATTGGTACAAGATTCAAAAGACATGAATGAAGTGCGCCGAGTAATGGACTAGTTGGGGGAAGAAGCTTCAGCTTCTCGTCGCGTCGTCTCCGCTCGGGGAACATGTTGCAACGAGGGTCAGTACTTTGAAAAGTATGAGTAAGGGCGAGCTAACCCAGCTAACCAAATCGACACAGTATTCATGTGAAGCATAGAAATTATTATTTTGGTCTATCTATCTTGCCTTAGTTCAAGTTACAGCATACAATAGGATTTGAAATAACTGAAATAAATATGCCACCGTTTGGTGACTTTTATCCGTTCGTCTGAACTACCTGCACAAAACTTACCATGTTCTTCCCTGCCACAAAGACATAGTTAGCTTACACAGTTTAAATATACAAACATATGTGGTCACTGTCATAACCATACAAGACGAGTTATAGTTAAGGTAGACGATAATCCTTGCAGTCGCGAGTAGATAGCTCCGTTAAGCTAGACGGTAAGTCCCAAACTCACCCGTGCTAGGCCATTAACACGACTATACTAACGTTCCGTCTAGGACGAATCGATTCCAGTGCCCCAGAGACTGTTCGTAGGAATCCTACACCTTGTGCACAAGTTGTCCGTGACCATGTATCGTCTCAAACTAAATTACCAAACCAAGCATTTAAAGACAACAAACATGAAATATAAGAATTCAGAAGAATTTTATAGCATAGCCCACCTGCTCAAGTTATCACATTTCAAGTTATGCACTACTCATTGCACAGTTATAGATGAATGAATTCTAGCTTCAACTGAAACATAAAATAGATACATGCATAGCGGACAATCACGCAACAATATGAGAGTACGATAATTTTTGTGTGACAAGCATAAGTGTTTCAAGTTTACTTCTTATTATCTTGACTCAGTTATTATTATTATGGTATCGTTGATCGGAACGTACAAACGATTCAGATTTTTAAGAGTGAAGACTTGGAAGAAGGGAGCTAATCAAAGGTAAGGTCACTCTCAAGTTGGTGAATCGGGGGAGAGAAATGAGAGATCTTCAAGACTCCGCTTGCGCGTCGCCTACACGATCACCTGCACGCACCAACATATGATCAATATCTCCTGTCTCGGTCTCCCAGAGTTCGATACCAAATACGAAGTTCAAAGAACGAAGACAATAAAATCTATCAAAACCGTTCAAGAAAATATAAGTCACAAAACCAACAAGAAAGCAACCAAGCGGCATCAAAAACGGGCAAAGAAACAAGTACAACGGAAAGGCCCCTCGTGACTCTGCCGTCGAGTCCTTCCTCGAGGCACGATCCGCTAAATATGGGACTTGATTCCGAAGAAACCAATCCATAACGAGAAAAAAATCTTGATTCAATCTGTCCCGATCGAACGATACCAAGCGTTTCTTAGCCGAGCTTCCCAAACAGGAGAAACAGGGTACTAAAGATAGTGGGTCCAAAAGGCATGCAACACAATATGCACAAAGTCTCGAGCGTTACGTCGGACATCTAAAAAAAAATTAGTTCCAAATCATCCTAAAGTCAGTTCCAACTCAGCCCAAAAGGACACATACTTGGCCCGTAGGCTCAATCTGGACAGTAGGCCATATCCGACCCGAATGTCCCTACACTTGCTCGAAAGTCCACACTTGCTAGTTCCAATTAATTTGAACAAATGAGACCTTAAATCCTCTGGATGCTTCTGATTCAAAATATATGCATCTTCCAAGAGGAATAGCCCGAGGGTGACTTGGTGACTCCCCATTGAACCCAATCCAATGACGACTCCGCATTAGACCGAGAGCAGATATGTTGTCCCCTATTTATGTCCCCTCTATATTACATATGTGTTTCTCTTTTTTTAATATCGGTTGGGGTCTACATGTAATAGGATGGAAACAGAAATATGAAACAGAATTAATAGGATAGCAGATCTGCTTTGCATTGGACCCAACCCCCCTTCTTCCTGCAAGCATCGAAGTCCGTGTTGGGAACAAAACAAGGAAATCGTTCCCTAAACCCGAGAGTTCCTGTGAGAGAACCGAGCAAAATGCATAAACCAAAAAACATCAAACACAAATCGCAAATACAGAGATTTTTGTGTAAAAAATCCAGATGGAAAAAATTACAGGACGATCGGAGTCCAATCCTGAAAAACCTCCACTAATGGAATAATGAGCTTGCACCCTCTACAAGCTTCTCACTGATCCAATACAGATTACAACAACTCTTTGGAACAGAAAATAGATTACAACCACGAAGAAAAAAGATAATGAGAAATATTCCAAATTGATCTCCTTCTCTGAAACGACCTCCAATCATTCTTTCTCCTCTCCAAAGTTGCAATGGCACTCTTGCCACCTTTTTTTCTCTCTCTTATTTTTTTTTCTTCTTATTTTTTTCTCATGTTGTTGTATATTGCATGAGACTTTATATAGACCCTTGCATGAATTAGGATTTTTATATGAAAATCTATGTATGGAAGCCAAAAATATTTATAGAAATACTATTAAATTCAATCATATATTTAATGGAAATCAAATCATAAATTGACTTGCCATAAATTAAAAATCCAATTATATAAAAAGTTAATAAATGAAAGATCTAATCATAAATATATAATTAAAGTCAAAGATAGAAATCTCATATAATATTTGCTTACCATAAATGTTCCAATACACGGCGCTCGATGCACTTCTCGAGCTTTTTTGACACATGGATGGCGCTCGTCGTGCTGCGGGGTATTCTCCACATAGGTTAGGAACCCCTCTGTCACGCCCCAGTCCCAAAATACATAGGACTAGGAACACGTAAGCATGCCAACCGCATGGTTATGGCACTCCAATATATGGAAACCATAACGCATACGTATGCTGTAATATGAATATCAAATCCACAAGTGGTATAAACTATCACAAGTCACAGGGTATAACTAAATCTCATCCACAAAAAATTATATATAAATAATTAACCAATATCTAAATAACTAGAACTCAATACAAGTATCTAAAGATGATAGTTGGATAGAAACAAATCCACTACCAAACTAGAATATAAAAGCAACACAATATAAGTACAACAACTAACAACCTCGAGGCTCGAAGAGAAGACATCCTCGAAATATAAGTAACCAGTCTGGATTTGTGCTCCTGCAAATACTCATGAACATCTACACCTGGAAAGGGACAGATCCTCAGAGGGACATAACAAGATACATAGAAGCATGCCAATAAAGTACTGAAATAAATATCCAATGGATCGCCTAACCGTCTAAGTGAATGCAGTTTGAGAACAACTTTCCAACAAGTGGACTATCTGGCTAAAAATGGGATTGGCGTGACTCTCTCGGAGAATCAGGGGCCTACAAAGCATGTCGTCTTTTGAACGGCAGAGGCCGCCTGATAATATATAATATATAGGGTGATCACCGCCCGTATCTCCAGCGGAGTTTCCGGGTTACAGAAGAAAAAAGTACAAAGGAGCCCAAATGCCTTACTTGTTGTTCTTCCTATCCCATGCTCTAAGCATGTCACATCCATGACACGATTTGATTCATAGCCTATCTTTAGTACAATAGCCCAACCTGCAACCAAACAAGGACAAGGGTTGGACCACCGTACTACAATAGGCTATGTCCATGGACTACTAATAACTGCTAAGTCTTCTAGCATGTAAAGTTTCTAACAGCAGTTATCCCTAATGCACGGCCCGTTCGTATAGGAGGCCAAACCTGTCACGCAGTCCGTGATCTATATGAGACTCACACTCGTGTAACAGCTGTGTCACGGCCAATAAAACCTAATGATGCTTCATAATAATGGGGTGGTCTCATAAACAAGATCAATGCATATACATAATAAAAAAATATCACGACGACACCGTCGTTGCACCCAAGTTTCCTTGGATGCGCATTTTATATAGCAGTTAAAATATATGAACTAAAGATAGAAAATAATATGCATGCAATATATGGAAAATGAATAACAGTACAATGGCAAGGTATACTTGTCTGGCAAGAAAGCTGCAAAATATAACGTCCAGATGTCAAACACCAAGAGTCAGAAACTACGGCCTCAGAATGAACGTCTCCGGATGCTGAAATAAACATCACCAACATCCCCAGAATAAGCAAAATAGCTAGAAAACACTACCCTTTCGTCCAATTTGGACACAGGGACAAAACGGTAATTTCGGGTCAAAGTGGGGTCCACATGTGGGCCACTTTGCACCGAAAAGCGTGCCAAGGGTAACGGTCTCTAAATGGGACAAAATTATAGGTCAAACAAATTTTAAACGTCAGTACGAACTCAACGGTATGTCCAATTTTGGATTCCGGTGAGCCAAACACAATTTCGCCCAAAAAGTCAACCGTGGGGCCCGCCAATAGGTGACTTGGTCAACTGTCTCAGAATCACGTAAAACTTGGGTCACAAGACCAGACGATACCACGAATCCAATGGCGTAAGTTTTGTCGCGTTCTGACTAGCGTACACTAAATGGTGCAGGGTTTTGCAAAAGTTGCGATACGGAAAAAAAATTCGGATACGGACTGATTCCGACGCGCACACGCGTCCAAATCAGTTTCCGTGAAAGCCCACACGTCTGGGTATACTGTGCGCACCTTTTGGTATACTTGGTACACGACGGGACGGTCCCGTTTGGCTGGGCGCACTCCGTATCGTAATTTTTGGAAGATGGAAAAAGTATGTTTTCATGATTTTCTATCTGATTTATTTCTACATACAGCAACAAATAAATTATTGTATTTGACAGAAAATAAACTAGGTTAGGTGGTCTTCGCATACCAAAAGAAAAAACCAAATTCGGATCTCTGTGGTGGGAGATACGAGTCCGTGAACATGGGTCATCGCAACAGAATTTCTGAAATTAAAAGTGGTCATTTTTCTTCGACTTGGCGTCGATTTTTGCCTAGGTTAACGCGATGTACGATGAAAACTAATCTACAGGATTGGAAGGGGGATAGGTGAGGATTATACCAGTGAAGACGGGGTCGAGTTTGGTCGAGTGAGGAGACAGAAAATAGGGCTTGAACAGAGCTTCGCTGTTGCAAAATGCTGTCGTGGCGCGCGGTCACGCGGGGGTCGCGGGGCTGCTCCGGCGGCTCTGGTCGGCGTCGGGGCTGAGCTGGGTCGGCAGCGTCGAGGCGTGGGGATGGAGTAGATTAGGGCTAGGGTTTACATAACTATATATAGAGAGAGAGATCGTGAGAGCAGGGGGGGTTGTTCCGCGCGGGGGTGTTTTATACTACAGCCGCTGCTGCTGATATTGTAATGCGGTGCGGGTTTTATAGTTAACGGGTTGGGTTGTATTGGGTAGGGTAGGTATTTAGCTAATGGGTTCTAGTCCATTTACTAATTCTTTTCTTTTCTTTTCTTTTCTTTTTCCTTTTATTCTATTTCTAATTCCATTCTTTCCATTTCTAATTTCTTTTTATTTCTTTTCTTAAACTTTATATATATATATATATATATATATATATATATATATATATATATATATATATAATTCTATAAATTTATATTAGTGTATACAATTAAGCTATCAACTGTCCACAGGGTCTCCCACATGGAATTAATTAGAAAAAAATTATAATTGCTCCAAAAATCCCCTAAATGCACAAACACCTAAAATAAAAATTAAATAAATTCTATTTTCTCTAATTAGCTCATAATTACTACAAATTAATTAAATAATTAATTAAAAAGGTAAATATAATTTTTGGAATTTGGGGTTTTACACCCTCCCACTCCAACAAATCTTCCCCTTCACAACTATGTGGAGGGGGTCATCATCCCGACGATCCGCCTGCAGTATTCAAACTTTTTTCTTGGTAGAACCTTTGTGAATATGTCTACTCCGTTGTCATCTGTATGAACCTTTTCAAGCGTCGCTTGCTTCTTTTCAACCACATCCCGTATCCAATGATACCGGGTATCAATGTGCTTAGATCGGCTATGAAATATTTGGTTTTTCACAAAGTAAATAACACTCTGACCATCGTAAAGCAAAGGATACAGCTCTTGCATTAGCCCAATTTCCTGTAACAGTTTCTTTATCCACAATAACTCCTTGTAAGCCTCCATCGCCCTAATATACTTTGCCTCTGTTGTCGATAAGGCAACACACTTTTGCAACCGCGACTTCCACGATACTGCTCCACTAGCAAACATCATCACATAGCCTGAAGTCGATCGTCTCGTGTCTACATCTCCAGCCATATCAGCGTCAGTATACCCAACCATCTTCAGCTCGTCACCACCAAAAGAAAGTCTCAAATCGGCAGTGCCCTGAAGATATCGTAGAATCCACTTGACCCCACTCCAATGTACCCTTCCAGGATTGGAATTATACCTGCTAACTGTGCCAACTATGTGAGCGATGTCTGGCCTCGTATACACCATATAATACATAAGACTTCCCACAACTGAGACATATGAAACCCGCTCCATATCTTTATTCTCGTCCTTGGTAGATGGATAATGCTCCCCAGTAAACTTAAAGTGAGCCGCAAGGGGGTTACTCACTTTCTTCGACCAGTCCATCCCGAAACGCTGAAGTACCCGGTGAATGTACTTCTTTTGGGATAAGTGTAGAACCTTGGACTCTCTCTCTCGGCTGATCTCCATCCCAAGAATAGTCTTCGCTGTGCCTAAATCCTTCATAGAGAATATCCTAGTGGCATTCTGACCCACCAGTAGCATATCATCAACATAGAGCAGTAAAATGATAAAATTATCCTCAGCAAAGTACCTTAAAAATACAAAGTGGTCCGACGTCGTCCGTGCATAACCATGCTCCCCTATAAACGACTCGAACTTTCTGTACTACTACCTCGAAGCCTGTTTCAGACCATACAAGCTCTTTCTCAACTGACAAACCAAGTGTGACTTGTCCTTCTCACAGAATTCCTCTGGCTGCTCCATGTACAACTCCTCCTCAAGATCACCGTGGAGGAATACCATCTTCACGTCCATTTGTTCGACCTCCAAGTAAAAATTGGCTACCAATGCTAGCACTACCCGAATAGACGAATGCTTGACGACTGACGAAAAGATCTCATCATAATCTAGACATTTTTGCTGACCGTAGCCTTTAACTACCATCCTTGCTTTGTATCGAGGGCGAGTAGCATCATCTGTCTGCTTCACTCTGAACACCCATTGATTCTTCAAAGCCTTCTTTCCCTTTGGCAACCACACCAGATCATAAGTAGAGTTGGACTCCAAGGAACTCATCTTCTCATGCATGGCCTCCATTCACTCCTGCATGTGTTAGTCTTCCATAGCCTTTGTAAAACTTTTGGGTTCTCCACCGTCAGTCAGTAGCACATACTCACCCGGTGAGTATCTCGTAGATGATCGACAAGAACTAAAAGACAAAATATAAGTTTCAAGGCTGGTACGACAGTCGATGGCATGACAGTCGAGGACTCAAAATTCAAGGCATGCCAAAGTCAGAGCTCACTTATCGAGGTTGAACCAAGCAAGAGTGCGCCAAGAGATAACAAGTGTGTCGGATCATTAATCTATTAAAAGTGCGCCAACCGTTGAGCGTCCAGAAAGTGCGACAAGGGTTACATAGGAGCGGCGCATTTTTGATAGTTAATGCACAATGTGTCAATTGTGCGTCTGTTTGTTAATCTGGTTAAAAGTACGCCAATCAATAGAAAGTTGGTCCAAAGTGCGTTAAAAGGTAGACTGACGCACTTTTGCTTGGTTATTCATTAGTACATCAATTGTATGCCAATGGCTGAAGTCTTCCCAAAAGTGCGCCAAGAAGGATTTTTCCAAAAATCCACCCCCTTGACATACTTTTGCAAGAAATTGGCAGTACTCTTAAAGTACGCACGAGTATGGAATGTGGGTCACACTCAACATGTACCCATGATATAAATCCTCATGTGTACTTCTTGTCACTGTTCTTCTTCTCCAGCTAACCCATCATTGATGCACTCAGAACTTAAGTTTGAGACTATGACAGTGCTCCAAATCACAAATGCCAAGGAGCAAAGCTACATAATATAGGATGCTCATAACTATGAGCCAAGTACTTTTCCATTATACAAAGTTTTGGGAGATCATTCCCTCAAAATATCAATAAAAATCATAAATCAAGAACTCAGATCTACAAGATCCTAGCCATAAAAATCTAAAACAGCAATCACTAAAGATCAAGAGAAACTCAGTCCCAACAATATAAGCTAAAAAATCATAGAACTAATGAAAAAATAAATTCATGCATGATCCATGTTTCTTCATTCCAAGCAAGATGTACTTGCCTGTGAAAAAAAGATGGAAAGAGAACAAGAACACAATAATGGAAGAAAGAGAGGGAAGGCAATAATATATATAGGCAAGGGGTGGATGGTGAACCATCGGATCTCTCCAACAAATCCAAGCCACACACCCTACCTACCACCACCACACTATCAATATTAGCCAATGTGCGTCAAGCTCCATTCAACTGTGCGCTTGAAGTATGTCACGCCAGATCCCGTAAGGGCTGATCATCCTCGCATGGTTCTTACGGAACCGATCGTCCTCGCTTGGGTGTAATATCGTGCAAGCCTAAGTTGCGCTTGCACAAGACGTAATACCTGCACAAGACACAAGTTAGACAAAAATATACTTATATAGGGGCACATAATTTAAATGTAGAGAACCAAAGTTGAACATATTTGATAGGAACACAAAATACTTTCGTTATTAGATACTTGAAGATTGGATTACAAAGTACTTGCTTGGTTGATTACAAAAATATGCCATAGATGGATTACAACTCTTTTTATAAACCCAAAAACTAGCCACAACACCCAAGCATCATATCCTTTTAGTAGGACCAAAATCAAAACACCTGGCAGATGAAGAGCTTGCACACAGGAGAGGAAAGCTTTGGGAAGCAGCACGAGCACGGTTCCGCTTGAAGGGATGCGCTCCTAAAGCTTCAAAATGCTTGCCAAACTCTCGCTACCAGAACCTGGAGATATGTCAACAAACGTGGGTCAGTACTACAATATGTGCTAGTGAGCGACCGTGGCCTAACTCACCTAGAAATTCATACTAAATAAATATGCGAAGCTAGCATTATTAGGTGATATTTCTAGTTGTCTAGTTTCTTTTTAACAATTCATGCAAAGAAACATAAACGATAAATTGAAACATGCATATGATAATTCTTACCCATGACCGAACGGTTATCCTACAACAGACACACAAGTTAGCAACAATTTACATATATGTATGTATCTCATGAATCTAACTTTTTGCATCAAACGGTTAGGCATAGCAAGAAGGAAAATTCTAGCATATCACCTAACAACATGATGGTCCATGGAAAATCCATGATTAGCAGTTGGGACGTTCAAACTTATCTTACTAATAGACTGGCACCCTTCCTTATCCACGAGGTCTTCAAGCCTCAGGGTGTCATGCCCTCTCCTAGGCCGAACGATTTCTAGTGCCCCAGGAACCGATCGAGAGGGTACGTCCTTATGCACAAGTTTGTCCAGATTGATGCATGAATGCACTTCTATCAAAATAAAATTGCTATTATGCAATAGTAGAACAACGAGCATATAATTCATCATTCTTCTTATTAGATGTACGGGACACGTAACCATATATCTTTTTTTTATTGGTTTAACAAGTGATCAAGGGACATGTTTATATTCATTTGAACGAGCAATACAACAGTTCCATGTATCAAGCATTTAGTTACTACCTTTTTTAACTTATCTTGTTTATGTAAAAATATTTAGCATAGTGATAGGCATCATAAGTGAACTAGAGATTCTTTTTATTAAGGCGTGCAGGCTAAAGGATTCATTGAAGGGCCAAAGCCACTCACTGATTGAATCGAACGAGAGGATGGGGAAGTCTTATGCAATGATCACTCTGGTTATGCGTCCTAAAATTATAACAATACTTGGTTAGCATCCTTCGATCTCTTTCTTTTACATTCAAAAAGAATGCACAAGCGGAAAAAGCGAATCATGAAAATCAAGTCATCGAAAGCAAGACAAAATACAAAGCAACACAAAACCAAGCAGCAAAACAACCAACGAAAACTCTTGGAGTTATTTTAATATAAACTATTCCATCAGCTTGAAGGGTTCATTATATTTCGTCCATGTTGATTTGGCGGTAAGGTTTTCCCGATACTCGATTCTCAACCGAGTCAAAGTAACAAGTGTTCCATAAGTAAACCGCTAGAAGCGGGGTATTACATAATACCCCACTGAGAAGAAGTTTTATCCTCAAAACTTAAGAGATTAAGGAGTCGAGGATCAAGGCATCAAGAGGTCAAAGGAATCAGACTCACAACATCGTGTCCGCTCGTATCACGCTCAATATTCAGCTGATACGCTCTAGCCCTTCTCGTTTAATTATTTTGTCCATTAGCTTGAGCTGGAGCTGACACGGTATTTTGATTATGGTCGTGCCATGTACCGCCATGGGATTACGGTGGTATGACTCTAGTTGTGGCAGTTCTTTGATAGATGACCCTTCTGACCATATTTGAAGCATTCACCGTTAGCAGTATGACAAATTTCTCTGGTGTGGCCAATACAACCACAGTAACTGCACTCTGGCCTAGTGCGCTACTCATCATCGGCCTTCTTCTCTCTATTATGGTATCTTTTAGTAGGAGGAATTTGAGGAGCCGATACCTTTTTTGGAGCACTTCGTGGTATGAACTGTTCAATCTGCACTGCTGCCTCAAAATCTTGTATGTATGACGTGCACTCTCGGTTCATAACATCCTTTCGCAGGTTGTCATTTAGGCTTCTTATGAACCAATGTGTACGGACCCTCTCATTAGGAATCATTGAGCTAGTGAACTTAGTAAGCTTGGAGAATTTTGACTCATAGTCTTCGACGGATATGCTCCTTTGCATAAGTTCGGTAAACTCATCTTCTTTTTTCTGCCTGACAACTGGTAGAAGATACTGTGCAAGAAATACATCCTTGAACATTCCCCAGGTGATCCTACCATCATGATGCTTTGTGGCAAGATCTAGATTCTTGATTTGCCACCAGTCGTGTGCACGTAACCGCAACTGCATGACCGCACACGCCACCCTGTTGTTCGCAGGTATCGAAGCAAACACAAATAAGCCCTCCAACTTGGTGATCCAGTTCATCACCTTATCTGGCGCGGTCCTGCCTTCAAACTCCAGAGGGTTCAACTTCAGAAACTTAGCACCCCTAAAGGTAGACTTCCTGGCTGCCCGTCGAGGCTCATCAGTTTCTGCTAAGCCTGTTCCCTGAGGCACAGTCGCTATTGTTACAGGTGTCGCGGTGGTTCCTGATGTACCACTATGGGCTACCAGTATTGTTACTATTTAAGTCAGAGAGTCAATATATTGTTGATGTGCCAAGGCTCTAGCATCATCCCGTTGCTACTGAGCTTCGAACCATTCCTGTTGGGCCTCATGTCGATCATTCTAATTTTCGAACATAGCAATCAGCCTATCGACTTGGTCATCGCTTGTCACGCCCCAGTCCCAAATACGTAGGACTAGGAACACATAAGCATGCCAGCCGCATGGATATGGCAACTCCAATATATGAAAACCATAACCCATATGTACGCTGTAATATGAATATAAACTCACATGTGGTATATATAATGTCACAAGTCACAGATATGCTAATCTCATCCACACAACAAGTCATAGAAAGAAATAGTAAACTAGAATAAGGAGTCTGAAATATCCAGAAAATAATAGTCGGGTGAGACAAATCCACTACCAATGACTATAACCAAAACTAAAATGAGAGAGGAGTATAAAGTCTCCAATATAAAACAATATGAAGACAGAAGTGTATCAGCTAAAAGAATCCATCGCCAGATAATCAATGATGATCAGAAGGTAAGACCTCCTCGATAGAAAATAATGCGTCAGGTCCAGGCCCGTACTCCTGCAAATACTCAATAGCAGATACACCTGGCAGAGGACCAGGTCCTCAGAGGGACGTAACAAGATACAGAAAATACGAGCCAACTTGAATACAGTAAACATGCATATTATTTGAAAATAAATAAGTACGCTATACAAGACAATCTATATGAATGCAAATGAGGACAACTTTTCGACGTATGGGCAAGGGTAGGCTACTCGATCTAATCCTCACAACCTCACGCTCGTCAGTGGACATCATCAGCCGACATACCGCCGGGGTAGCGACCCTCGGACTCCATCAATCGACATACCGCGGGGGTAGCGACCATCAGACACGACCCACCATAGTGCGTGCTAGTGACTACGGTGTTACCAGAGTGGTTAAAAGCCCATACGCCTAATGATTGTCCTCTACGATACTAAGTGTCAAGTGTGTGTCAACATATCTAATATATAGTAATGACTGAAAGGAACTACACATGCAATAAATAAACAGAATGAAATAATTATACAGAAATATACTAAGCATGTAAAATACTGTAACAATTTGGCAAGGTATCTTGCCTGGTAAGAAAGCTGCAAGGTGTACTGTCCAGAAGTCAAACGCACAGGATCAAAAAGCTATGGCCGCAGAACAAATGTATCCGGATGCTGAAATAAATATCACCAACGTTCCCAGAATAAGCAAAATAGCTAAAAAGCACTTCCCTTTCGTCCAATTTAGATACAGGGGCAAAACGGTAATTTTGGGTAAAAGTGGGGTCCACATGTGGCCCACTTTGCACCGAAAAGCGTGCCAAGGGTAACAGTCTCTAAATGGGACAAATAATAGGTCAAACAACTCTAAATGTCAATACGAACCCAATGGTATGTCCAAATGTGGATTCCGATGAGCCGAACATAATTTTGTCCAAAAAGTCAACTGTGGGGCCCGCCAATTGGCGATCTGGTCAACCATCTCAGAATTGCGTGAAAATTGGGTCACAGGACCAGCACATTACCACGAGTCCAGTGGCGCAAGTTTCATCGTAATCTGACAAGCGTGCACAAAATACGTGCGAGTTCCACAAAAGTTGCGACACGGGGTGTGTCCGCGGATACGACCTGATTTCGGCGCGCACACGCGTCCGAATCAGTCCCCACGAATTTTCACGTGTCCGGTTACGCTGCGTGCACCATTCGGTATACTTAGTACACGGCGAGGCGGTCCCGTTTGGTGGGGCGCGCTCGTTTTCTAACTTTTGGAAATCTGGAAAAAGTGGGTTCGTGCAGCTTTGTGACGAATTTAACTATGTCCACAGCAACTAATAATATAGGATTCAACAGAAAATAAACTAGATCAAGTGTTCTTCATGTATCAAAAAGAATCACTGAATTCGGATCTGTGTGGTGGGAGATACGAACTCGGCAATATGGGTGGTCACCGCAGTTTTCTGCGATCCCAGAATTGGATCTGCTCCGCCCACTTTGGACGCTGTTTTTCGCCTAGGGGTACACATTTTTCGAGGTTGGATATAATACAAATATGAAAGAGGGTTAAGGGGTGAGCATACCGGTGAAGACGGAACGGCGTTTGGTTGAGCGAGTCGACGGAAAACAATTCCGGAGCGAAGGTGCCTCGTGTGGGAATCCGCAGTGCGCGAGGTCGGAGTCGTCGGGATGGTTTGGATGGCTTGACGGGGCTTCTCTGGCTGCGGTGACGGCTCTAGATGGGAAGAGGAGGTCTGGAGATTTAGATTAGGGTTTTTGAGATATATATATATATATATATATATATATATATATATATATATATATATATATATATATATATATATATATATATTTAATATAATAGGAAAGAGGGAATATGGATGGAGGCGTCCGCGTGTAAAAAAAGAAAAGGGAAGGAATAGGCTTGCTGCTTAGCAAATGGGCGGGTCTGGAATTAGCTATTGGCTAAAGGGGGCGGTCCTTAGCAAGTTGTTAATGAGTGGTGGTGGGTCTTAGCAGCAAAGTTGCTAAAGAATGGGATTAGTAGTAGTGTTATGTTGTTAGTATTATTATTATTATTATTGAATTCCTATTTAATAATTCTTTTTCTTTCTTTCCTTTTCCTTTCTAAATATTTATATACATATATATATTTGTGTATACATATATATTATATATATACTCATAAGAAAATTCATGGATTAGAATAATGCACACCATTAGGCTAGCAACTGCTTAAGGGGGTCTCCTACATGGAATAAATTCCGAAAAATTCCTGATGGTCCCATAAATCCTCTAAGTGCCCGAACACCTAAAATAAAAAATTATTAAAAATCTATTTCTCCTATTTAGCACATAATTACCATAATTAAATTATTAATTAATAAAAAATAATAAATACAGTTTTTAGAAATAGGGGTTTTACATTCTACCCAACTTACAAAAATTTCGTCCTCGAAATTGACACTAACCCATATTCATAATGATATCTATAACTATTACACTACATTGGTATCTAGTAGGACTCCTGAAACTCATGGTCTGTCATTCTAACACTTCCTCATCTATTGTCCAACCACTATTTTATCATCCTCTAACTCGTCTACACTACCCAACTTACAAGATCCTACTAGTAGTCACATTCCTTGAAGCTATTGTCTAGGTTTGTAAGGCAATTACATTTATTGGGTCGAGAATCTTGGGATACTTGTCTGGAATCTCATAACTATGACTTTTTCCATAACCGTCAAGTATCATAGTCTAATACTGCCACGCCACCTGGCCAGTATGGCTGCAAGTAATTCGACTACTCTACCAAAATTGTCTGGCGGCAACTGTCGCTACCTCGCCAGCGATTTGTCATAGTCATCAGTTCGTAACAAGTGCCTTCAACTCTTTCCTAGGCATAGTCTAAGTTTTTAGGGAAACACTTAAGGTCTTGACTAACTATTAGGGGTATGATCTAGCTCAAATGATCTAACAATTTCTACTAGGCTACATGGTGCTACTTAAGGGTTAAACTACTAAAGAATACAGACATTGCTATAGTGCATATACATATATTAAGAACTCATCCTTAGCTATCAAGCATTACTAACACATTTATGTTTAACTAACAAAATAGGGGTGAGGTTGATATGAATCAAACAATTCATAATGGCACGAAAGATACGACTATGATAGGAAGAGTTAAGCACGAGATAAGGAATGAATATAAAAGGAGAAGATGAGTCACCCCAAGAGGGCGAGATAATGATAGGAAAAGAATACTACTACTGCTACTCACGTCATCCATTAGCATCGCGTGTATGCCACCTGGATAAAATATACCTACATCCTCATAACTGCTAAACTACCATATATATAATTATACAGCTATTTGTACATCTAAGATCTTGTGTCACAATGGGGTCATGAGTATGCAAAGACAATTATAACTAAAAGGTCGTACCTGTATCTACGGCTTCCTGTGTCTGCTCTCCCATACTTGTCATAATGAGTGCTTGACCTTGTCCTTGATTGATCAACTGGGGTCTAGTCCCCTCCATTTGTGCAGACTGTAGAAGCAGTGGTGGGTCACTTTGGTCTTCTATACTTGAGGGTGTATGCGGTATTCCTGATTCTAATGCCATAGGTCTCTGGTTCTGTTTAGGACATTCTCGGGCTTGATGGTGACTTGATCCACATATCATGCACAACCCCAATCGACGATGACAGTCTCTTATAATATGACCTATCTTACCACAATAGTGACAAGTACGGAGCTCCCTGGTTGGATATGGTGCAGCACTATCTGATTGCTGGCGTGTCAAAGGGTGTCTAATGAGTCCTCCTTGCTGTGTCCTTACTGGTCCCTGATAAATTCTCTGTTGAATTCTGTTGCCTTTGCTGATGGCCTCCTGGATCCTGGCCTCTGTCAATAGCTCGGCATAAGAGATCCGGGACTGGGAGCTAGTGTAGTGTTGGATCTCCCGAGTCAGCCCACGGTGAAATCTCTTAGCCTTATCTAAGTCATTAGGTATTAGGACTGTGCCATACTTACCGAGACGGCTAAATTCTGCGTCATACTCATCAACCGTCTTGTCCCCTTGCTCTAGATGGAGGAACTGATCGTACAATGCGTCCTTTACTGTATCCGGGAAGTACTTCCTCTCAAAGCATTCCAAGAATTATTCCCAAGTCTGACGCGTACCCAACTGGCGCTCCATTGATTCCCACCAGTGATGCGCGTTGCCTTCTAACTGAGTCCTCACGCCTATCATCCATAGGTCAGAAGGTAATTGTGATGCCTCTAACAACTTCTTGGTATTGGCAATCCAGTTCGTGGTCTCCTCTGGACTCTCATTACCCTTATATGACTTAGGGCCCATCTGCACAAAGTCTTTGACTGAACCAACCCGAGCTTGTGGTACTGAAGCTAGTGCCTGGGTTGGTACAGGGGCTAGTGCAGCCATTCTCTCAAGTGTTGCCAGAAATTCTAGCCTCTGCTCTGCTGTTTGCTGTCTTTGTTCTTGCATTATCATCTGGAAGAATTGGAACAGCTGCGCTTGGCCATCTTGCGGTGCTAGTGGAGCTGGAAAAGTCCCATTAGGTATCATGGAAGGAGTTGATGGAATTTGATTGTTAGTCAGTCCATCCAGTCCGGGAAGAAGAGGTATCGTTGAGGTCACTCCTAGTGGTTGGTCGTCGTCCCCTGGAGACGTGTTATCCCCGGTGGTGGCATGCCCGTTATGCAAATTCATCTCTCTGCAAGAGATGGACGAAGGATTAAGGAGAGTACATGAATCAAGCAGGATGCAAGAACTTAAGTAGGACATATTGGAAGGAAGGTAAGTTATAGTCAAGTGGATGAGATCTAAAATTCTAATCCTAGGTGCAGGCCCGCTCGGTACAGTTACGTAACCGAAACGGCTAACTCGACCTTCATGGGCCACCACAAAAACATGTCACGCCCCAGTCCCAAATACGTAGGACTAGGAACACGTAAGCATGCCAGCCGCATGGATATGTCAACTCCAATATATGGAAACCATAACCCATACGTACGCTGTAATATGAATATAAACTCACATGTGGTATATATAATGTCACAAGTCACAGATATGCTAATCTCATCCACACAACAAGTCATAGAAAGAAATACTAAACCAGAATAAGGAGTCTGAAATATCCAAAAAATAATAGTCGGGTGGAGACAAATCCACTACCAATGACTATAACCAAAACTAAAATGAGAGAGGAGTATAAAGTCTCCAATATAAAATAATATGAAGACAGAAGTGTATCAGCTAAAAGAATCCATCGCCAGATAATCAACGATGATCAGAAGGTAAGACCTCCTCGACAGAAAATAATGCGTCAGGTCCAGGCCCGTACTCCTGTAAATACTCAATAGCAGATACACCTGGCAGAGGACCAGGTCCTCAGAGGGACGTAACAAGATACAGAAAATACGAGCCAACTTGAATACAGTAAACATGCATATTATTTAAAAATAAATAAGTACGCTATACAAGACAATCTATATGAATGCAAATAAGGACAACTTTTCGACGTATGGGCAAGGGTAGGCTACTCGATCTAATCCTCACAACCTCACGCTCGTCAGTGGACATCATCAGCCGACATACCGCGGGGGTAGCGACCCTCGGACTCCATCAATCGACATACCGCTGGGGTAGCGACCATCGGACACGACCCACCATAGTGCGTGCTAGTGACTACGGTGTTACCAGAGTGGTTAAAAGCCCATACGCCTAATAATTGTCCTCTATGATACTAAGTGTCAAGTGTGTGTCAACATATCTAATATATAGTAATGACTGAAAGGAACTACACATGCAATAAATAAACAGAATGAAATAATTATACAGAAATATACTAAGCATGTAAAATACTGTAACAATTTGGCAAGGTATCTTGCCTGGTAAGAAAGCTGCAAGGTGTACTGTCCAGAAGTCAAACGCACAGGATCAAAAAGCTATGGCTGCAGAACAAATGTATCCGGATGCTGAAATAAACATCATCAACGTTTCCAGAATAAGCAAAATAGCTAAAAAGTACTTTCCTTTCGTCCAATTTGGACACAGGGGCAAAACGGTAATTTTGGGTAAAAGTGGGGTCCACATGTGGCCCACTTTGCACCGAAAAGCGTGCCAAGGGTAACAGTCTCTAAATGGGACAAACTATAGGTCAAACAACTCTAAATGTCAATACGAACCCAATGGTATGTCCAAATGTGGATTCCGATGAGCCGAACATAATTTTGTCCAAAAAGTCAACTATGGGGCCCGCCAATTGGCGATCTGGTCAACCATCTCAGAATTGCGTGAAAATTGGGTCACAGGACCAGCGCATTACCACGAGTCCAGTGGCATAAGTTTCGTCACAATCTGACAAGCGTGCACAAAATACGTGTGAGTTCCACAAAAGTTGCGACACGGGGTGTGTCCGCGGATACGGCCTGATTCCGGCGCGCGCACGCGTCCGAATCAGTCCCCACGAATTTTCACGTGTCCGGTTATGCTGCGTGTACCATTCGGTACACTTGGTATACGGCGGGCGGTCCCGTTTGGCGGGGCGCGCTCCATTTTCCAACTTTTGGAAATCTGGAAAAAGTGGGTTCGCGCAGCTTTGTGACGAATTAATTTAACTATGTCCACAGTAACTAATAATATAGGATTATTCAACAGAAAATAAACTAGGTCAAGTGTTCTTCATGTATCAAAAAGAATCACCGAATTCGGATCTCTGTGGTGGGAGATACGAACTCGGCAATATGGATGGTCACCGCAGTTTTCTGCGATCCCAGAATTGGGTCTGCTCCGCCCACTTTGGACGCTGTTTTTCGTCTAGGAGTACACGTTTTCCGAGGTTGGATATAATACAAATATGGAAGAGGGTTAAGGGGTGAGCATACCGGTGAAGACGGAACGGCGTTTGGTTGAGCGAGTCGACGGAAAACAATTCTGGAGCGAAGGTGCCTCGTGTGGGAATCCGCAGTGCGCGAGGTCGGAGTCGTCGGGATGGTTTGGATGGCTTGGCGGGGCTTCTCTGGCTGCGGTGACGGCTCTAGATGGGAAGAGGAGGTCTGAAGATTTAGATTAGGGTTTTTGAGAGATAAATATATATATATATATATATATATATATATATATATATATATATATATATATATATATATATATATATATATAATATAATAGGAAAGAGGGAATAGGGATGGAGGCGTCCGCGTGTAAAAAAAGAAAAGGGAAGGAATAGGCTTGCTGCTTAGCAAATGGGCGGGTCTGGAATTAGCTATTGGCTAAAGGGGGCGGTCCTTAGCAAGTTGTTAATGAATGGTGGTGGGTCTTAGCAGCAAAGTTGCTAAAGAATGGGATTAGTAGTAGTGTTATGTTGTTAGTATTATTATTATTATTATTGAATTCCTATTTAATAATTCTTTTTCTTTCTTTCCTTTTCCTTTCTAAATATTTATATACATATATATATTTGTGTATACATATATATTATATATATACTCATAAGAAAATTCATGGATTAGAATAATGCACACCATTAGGCTAGCAACTGCTTAGGGGGTCTCCTACATGGAATAAATTCCGAAAAATTCCTGATGGTCCCATAAATCCTCTAAGTGCCCGAACACCTAAAATAAAAAATTATTAAAAATCTATTTCTCCTATTTAGTACATAATTACCATAATTAAATTATTAATTAATAAAAAATAATAAATACAGTTTTTAGAAATAGGGGTTTTACATCGCTCGTTGCGTGCGATGTCCCTTGATTACCTGTTATAGTCATCTTGTTGCAAAAGAGAGTAGCTTGCATTAGTCTCATAACGTATTATGGACTTATTGCATGGGACGTTGGGTTTTCATATATTTTAAGAGCGGGACATTAACACCTTTGATTTACTTATATAGATTCGCAACCATTTTTGAAATATGAGACTTTTAAAATCGCTTAAAAACTTATATCATTTTTGAAAACGATATTTGAAGAGGCCAAGGACATAAAGTCGTGCTTTGATACTACCTGACACGCATCCCGTAAGGGCTGATCGTCCTCGCTTGGTCCTTACGAAATCGATCGTCCTCGCTTGGGCGCAATACCGTGCAAGCCTAAGTTGCGCTTGCACAAGGCATAGTACCTGCACAAGACATAAGTTAGACAAAAATATACATATATAGGGGCACAGAATTTAAATGCAGAGAACCAAAGTTGAACATATTTTATAGGAACACAAAATACTTTCTTTATTGAATACTTGAAGATTGGATTACAAAGTACTTGCTTGGCTAATTACAAAAATATGTCATAGATGGCTTACAACTCTTTTTACAAATCCAAAAACTAGCCATAACGCCTGAGCATCATATCCTTTTAGTAGGACCAAAATCAAAACACTTAGCAGATGAAGAGCTTGCACACAGGAGAGGAAAGCTTTGGGAAGCAACACGAGCACGGTTCCGCTTAAAGGGATGCGCTCCTAAAGCTTCAAAATGCTTGCCAAACTCTCGCTACCAGAACCTGGAGATATGCCCACAAACGTGGGTCAGTACTACAAAATGTACTAATGAACGACCGTGGACTAACTCACCTAGAAATCTATACTAAGTAAACATGTGAAGCTAGCATTATTAGTTGATCTTTCTAGTTGTCTAGTTTTTTTTAACAATTCATGCAAAAAAACATAAGCGATAAATTGAACCATGCATATGATAATTCTTACCTATGACCCAATGGTTATCCTACAGCAGACACACAAGTTAGCAACAATTTGCATATATGTATGTATCGCATGAATCTAACTTTTTTGCATCAAACGGTTAGGCATAGCAAGAAGGAAAATTCTATCATGCGACCTAACTACATGATGGTCCATGAAAAAACCCATGATTAGCAGTGTGATGTTCAAGCCCATCTCATTAATAAACTGACACCCTTCCTTATCCACGAGGTCTTCAAGCCTCAGGGTGCCATGTCCTCTCCTAGGCCGAACGATTTACAGTGCCCCAGGAACCGATCGAGAGGGTACGTCCTTGTGAACAAGTTTGTCCAGATCGATGCATGAATGCACTTCTATCAAAATAAAATTACTTTTATACAATAGTAGAACAACGAGCATGCAATACATTATTCTTCTTATTAGATATATGGGGCATGTAACCATCTATCTTTCTTTTATTGGTATAACAAGCGATCAAGGGACATGTTATATTTATTTGAACGAGCAATGCAACAGTTCCATGTATCAAGCATTTAGTTACTACATTTTTAACTTATCTTGTTTATGTGAAAACATTTAACATAGTAATAGGCATCATAAGTGAACTAGAGATTCTTTTTATTAAAGCGTGCAGACTAAAGGATTCATCGAAGGGCCAAAGCCACTCACCGATTGAATCGAACGAGAGGATGGGGAAGCCTTATGAAACGACCACTCCTTAGTTATGCGTCCTAAAATTGCAACAATACTTGGTGAGCATCCTTCGATCTCTTTCTCTTACGATTTAAAAAGAATACGCAAACAGGAAAACCGAATCATGAAAACCAAGTCATCAAAAGCAAGACAAAACACAAAGCAACACAAAACCAAGCAGCAAAACAACCAACGAAAACTCTTGGACTCGTTTCAATAAAAACCGTTCCATCAGCTTGAAGGGTTCATTGTGTCACGCCCCAGTCCCAAAATACGTAGGACTAGGAACACATAAGCATGCAAGCCGCATGTATATGGCAACTCCAATATATGAAAACCATAACACATGCGTACGCTGTATTATGAACAATAATTCACAAGTGGTATAAACTATCACAAGTCACGGAGCATAACTAAATCTTATCCACAGAAATCACAAATAGATAAATAACCAATAACTATGTAACTAAATCTCAATATAAAGTATCAAAAGATGATAGTCGGGTGGAAACAAATCTACTACCAAACTAGAATATAAAAGCAAACACAGTATAAGTACATCAACTAACAATGAATGAGACTCGAAGAGAAGACCTCCTCAAAAATATAAGTAACCAGTACGGATCTGCGCTCCTGCGAATACTCATGAACATCTACACCTGGAAAGGGACCAGGTCCTCAGAGGGACATAACAAGATACATAGAAGCATGCCAATAAAGTACTGAAATAAACATCCAATGGGCCGCCTAACCATCTATGTGAATGCACGTTAAGAACAACTTTCTTACAAGTGGGCTATCTGGCCAAAATATGATTAGCATGATTCTCTTGGAGATTCAGAGGCCTAAAAAGCATATCGTTTTTTGAACGGTAGAGGCCGCCAGGTAATATAGGGGTCATCACGACCGCGCATCTCCGGCGGAGCGTACGGATTACAAAAAGGAAAGTACAAAGGAGCCCAAATGCCCTACTTGTTGTTCTCCCTACCCCATGCTCTAAGCATATCATATCCATGACACGATAATATCTCTAATAACTGCCAAGTCTTCTAGCATACAAATCCCTAATAGTAGTTATCCCTAACACACGTCCCATACGTACAGGAGGCCAAACCCGTCACGCAAGTCCGTATCCTACATGAGACTCACACTCGTGTAACAGCTGTGTCACGGCCAATGAAACCTAAGAATGCCTCATGATAATGGGGTGGTCTCATAAACTAGATCAACATGCATATACATAATAAAAACAGAATACGACGATACCGTCGTTGTACCCAAGTTTCCTTGGACGCGCAGTTTATATAGTAGTTAAAATATATGAAACTAAATGACAGAAATAAAATGCATGCATCATATGGAATATAAATTATAGTACAATGGCAAGATATACTTGCCTGGCAAGAAAGCTGCGTAGTGCCAATAACCTGCTCCTGAAGTCTCGCAGAACAATCCAATGGTCCTATATACATATAATATAATACAGTACAACATCAGCCATTACACTAGCACATACACAACCATAATTACACTGAACTCAAGGGTACGCTAGGGGTGATACTGGTCAACTAACAGGATCAACTGTGCGTCTAATTACGCGGGTGTCATGTCTTCAAACGTTGCGCATAATCAGACAGTCAACTAACACATGTCTAGCCAGTATGTCGGTGTACACAAGGCAGTCAACTAACAAGTTCTTAGGGTCACTTGGTCAAACATAAATATGGGATATCTATAATTAACCTAGGGCCAGACGGAATAAATACATATATAGTCATAATTAGTTTTAGCATTTAATTACGTATCTCTATGTCCATATATATATATATATATATATATATATATATAACAACTAATATTATATGCATACGCACACACACGTACGAGCACACTAGTCCTTGGGTTCACCGACACGGTCTGAACTCATAACAACTAACTGAACCAATATGCTAAAACCCTACACTATTCACAGTAGTATACATACACAATATAAAAGGGGAGGGACAGATTCGAATCTTGGGGTTAGCTTGCACGGGCACGAGGATCGGGGGTAACTGCTGCAGGTCGTCTTCGACGAAGGTGAAGGGTCCACAATGACGACGATGATGGTGATGATTATGTCGAGGGTGATGATTGGTGATGATTGTGATGATGATGATGATAATGATAATGATGATGATGATGCGAATGATTAAGGTGATGATGATTGTGATGATGAGGGTGCTGATGATTGTGATAATGAGGGTGATGATGTTGATGAGGGTGATAATGGTGATGATTATGAAGGTTATGATGATGATGGTAATGATTGTGATGATGATAGGGATGATGATGTGAATGATAATGGTGGTGATTATGTTGATGATGAAGGGGATGCTGCTGGTTAACAGGGATGGCTGGAGGCTGCTGGAGTCCGGCGGGGAGTGGTGGTTCAGGCGGAGGAAGGAGGATAGGGAGGAGAGGGGCAGCGGGGCTACTGCTCAGCAGGGTTTAGGGGAAGGTCCGGTCTGGGAGTTGAGTAGGGAGAGGTGGTGGTACTGGCGGCGAGCAGCGGGTTATAGTCGTCGACGGGATGAAGTCAACGGAGGGGGAGGACAGGACGGAGAAGAGGAGGAAGAAGGACGAAGGTCGGGGGGTGTATGTCGAGGTTGGTGGTCCAGTTGCTCGGTCGGGGGAGGCCGGTGATGGCGGTGGTGGTGTGCAGCAGTTGGAGAAGGAGGAGGCGAGCGGGTGTGCTTCGAGGGAGAGGCGGTCGGTTATGGTGGTAGCCGGAGTAGGGGGTTGAACGTGGGGACGATGGTGGTGGTGTGGCTCATCGAAGATGATTGTGGGGAAGTCAAGGGAGTGGAGGAGGATGGATGTCGGGTTATGGTCGACTCGGTGCAGGCGAGCGGGTGATCGACGGGTTGGCTGCGGGGAAGAGAGGAAGTCGGAGAATAGGGAAGAGAGAAGAGGGCGGTGCTCGATGCAGGTGGAGGTCATCTGGTCCGGGGGACTGGGGTGCTCCGGCGAGTCCTTCGGTCGACGAAAGGATGGATGGGAGGATGATTAACAGGAAGGTGAAGGAGAGGGATGGTGATGGTATTTGGTTTTGGTTAAAATAGAAAAAGGAAAAGAAAAGGAATAAAAATTGTATATTTATACATGTGGGGCCTAGGCTTTGGAGGTTGACCTAAGGGATTGGGCTTGGTCAACATCTTGGGATTGGGCCTTGGCTTGACATGGGGATGTTTGGAGGGCTATAATTTATATTGTTTAAAATGCAAGGCTAGGGTTAAATGAGGGTGATGTTTGTGTGTTTGCTCATTCCGAAAATTATGGAAAAAATTTATATGAAGGGAAAAATAGGTTTTTTCATGTATTGTGTCCAATAGTGTGGACACCTCAATGCACTTTTGCATAAAAGTGTACAACAATTAGAAAATTACACAAAGATGGAAATTGAATTAAATTAATTAAAATTAATGCACATGGTGTTCTGAGATTAATTAGAAGTATATGGGGCTAAAATTAGGTGGGATACAAGTGTCATGGACATAGAGGACTCGGAATAAAATATTGTCATAATTTGGGTTGCACAAAACGGGTCAAGATTGTGTCTCCAATTTCGATTGGAACATACAAGGATACAAAGTTGAATCTATATAGAATTAAATAATAACGTCTGTGACGAATATTGTGCGACTAAAATATAGCACAAGAGAGCATAATTATAAGTTACATAAAGGTCAAAATAGATGACTGGCATGTCTAGGACAAGAATGTAAAATTTGTAGGAAGGCAATGGCTAGTATAGTGCTCCAATTATCGAAGCAACGGTAAGGTGCGCTAAGTGATATAAATCTTGTATAATTAAATAAAATGTCGTGTTCTATTTCTAATTGGGTTCAACTAGCCCTAGTTTCACTATATAAGCCAAGTAGGCCTAATTTTCGGTGAGAGGATTTACAATCTACCCAAATAAGACATAGTCTCTCTATCTAATCTTACTTGGTCACAATCTAAAAGAATTTACCTCAAATTTAATAATGCAATTTCTACCCAACTTAGAATTTACCAATCTATCACACAAGGCTTATACATTTAAGAAAAACTTTCTCAAATTATTTAATCATGTTATTCAATTCTCAAAGTTTTAACACCAAAGGTATCACCTATGATATGCCCTTAATTATGAAAAATAAATATCAAGTAATGTGTTTGGCCTATGGGGTATATCTAGTACTATCTGTATATCAAACTTATACCAAGCACAAAGTTTGTCTTTCCAAAATAAGGGAAGACGGAAAATAATAATAAAGAGTTCAAGGTGGAGATAATAGAATACATGTATGGGGATCAAGGCGTTTAAGGAATTCAAAAGGAATTATCAAGGCAGTTGTGGGTTAAAATCTTATTTTGGTACATTTTTATTCACATGCTCATATCAGTATAGTTATGTAATCGATATGATATGCTCAGACACGTCTAGGGGCAAGTATATTCGTCTACTAGTCGACTATATATCTCAATCCACGTAAAGTAGTCATGCGAAAAGTGAACCAAGCACACTATGGTTAGCTAGAACATAATATACTGATTCTGATTTAGACAATATATTAGTGTGGTTGATCAGGCCCCAATAACACATATGTCATGAACAAGCTCGATAAAAGAATAAGCTTGCAAAACTAGGCTATAATAGCAGCATAAGTCGAGATAGTTCAGAAAATATAAATACGCTGGATTATGATGAAAGAGGGTACATAATAATTCAAGTTTACCCAGAAGATAAGACTCTACAGTCTCTACAGTTGTCATACTAACTCCTTGTCTAAGTCGCTCGTCGACCAACTAGGGGTATGGGCCTCTAAGTTCCACAGTCTGAATAAACACTATCTTCTTATGCAAGTCTATAGTTGGTGTCATTCAATTATACTTCATTAATCAGTCAAAAAGGGCTTTGCGAAACTAGGTTGTGAGGCATACTACCCGACTTGAAAGAATTAAACTAATACTGTGTCACGCCCCAGTCCCAAAAATTTTAAGGAACTAGGCCACGTGGCATTGGCCAGCTGACACGTCACTAAGGGTTTAATCCATTTTAATGGACCCAAAGGAACGTGCTACGCTGTCCTTAAAATACTACAAGTCTAGTACAGGCAAATCTATCTCATCCACAGAAAATGTTAGGAAATAGTGCTGAATATATATAATGCTGAGTCTGAAAATGTCATATTACACATCTTGTGGGAACAAACCCACTGTCAAAATATAATAATAGTACAGAAAACAAGATAGACTGAGCATCGTCTATCTAACAAAACATCTCCATCGCCAAGAGAGCATCTCCTAAAATCAGGTAGATTCTGATGGTGTCTTCTCTAGTTCTTCCTCGGTGGCATGCCTAGTCTCCTGTCCTGGACCATACACCGTGGGATAGAAGGCTTCGTCTAAATCTGGAAGGGAACCAGGTCCTCAGTGGGACATAACAAGATACAGGAAAATAACATGCCATGTATGTAAATATTGAATAAATAAATAAAAAAAATACAGGGTGCTAACCATCTAAGTGAAATGCAAGTAAAGACCTTGTAGTACGTATGGGAATGTGTAGGTTTGACATATGCTGACTTAATTTACCAATCGTGTTGACTGGCTAGTATATGTGTCATATGCCCCCAGATGCATGGGCACTCTGCAATCGTCCATCTCCGAGGAGTATGGAACGAAGGTAAAACATACAAGGAGGGGGTGTCCCATACGTCTACTAGTTATCTTTTTCGTCCAATGTAACTAAATGCCAAGTCGTACTGTTCTTAGTTTTCCTGATTTTATGCTAAGCCGTGATGCGTGTCACACGTACTGGTAGCTAATCAAATACGCAGCTCGCATCCCAATATATATTGCAACCATATTGCGTGTTCCCGTGGTAGGGTCTAGGAGGATATTAGGATACCCTCACAGATGTTAGTAGGTCTGAAAAGACTAAGTTAATTAAGCTACAAGTCAACGTATCTGTTGACTGTACCTGAGGCAATCTCAGGTACTCACAGTTATATGGAATTCAGGAAAAACATAGCATATAACAATATTTGAATTTTAGACAGTAACTTGGCAAGGTATACTTGCCTACTCCCTGATAGTGTTGGAAACTTGATTTCACAGTCAAGTTTTAGGGTGCTTGTGACAGGGGGTCACTGGCTGTGCTGGAGATATTTTCTGTTAAAACATACAGGGTTCGTGAATATCAGGGGTATAATATAACAATATATTCACTTATATAAATATATACATATAAGACAAATAAATATATAATATAGAGTACACATATATATATAGAGTATATATATATACATTTAGCTATATTATATATAGTAGTATATATATTTATATAGTATATATATATATAAGGAAAAGAAATTGCAAGAAGTGGAATTACATATATTTATATACTGTATATCTAGTATATATTAGATATATAATATAAATATATGTATATATATTACATATATATATAATACATATATAGTTAAATGAAAAAGACAGTGCAGAATGTAAATACATATATAAATACTGTATTATCCAGTATTATATTATATAGTACATATATATATATAGATAATATATATATATATATATATATATATATATATATATATATATATATATATATATATATATATATATATATATATAATAAAAAGAAGGACTGGGCAGGAAATGTAAATATACATATATATATATATATATATATATATATATATATATATATATATATATATATATATATATATATATATATGATGTATTATCCAGCATTAAATATATAATATATAGATAATATATATATATATATATATATATATATATATATATATATATATATATATATATATATATATATATATATATATATATACATATATAAAAAGGGAAAAAATGCAAGAATTAAAACATATATATATATATTAGTACATAGTAATAAATAAAATTGAAAGGCATATGTATATATATACATAAATAATATATGTATATATATAATAA
The DNA here is from genome assembly GCA_036927795.1 of Iris macrosiphon. NCBI lineage: Eukaryota > Viridiplantae > Streptophyta > Magnoliopsida > Asparagales > Iridaceae > Iris > Iris macrosiphon. The sequence goes on along the minus strand of JAYESA010000020.1, from coordinate 31,401,634 downwards.
AAGCTAAACATAAATATATATATATATATATATATATATATATATATATATATATATATATATATATATATATATATATATAAGAAAGAAAGAAAAATATATATGTATAATTACAATATATATATATACTTATATATATATACATAATATATATAGTGATAATAATAATAATAATAATAATAATTTTATATATATATAAAATATATATATATATATAATACATATATATAAGTATGTATATACATATATATATACTTACATATATATTACATAAATAATAAATAAATAAATAAATAAAAACAGAATTTAAAAGATGCATAAATACATAATATACATATATATACATATATAATATACTGTATTTAATATATATATATATATATATATATATATATATATATATATATATATATATATATATATATATATATATATATATATATATATAATAAAAATAATAAAAATGCAAGAATTAAATACATATGTATATACTGTATATTTACGGTATTTAATATTAATATTAATATAATATTAATTACATATAATAGTATATATTAATATATATATATATATATATATATATATATATATATTAATATATATAAATATATACATATATATACATAGATATATACATATATACATACATATACTTAAATATACGTATATACCTATAGAGAGGGTGGGGGGTATACCTACTGACAGGGGGGACCCACGGCTGGTCGCCGGCGGGAGGACGGTGACGGAGCCGACGGCAGCCGGCCGGAACAGTAGCTGCAGCAGCAGCTGCAGTCAGCAACAGCAGTAGCAGTAGCAGCTTGTAACAGTAACAGCGGCGGCTGCGGCGGCGGAGGCGGCGGTGCAGGGCGTCGGGACGGCGGAGGAGGGGGCGGCGAAGGGTTCGAGGGAGGTGGCGGTGGTCAGAGGCGGTGGTGGCGGCCGTTCGAGGAGGTCGGGGTGGCTCGAGGGAGGTGGGCAGGGTGAGTCGGTGGAGGGTTGCGGGGGAGCTGCCGGCCGCTGAGGGTGTCGTGGGGCGGAGGGGAAGTGGTGGTCGGGTAGAGGGGGTCGGGGCGAGTCGAACGGTGGGGGTGCACGATGGCCGAAGACGGTGGTGGGGGTGGTTCGGGTGGTGGTGGCTGTGGGTGATGGGGTTGGGGGAGTTGGCTTGCGGGGGCTGCCCACGGCGGAGCAGGCGGCCGGAGGGGGTGAGGCTTGGCCGGAGGGGAGGTGGGGTAAGGGCGAGGGCTTCGCCGGAGTTGGGTGGCCGGTGGTGGCGGAGGGAGGTGGCTGTGAGGGTTTGAAGAGAGGGGGGGTCGGGTTTTATAGGTTTAGGGGGAGTGGCAGGGTTGTAATTAAGGGGAAGTTTAGGGGCATTTTGGGTATTTTGAGTTTTTGAGATATTTATGCAGCCATTTGTGGGTCCCACATGACACGTGGACGGTCCACATTCACCAGCCAATGAGGTGATGCCACCTCACACTGAAAATTTGCATAAAAACCCCTAAAATTTCATAAATTGCAAAAAGGTCCCAAATTTGGTATTTTGCGTAATTACGTAATTTGTCTGATAAAATACCCTGTTCCCAGAAAATACTAAAATGCTCAGAATTGAGAGAGAAAAGCTGTGGGAGGGTCCTGAGGGGGTGGGGGTGAGTCTGGGCAGGGGCAGGGCCTGGTTTACTGGTGATACGGGTCATCGTATTTATTATTTAATAAATAATGCGCACGGTGTTCTCTAATTATTTAGAGGCAGGTAGGGCCATAATTTTACTGCGGTGTCAATATACTAATTGTAGTATATTCAAAGTAGAATATTATCGTATTTTTGTCTGGGTAAAACAGGTGCCTGTTGGTCCTCAATCTCTAGGGGTACAGAGATGGGCAAAGAACAAGAAAAAAAAAGGAATTAAATACAGACTTTTGTAACGATATTTGTGCGTCTCAAACGAGGCTAAAAAATAAGCATCTGAGAGTTGCACAAAAATTAAAAAAATAGTTTAACAAGTCTAGGGCAGGTATGTGAATTTGTTTGGGAATTACAGCTAGTGTAATGCTCTAATTAATTATGTGAAGTATAGGTGCACAATCAATAGGATATGTAAACAAAATAATTTTTAAAAAGTTACAGAAATTCTAATTAGATAAAAGTAATCCTAAATTACTGAAATCTGGTCGAGAGAGTTTACAATCTACCCTCCTTAGAATATTTTGTCCTCGAAATAAAAACAGACATATAATGAGAATGAAAGATTGATTTGAAATATTAGGACATACCCTGGTTTGGAAATAGATGGGGGAAACGCTGTCGAATATCCTTCTCTCATTCCCAGGTTGATTCACCTGGTGCATGATGTCTCCATGCAACACGAACTAGAGGGATAGTCTGGCCTCGCAACACCTTCTCGCTACGATCTAGGATCTCTACGGGCTCCTCCTGGTACGATAGGCTCGGGCCGACGGTAATCTCTGAATGGTCCAGTACATGACTCGGGTCTGGAATGTACCTCCTCAGCTGAGATACGTGGAAAACGTCATGTACTCCTTCCAGGGTCTGAGGTAGGGCTAGCTTGTAGGCAACTTCTCTGATGCGTTCTAATACATCGAAGGATCCAATGTACCTTGGACTCAGCTTTCCTCTTCCTCCTAATCTGATAGTACCTCGGGTGGGTGAGATTTTTAAGAACACATGCTCTCCCACTTGGAACTCTAGAGGTCGTCGATGAACGTTGGCCCAGTGCTTCTGCCTGTCATGTGCAGCTCGTAGGTGTCCTTGTATCTTCTTTACCTTTTCCACCGTACGAACAACTAATTCTGGTCCCAAGATCTGTCTTTCGCCAATATCGCTCCAGCATACTGGGGAACGACATTTTCTGCCATACAATGCTTCAAAGGGAGCCATTTGGATACTCGCTTGATAGCTATTGTTGTAGGAAAACTCCACCAGATGCAAATAATCTTCCCATGATCCGCTGAAATCAAGCATGCAGGCTCTCAGCATATCTTCAAGTGTCTGGATGGTGCGTTCTGATTGGCCATCTGTCTGTGGATGGTACGAGGTGCTGAACTTAAGGCGGGTACCAAGATCACTTTCTTGCATACTTCGCCAAAAGTAAGATGTAAACCTTGTATCTCTGTCAGACACTATGCTGACTGGTACTCCATGCAGACGCACTATCTCCTTCATGTACATGTCCGCCAAGACTTCGGTAGATTGTCCGACTCTGAAAGGTAGGAAATGAGCAGCCTTTGTGAGTCTATCTACAATCACCCATACAGCATTACGACCACTGGGACTTCTTGGGAAGCCCGTAACAAAGTCCATCGTAATGTGTTCCCATTTCCACTCGGGTATTGGGAGGGGTTGAAGTAGACCTGCTGATCTCTGATGTTCAGCCTTGACTTGCTGACACACCAGGCATTTTGCCACAAAGCGTGCTATCTCTTGCTTCATTCCATGCCACCAGTAGTATTGTCGCAGATCTCTGTACATCTTTGTGCCTCCAGGATGTATAGAGTATGTTGAGCTGTGAGCTTCTGACATCAGCTCCTCTCGAAGTTCTCCATTTGGAACATAAAGACGTTCTCCACATCTTAGAGTCCCATCTTCGTGTATGTGGCATCCTGTCTGGATTCCAGCCTCTGTTCTTTGGCGAAGCCTCTAAAATCTTGTATCTGTTGGCAGTGCAGCTTTGATTCTTTCGACCAATGTTGATTGTAGTTGGTAGTTTGATAATTGGCCGTCAATTCCTGGCATAATAACCTTTATTCCCAACTTTTCTAGATCTTTCAGCAGACCTGGTTGGGTGATCATAAAGAATGTCGAGGGTCTTCTGCTTAGTGCATCAGCCACTATATTAGCCTTTCCTGGATGGTACTGCAGATCTATCTCGAAATCCGTCATCACTTCGAGCCATCGTCTTTGTCTCAGGTTCAGGTCCTTCTGAGTGTAGACATATTTTAGGCTCTTGTGATCGGTGAATATCTCCACTCGTTCGTCGTATAGATAATGTCTCCATAGCTTCAGGGCGAAGATGACTGCGGCAAGCTCCAAGTCGTGGGTGGGGTAATTCTTCTCACGAGTCCTCAGTTGTCTTGAGGCATAAGCTACGACCTTCCCATGTTGCATTAAGACACAACCCAATCCTTTTTCGGATGCATCGCTATAGATTACGAAACCTCCGGATCCAGATGGTATGGTCAAGATGGGGGCAGTAGTCAGACGCTTCTTCAACTCGTCGAAAGCTGTCTGGCATTCCTCGGACCAGATAAACTCCTGATCCTTGCGGGTAAGACGGGTAATTGGCTCTGCGATTCTTGCAAAGTTTTCTACGAACCTCCGATAATATCCGGCAAGTCCTAGAAAGCTTCTCACCTCTGAAACGTTGGTCGGAGTTGGCCATGTCTCCACAGATGAGATTTTTGCTGGGTCCACCGAGATGCCTTCTCCTGTGATCACGTGTCCCAGAAAAGCGACACGATCAAGGAAGAACTCGCACTTGCTTAGTTTAGCATAAAGGCTCTCACGTCTCAGCGTCTCTAGCACTAGTCTCAAGTGCTCTTCGTGCTCCTCGTGGCTTTTGAATACACCAAGATGTCTTCGATGAAGACTACCACGAACTGGTCTAGATATTGGTGGAAGACTCTGTTCATCAGGTTCATAAATACGACTGGTGCATTAGTCAGTCCAAAAGGCATCACCAGGAACTCGTAATGACCATAGCGAGTCCTGAATGCTGTCTTTGGAATGTCTTCTCGCCGTACCTTGACTTGATGATAGCCAGATCTCAAGTCTATCTTTGAGAATACCACAGCTCCCGTCAGTTGATCGAACAGATCGTCAATTCGCGGCAAGGGGTACTTGTTTTTGATTGTCAAAGCGTTGAGGGCTCTGTAATCAATACACATCCGATATGTTCCGTCCTTCTTGGGTACAAACAACACTGGTGCTCCCCAGGGTGATGCACTAGGACGAACAAATCCCTTGATTTGCAATTCTTCAAGTTGTAGCTTCAGCTCATCAAGTTCCTTCTTCGCCAGTCGGTACACATTTGAGGATACCGGTGCAGCTCCGGGTATCAGCTCAATAGTGAACTCTACTTCTCTGTCAGGCGGTAGGCCTGGCAATTCCTCCGGCAATACGTCTTCGAATTGTGCAACGAGTGCTGGGGGTTCTATCTCCATTGCCATGTAAGCTCTAGGAGTCTGGCCTACTCCTTGCTCGATGGTACCTCGTACGTATTCGAACTCCGGGTGTCCTGGTGGTCTAAAGATGATACTACCCTTTCGGCAGTCTAGGATAGCATTGTTCTGGATTAACCAGTCCATGCCTAAGACGACGTCAAAATTTGGCATTGGGAGTACCAAAAATCGCGCTCTTAGTTCTCTACTACAAACAACTATTGAACATATTTCAATAATGTTGGTAACTGGAACAATACCTCCTCCAGTAAGAATTTTCCAGCACTTGGGTAGCGGGAAAGTGATTAGTTTGTGCATGGCTACGAAACTACTAGATATGAATGACAGGGTAGCGCCGGAATCAAATAATACGGTTGCAGGTAATGATGCAACTAAAATGGTACCTGCGATGGTTTCTCCTTCGGGTTCTTCGGCAACTGCAGCTAAAGCAAAGGCTTGTCCATGCCTTTGTCCTCCAGATTGTTGTCTGGCCTTGAACTGGCTCTCCTGAGTGGCCAGAGGTGGTCCCTTCTGATATCCTCCTGATGTGGAGGGTAGCATCTTTTGGGCCGGTGTCCCTGATTTCTGCCCGTTCTGAGGAACTGCATATCTGCGTTGCGGGCAGTCCCTAGCCTTATGTTGGCTAGCCCCACATACTAGGCAGAGTCCTTTCTTCTTTCTGCAGTCATTGGCAAAATGCCCCTTCTTGCCACAATAGTGACAAGTCGGGAGTTCCTTCTTCTGGTAGGGCCCCGTCGTCTGCTGTGCCTGATTTTGTGGACGACGGATAGGTCCTCCTGCTCCTTGCTGATTTTTGGCCGGGATGTTTGGGGTAGAGCGTCTCGCTCCTCGGCCAATAGCTTCTTGCACCCTCGCTTCTGTAAGAACCTTCTCGTAGGAGATCCTCGCCTGAGTTGTCGTATACCTCTGGAGTTCGCAGGTGAGGCCGTGGTGGAATCTTTTGGTCTTCTCCAGCTCATTCGGTATCAAGATGGTACCGAATCGACTTAGTCTGCTGAACTCTGCGTCGTAGGCGTCAACAGTCATGTTTCCCTGTTCCAAATGCAGGAACTGGGAGTATAAGGCATCTCGGACTGTTGCTGGGAAGTATTTGGCGTTGAAGTGCTCAAAAAATTGTTCCCAAGTCTGGTCTTTGCCGACGCTACGCTCGATAGATTCCCACCAGTGATGGACGTTGCCTAAGAGTTGAGCTCTTACGGCAGTCATCCACAGGTCGGGGGTAAGTTGCGAGCCTTCTAGCAGCATTTCTGTATTGGAGATCCAGTCCGAGATCTCCTCTGGGGTTTCGCTGCCTTTAAAGGTTTTCGGGTTCATCTGGCGGAAGCCTTTGACTGTGCCCACTGGTTGTACAGGTGCTAGTGCTGGGACAGTCGTTCTTTCCAAGGCCGCCATCAAAGTCTGTCTCAAGGCCTCAGTCTGTTGCCACTGAGATTGTTTCAGGGCTTCAGTCTGCTGCCACTGAGTTTGCATCATAGCTTGGAGGAACTGGAACATCTGAGTTTGTCCCTCAAGCTGAGGCATCTGGGCAGGGAAGGCGGGAGGTGGAGGCAGTGGTGTCTCCGCCTGCGGTATTTGCCCTTCATGCTGGGCTGGTGTTCCTGTCTGGGCAGGATTCTGAGGAAGGTAAGGAGTCATTGGGTAGACCAGCATCCTTCTCGGGGATGGGTCTCTCGGGGTGGATGGGGTTCCTTGGACATCGGGCGAGGGGTCTGTTGCTTGGTCAGCCCCATCAATCGCATGTCCTCCGGGTATGTCCATATTTCTGAAGAAAATAGAATAATTAGAAAAATACAAGGAATTAATAATTGATAATCAAGCAAGATGCAAAAATTTTGATGAAGTCAGTGTGGATGAGACCTAGTATTTCTATCCTATTGCAGGCTTGCTGGGCATGTCATCATACCACTAGCAATAAAAAGGACCTGCATGGGCCACCACTAAAACTATGTCACGCCCTAGTCCTAAAAATTTTAAGGAACTAGGCCACGTGGCATTGGCCAGCTGACACGTCACTAAGGGTTTAATCCATTTTAATGGACCCAAAGGAACGTGCTACGCTGTCCTTAAAATACTACAAGTCTAGTATAGGCAAATCTATCTCATCCACAGAAAATGGCAGGAAATAGTGCTGAATATATATAATGCTGAGTCTGAAAATGTCATATTACACATCTTGTGGGAACAAACCCACTGCCAAAATATAATAATAGTACAGAAAACAAGATAGACTGAGCATCGTCTATCTAACAAAACATCTCCATCGCCAAGAGAGCATCTCCTAGAATCAGGTAGATTCTGATGGTGTCTCCTCTAGTTCTTCCTCGGTAGCATGCCTAGTCTCCTGTCCTGGACCATACACCATGGGATAGAAGGCTTCGTCTAAATCTGGAAGGGAACCAGGTCCTCAGTGGGACATAATAAGATACAGAAAAATAACATGCCATGTATGTAAATATTGAATAAATAAATAAATAAATACAGGGTGCTAACCATCTAAGTGAAATGCAAGTAAAGACCTTGTAGTACGCATGGGAATGTGTAAGTTTGACATATGCTGACTTAATTCACCAATCATGTTGACTGGCTAGTATATGTGTCATATGCCCCCAGACGCATGGGCACTCTGCAATCGTCCATCTTCGAGGAGTATGGAACGAAGGTAAAACATACAAGGAGGGGGTGTCCCATACGTCTACTAGTTATCTTTCCCGCCCAATGTAACTAAATGCCAAGTCGTACTGTTCTTAGTTTTCCTGATTTTATGCTAAGCCGTGATGCGTGTCACACGTACTGGTAGCTAATCAAATACGCAGCTCGCATCCCAATATGTATTGCAACCATGTTGCGTGTTCCCGTGGTAGGGTCTAGGAGGATATTAGGATACCCTCACAGATATTGGTAGGTCTGAAAAGACTAAGTTAATTAAGCTACAAGTCAACGTATCTGTTGACTGTACCTGAGGCAATCTCAGGTACTCACAGTTATATGGAATTCAGGAAAAACATAGCATATAACAGTATTTGAATTTTAGACAGTAACTTGACAAGGTATACTTGCCTACTCCCTGATAGTGTTGGAAACTTGATTTCACAGTCAAGTTTGAGGGTGCTTGTGACAGGGGGTCACTGGCTGTGCTGGAGATATTTTCTGTTAAAATATACAGTGTTCGTGAATATCAGGGGTATAATATAACAATATATTCACTTATATAAATATATACATATAAGACAAATAAATATATAATATAGAGTACACATATATATAGAGTATATATATACATTTAGCTATATTATATACTGTATATCTAGTATATATTAGATATATAATATAAATATATGTATATATATTACATATATATATAATACATATATAGTTAAATGAAAAAGACAGTGCAGAATGTAAATACATATATAAATACTGTATTATCCAGTATTATATTATATAGTACATATATATATATAGATAGATAATATATATATATATATATATATAATAAAAAGAAGGATTGGGCAGGAAATGTAAATATACATATATATATATATATGCTGTATTATCCAGCATTAAATATATAATATATAGATAATATATATATATATATATATATATATATATATATATATATATATATATATATATATATATATATATACATATATAAAAAGGAAAAAAAATGCAAGAATTAAAACATATATATATATTAGTACATAGTAATAAATAAAATTGAAAGGCATATGTATATATATACATAAATAATATATGTATGTATATATATATATATATATATATATATATATATATATATATATATATATATATATATATATATATATATATATATATATATATATATATAAGAAATAAAGAAAAATATATATGTATAATTACAATATATATATATATATATACATAATATATATAGTAATAATAATAATAATAATAATAATAATAATTTTATATATATATAAAATATATATATATAGAATACATATATATAAGTATGTATATACATATATATATACTTACATATATATTACATAAATAATAAATAAATAAATAAATAAATAAAAACAGAATTTAAAAGATGCATAAATACATAATATACATATATATACATATATAATATACTGTATTTAATATATATATAGATATATATATAATTATATAATTATATATATATATATATACTTAGATATATACATATATATATATATATATATATATATATATATATATATATATATATATATATATATATATATATATATATATATATATATATATATAATAAAAATGCAAGAATTAAATACATATGTATATACTGTATATTTACAGTATTTAATATTAATATTAATATAATATTAATTACATATAATAGTATATATATATATATATATATATATATATATATATATATATATATATATATATATATATATATATATATATATATATATATATATATTAATATATATAAATATATACATATATATACATAGATATATACATATATACATATATACATACATATACTTAAATATACGTATATACCTATAGAGAGGGTGGGGGGGTATACCTACTGACAGGGGAGACCCACGGCTTGTCGCCGGCGGGAGGACGGTGGCGGAGCCGACGGCGGCCGGCCGGAACAGTAGCTGCAGCAGCAGCTGCAGTCAGCAACAGCAGTAGTAGTAGCAGCTTGCAGCAGTAACAGCGGCGGCTGCGGTGGCGGAGGCGGCGGTGCAGGGCGTCGGGACGGCGGAGGAGGGGGCGACGAAGGGTTCGGGGGAGGTGGCGGTGGTCAGAGGCGGTGGTGGCGGCCGTTCGAGGAGGTCGGGTGGCTCGGGGGAGGTGGGCAGGGTGAGTCGGTGGAGGGTTGCGGGGGAGCTGCCGGCCGCTGAGGGTGTCGTGGGGCGGAGGGGAAGTGGTGGTCGGGTAGAGGGGGTCGGGGCGAGTCGAACGGTGGGGGTGGGGGTGGTGGTGGTGCACGGTGGCCGGAGACGGTGGTGGGGGTGGTTCGGGTGGTGGTGGCTGTGGGTGATGGGGTTGGAGGAGTTGGCTTGCGGGGGCTGCCCACGGCGGAGCAGGCGGCCGGAGGGGGTGAGGCTTGGCCGGAGGGGAGGTGGGGTAAGGGCGAGGGCTTCGCCGGAGTTGGGTGGCCGGTGGTGGCGGAGGGAGGTGGCTGTGAGGGTTTGAAGAGAGGGGGGGTCGGGTTTTATAGGTTTAGGGGGAGTGGCAGGGTTGTAATTAAGGGGAAGTTTAGGGGCATTTTGGGTATTTTGAGTTTTTGAGATATTTATGCAGCCATTTGTGGGTCCCACATGACACGTGGACGGTCCACATTCACCAGCCAATGAGGTGATGCCACCTCACACTGGAAATTTGTATAAAAACCCCTGAAATTTTATAAATTGCAAAAAGGTCCCAAATTTGGTATTTTGCGTAATTACGTAATTTGTCTGATAAAATACCCTGTTCCCAGAAAATACTAAAATGCTCAGAATTGAGAGAGAAAAGCTGTGGGAGGGTCCTGAGGGGGTGGGGGTGAGTCTGGGCAGGGGCTGGGCCTGGTTTACTGGTGATACGGGTCATCGTATTTATTATTTAATAAATACTGCGCACGGTGTTCTCTAATTATTTAGAGGCAGGTAGGGCCATAATTTTACTGCGGTGTCAATATACTAATTGTAGTATATTCAAAGTAGAATATTATCGTATTTTTGTCTGGGTAAAACAGGTACCTGTTGGTCCTCAATCTCTAGGGGTACAGAGATGGACAAAGAGCAAGAAAAAAAAATAGGAATTAAATACAGACTTTTGTAACGATATTTGTGCGTCTCAAACGAGGCTAAAAAATAAGCATCTGGGAGTTGCACAAAAATCAAAAAAATAGTTTAACAAGTCTAGGGCAGGTATGTGAATTTGTTTGGGAATTACAGCTAATGTAATGCTCTAATTAATTATGTGAAGTATAGGTGCACAATCAATAGGATATGTAAACAAAATAATTTTTAAAAAGTTACAAAAATTCTAATTAGATAAAAGTAATCCTAAATTACTGAAATCTGGTCGAGGGAGTTTACATACTGTAACTGTCTTGAGGAGATCCTACAAGATAATATTGTTCATGTAAATGAAGTAGAATCTCTTATTAGGGTATACGAGGAAAGGATCTTGGTACCTATTAGGGTATCCTATTGTATTATATAGGTAATGGTCACCTTAAGTCTTAATCATAGTGCTCATAGAACAAAGGTGTCAATATTAAGAATGGAAAAGTTACTGACCTTCAAGGGAAAAGGGGATATAACTCGTATCGAGGTGGGGGTAAAAATTACGTGATTTAAAAGTAAAGGATAATCATCCAATCATAATCTAAAAGAACACTCAAACCATCAAGCTCTAACTACTAAGCACATAATTTCAAACTTCAAGAATTACAACTATAATCCTAGCAAACTATATATCAGAAAATAAAATTACTTGGCCTACAATCATAAGAGTTATGTGGCACGAGTTGAAAGATGAAAAAAAGAAATACATAATTAGTCGTCGCATAAATAGCGAGCGCTAAGGTTTCAGAGGAACAAGATATGAAATTAAAATAGAGAGATTCTTGATAATATCATAGTTTTCTAAAGGAAAAGTGGTATGCTAATCTCTGTGTTCGAGGTATAATCAAGGAAATTATTCTATTCATTCCTCTTGGCTTCCTAATGTTCTGCTAATACCAAGACAAGAATCTAAATTTACAATTCTCTAATACTATCTTACTATGAAGGTTAGGTTCAGTCCTAATATTCAATCTTGAATTTCTATTGGTTCCTCAATACTAGGGTCAAACAATATGGTCAAATTTCTAACTAATCCTAGTTGTGTCTATACTACTTTCAAGTCCTTCATAAATATATCAAGGGGTAATGGTAAATCAACTTATAGGTAAGGGATGTTAGGGTTCATTAGGTAGTAAGGAATGCTAGGGTTCTTTAAGTATTCTAACTTAGTGATGTGTCAATATTCTAGTGGTATTCTTAATAGGAAAGTTACCCTAATTTTTATCCTAACAACAGAGATTTCTATATTCTAGCAGAAGGGTATACTTAAGGAACTATTAGGGAAGTACATGAATCAAGCATGATGCAATTATTTAAATAGAACAGATTGGAAGGAAGGTGAATCATAGTCAAATGTGGATGAGATCCTATACTCTAATCCTATTTGCAGGCTTGCTTGGTACAGTAACGTAACCAAGACAATATACTCTCGACCTGCATGGGCCACCACTAAAAACATGTCACGCCCTAGTACGAAAATACGTAGGACTAGGAACACGTAAGCATGACAGTCGCATGTATATGGCAACTCCAATATATGGAAACCATAACACATGCGTACGTTGTATTATGAACAATAATTCACAAGTGGTATAAACTATCACAAGTCACAGGGCATAACTAAATCTCATCCACAGAAATCATAAATAGATAAATTACCAATAAATATGTAACTAAATCTCAATATGAAGTATCAAAAGATGATAGTCAGGTGGAAACAAATCCACTACCAAACTAGAATATAAAAGCAAACACAGTATAAGTACATCAACTAACAATCAATGAGACTCGAAGAGAAGACCTCCTCGAAAATATAAGTAACCAATCCAGATCTGCGCTACTACGAATATTCATGAACATCTATACCTGGAAAGGGACCAGGTCCTCAAAAGGACATAACAAGATACATAGAAGCATGCCAATAAAGTACTAAAATAAACATCCAATGGGTCGCCTAACCATCTATGTGAATGCACGTTAAGAACAACTTTCTTACAAGTGGGCTATCTGGCCAAAATGGGATTAGCATGATTCTCTTGGAGATTCAGGGGCCTAAAAAGTATGTCATCTTTTGAACGACAGAGGTCGCAGGTAATATAGGGGTCATCACGACCGCGCATCTCCGGCGGAGCGTACGGGTTACAAAAAGAAAAGTGCAAAGGAGCCCAAATGCCTTACTTGTTGTTCTTCCCATCCCATGCTCTAAGCATATCATATCCATGACACGATAATACCTTTAATAACTGCCAAGTCTTCTAGCATGCAAATCCCTAACAACAGTTATCCCTAACACACGTCACATACGTACAGGAGGCCAAACCTGTCACGCAAGTCCGTGTCCTACATGAGACTCACACTCGTGTAACAGCTGTGTCACGACCAATGAAACCTAAGAATGCCTCATGATAATGGAATGGTCTTATAAACTAGGTCAACATGCATATACATAATAAAAATAGAATACGACGACACCGTCGTTGTACCCAAGTTTTCTTGAACGCGCAGTTTATATAGCAGTTAAAATATATGAAACTAAATGACAGAAATAAAATACATGCATCATATGGAATATAAATTATAGTACAATGGCAAGGTATACTTGCCTGGCAAGAAAGCTTCGTAGTGCCAATAACCTGCTCCTGAAGTCTCGCAGAACAATCCAATGGCCCTATATACATATAATATAATACAATACAACATCAGCCATTACACTAGCACATACACAACCATAATTACACTGAACTCAGGGGGTACGCTAGGGGTGATACTGGTCAACTAATAGGGTCAACTGTGCATCTAATTACGCGGGTGTCATGTCTTCAAACGCTGCACATAATCAGATAGTCAACTAGCACATGTCTAGCCAGTATGTCGATGTACACAAGGCAGTCAACTCACAAGTTCTTAGGGTCACTTGGTCAAACGTAAATATGGGATATCTATAATTAACCTAGGGCCAGACGGAATAAATATATATAGTCATAATTAGGCTTAGCATTTAATTACATATCTCTATATCCATATATTTATATATATATATATAACAACTAATATTATATGCATATGCATACGCACACACACGTACGAGCACACTAGTCCTTGGGTTCACCGAAATGGTTTGAACTCATAACAACTAACTGAACCAATATGCTAAAACCCTACACTATTCACACAAGCATACATACACAATATAAAAGGAGAGGGACAGATTTGAACCTCGGGGTTAGCGTGCACGGGCACTAGGATCAGGGATAACTGCTGCAGGTTGTCTTCGGCGAAGGTGACGGGTCCACGATGACGATGATGATGGTGATGATTATGTCAAGGGTGATGATTGGTGATGATTGTGATGATGATGGTGATAATGATGATGATGATTAAGGTGATGATGATGATGGGAATGATTAAGGTGATGATGATTGTGATGATGAGGGTGATAATGAGGGTGATAATGTTGATGAGGGTGATAATGGTGATGATTATGAAGGTTATGATGATGATGGTGATGATTATGATAATGATAGGGATGATGATGTGAATGATAATGGTGGTGATTATGTTGATGATGAAGGGGATGTTGCTGGTTAACAGGGATGGCCAGAGGCTGCTGGAGTCCGGCGGGGAGTGGTGGTTCAGGCGGAGGAAGGAGGACAAGGAGGACATGGGCAGCGGGGCTGCTGCTCGGCAGGGTTCAGGGGAAGGTCCGGTCGGGGAGTTGAGCAGGGAGAGGTGGTGGTACTGGCGGCGAGCAGCGGGGTATAGTCGTCGACGGGATAAAGTCAACAGAGAAGGAGGACAGGCCAGAGAAGAGGAGGAAGAAGGACGGAGGTCGGGGGGTATATGTCGAGGTTGGTGGTCCAGTTGCTCGGTCAGGGGAGGCCGGTGATGGCGGTGGTGGTATGCAGCAGTTGGAAAAGGAGGAGGCGAGCGGGTGTGCTTCGAGGGGGAGGCGGCCGGTTCTGGTGGTAGCCGGAGTAGGGGGGTGAATGTGGGACGATGGTGATGGTGTGGCTCGTCGGAGACGACGGTGGGGAAGTCGAGGGAGCGGAGGAGGATGGATGTCGGGTTATTGTCGACTCAGTACAGGCGAGCGGGTGATCGGCGGGTTGGTTGCGGGGAAGAGAGAAAGTCGGAGAACAGGGAAGAGAGAAGAGGGCGGTGCTCGGTGCAGGTGGAGGTCGCCTGGTTCGGGGGACTGGGGTGCTCCGGCGAGTCCTCTGGTCGGCGGAAGGATGGATGGGAGGATGATGAACAGGAGGGTGAAGGAGAGGGATAGTGATGGTATTTGGTTTTGGTTAAAATAGAAAAAGGAAAAGAAAAGGAATAAAAATTGTATATTTATACATGTGGGGCCTAGGGTTTGGGGGTTGACCTAAGGGATTGGGCTTGGTCAACATCTTGGGATTGGGCCTTGGCTTGACATGGGGATGTTTGGACGACTATAATTTACATTGTTTAAAATGCAAGGCTAGGGTTAAATGAGGGCAATTTTTGTGTGTTTGCTCATTCCAAAAATTATGAGAAAAATTCATATGAAGGAAAAAATAGGTTTATTCATGTATTGTGTCCAATGGTGTGGACACCTCAACGCACTTTTGCATAAAAGTGCCTAACAATTAAAAAATTGCACAAAGATAGAAATTGGATTAAATTAATTAAAATTAATCCATATGGTGTTCTATGATTAATTAGAAGTACATGGGGCTAAAATTAGGTAGGACACAAGTGCAATGGACATAGAGGACTCGGAATAGAATATTATCTTAATTTGGGTTGCACAAAACGGGTCAAGATTGTGTCTCCAATTTCGATTGGAACGTACAAGGAAACAAAGTTGAATCTATATAGAATTAAATAATAACATCTGCGACGAATATTATGCGACTAAAATATAGCACAAAAGAGCATAATTATAAGTTACGTAAAGGTCAGAATAGATGACTGGCATGTCTAGGACAAGAATATAAAATTTGTAGGAAGGCAATGGCTAGTGTAGTGCTCCAATTATCGAAGCAACGGTAAGGTACGCTAAGTGATATAAATCTTGTATAATTAAATAAAATGCCATATTCTATTTCTAATTGGGTTTAACTAGCCCTAGTTTCACTATCTAAGCCAAGTAGGCCTAATTTTGGGTGAGGGGGTTTACACATTGTATTTCGTTCGTATTGATTTGGCGGTAAGATTATTTCGATACTCGGTTCTCAACCGAGTCAAAGTAACAAGTGTTCCATAAGTAAACCGCTAGAAGCGGGGCATTACAAAGTATACTCAAAGTGCACAAAAAATGAAGACACAAGCAAAAGTGTGCCAACTTGAGTATATTCCGAGTATACGAGATAGGGGAGTGACAGTTGGTTCATGTGATGATACAGATTTATCCAAAAAAAGCCCAAGCACGTGGTCTATTATCACTACCACATTCTAAAAACAGGGATATTTTTGACTTTTTATATATTATTAATATTATAGTATTTATATTAAATAATTTCATGAATAGTATATTTAAATTAAAAAATTGTATGAGATGTGTATTTAAATATTTACAGTGTTCATTAATGTTTGAGCTGGTAGACTTGACCTAAAAGCCCACTAGACGAACACCTGTCTGAATTATAGGATTACGTGTTAATTGTATTAATTAGAATTTAAATTATTGGAGGTCGTAATTAATTACCGTAATTTATTTAATTGTTGCGCACTGCCGTTGCTTTGATATTTGGAGCGCTACCCTGGCTTTTGCCTTCCAACAAATTTTACAGCCTTGCCCTAGACATGCCCGCCTTCCATTATGACCTTTTTGTAACTCATAATTATGCTCTCTTGTGCTTCATTTTAGCCGCACAATAATCGTCGCGGACGTTTATTTAATTCCTAAATAAATTCTAATTTTGTATCGTTGTGCGTTCCAATCAAAATTGGAGGCAATCTTGACCTATTTTTCGTGCAACCCAAATTAGGGTAATATTCTGTTCTGAGTCTTCTTCACTAATGATATTTGTGACCCGACCTAATTTTGGCCCCATGTACTCCTAATTAATTTTAGAACACAGCTTGCATTTATTTCTAATTAAATTGAGGATACCATTTTGACTGATTCCGTAAATCCTAATTTAATTCCAGTGCCCTACTAATTAAGCCCAAACCAAATACTCAACGCCCCCTCACCCTACAAAATACCAAACACCGAATCGCCCACCAAATTTTTATCATTTTATGTGTCCAAGTAAATATCCAAATTTAAGGAGGGCTAATTTGCAAATTTGTATTAGGTGTCAATACCCCATTGGTTTAACCCAATGGAGAAGCCCTAATTTTGACTAATCAACCCACACCCTCATCCTTACATGAAGGATTCCTTCATGACAAATCTAGACCATCCATTTAATGGGTGCATCATAACCCTTCATTCCCCACTCACATACCCTATTTAAATGTCCCCTCAAGGCACTCTTCCCAACCTAAACCTAATCCCCAAACCTAGGGAAGCCCCCATTTTTCTCTCACCTCACTCCTCCCTCTCTCCAACGTAGGAAAATTTTCTTTTCCTTTCTTCTTCTCTTTTCTTCTTCTTCTTCCTTTCTTCTTCTTCTTCTCTTTTATTTTGAATACATAAAGGGGGGGAGGACACCCTCGGCTACTGTTCACCCGAGGCAACCCAGGCCTCAGCTCCGGCCGACCCGCCGGAGCATCACCCCGCAACCGACTGCTGCAACCCGGAGCCCCACACCCGGCCACTGCTCCGGCGAAGCTCCACCTCCCTCGATCCACTGCAAGACTCTCCTCTCCTCCTGCTATACTCCTCCTCCTCCCTACCACAGCAACTCCAGCCCGACAAGCTCCCCGACCCCGCAGCCCTACTCTCCTCTCCTCTTCCCTCTTCTCCGGCGCTGCAACTCCACCGCGCAGTCGACACAGCAGCTGTCCCGGTTGAGCCCGACCCCGCAGCTCCCGGCCAGGCCGCTCCGGACTCCACGACTCTTCCCCGCCTGCAGCTCCGGCCCGACCCGCTGCATCCCCAACTTCGGCGCTGTAACGCAGCCCATCCATCGAGCCGCCCTGCACTCCGGCACCACCACCATCATCATCATACACCACCACCACCACCATCATCATCATACACCACCACCACCACCATCATCATCATACATCACTCTACCTCATTCCAGTTGCAACTCCTCCAGCCTCAGCCAGCTCCGACCTCCCTGCTTCTTCCCCGGCGTCGAGCTCCTTCCCCGGCGGCCCACAGCCGAGCTCCAACCCCCTGTGAGCCTCTCCCTCTTCCCCTTATTAGTGTATATGTATTTATATTAATACGTATTTGTATGTGTGTATATGTGTATACGTATATATATGTGTGTGTGTGTGTATATGTGTACGTATATATGTGTATATACGTATATGTGTGCGTATATGTATATGTATACATTTTTGTATTGGTATATATATAAGCATGTATGTATTAGTATATTTTCATATATGTATATAAATACGTGTATTTGAGTGTATGTGTGTACGTACGTATGTTGTATACGTATTTGGGTGTATGTGTATATGTTTATATATATATATATATATATATATATATATATATATATATATATATATATATATATATATATATATATATATATATCGTGTATTCTCTATTTATAGGTATATGTATTTAATGTATATATAAATTAGTATATACATATTTAATGTTATATGTTAAAACATATTTTGGTATAAATATACCTATATATATATACGTATTAATTGGTATATATATAAATATAAATATACGTATTTATTTGGTATATGTTAAATAAAAACATATTTTAGTATATATGGTACATGTATTAGCATATGTCAATTGTACCTTAGAATTTAGTATATATAGTAAAATTCTAATTTGGCTTATATTCTTATGAATATATCTTGTATAAAGTATTTCCTAGTAGATATTTATAATTAAACATACAGTATTAATTTTACTTAAAGTATATATAAATACACATATCTATTTTCGTACCAAATGAACATTAATGTATATGTTAGTATAATATGTACATTTCTATATATGTCTCTACTAGATGACCCGAGAGTAAATACGGATACCCCGTATTTACATGGACCTATGATCCTGTGAAATGTTAGTTGACTGCCACGCGTACGCTGACGTACTGGCAAGCCCCTACCATTTTGATCATCTGTCTTGCCCAGCAATCGCAGACGCGACGTCCGTGCAATTTGACGCACACTGACCGTAGATTGACCAGTGCCATACCTGGCAGGGCCCCTGAGTTCATTTATTTGTGTTGTGTTAGTGTAGCATCTGATACAATGTTACATTTATGATATGTCTATAGGACTGTTGGATCCTCCAGACGATACTCTGGGACAGGACATTGGTTTTACCAGCTAAGGACCCAAGGCAAGTACATTCTCTGATTAGTTTTTTATTTATGATATTCCCTATGTTCATTGTATCTAGTATAAATATCCATATTCTCGACACGCTGGTTACACGGATTGGTATATCCGAATCTCGTCATGAGATGTTATTCCTTGTTCATGGTGTAGCTTGTACAAGTCTTATTTTCTTGTTGTCTTGTGCATGTACAGACACTAATTTCCGGAGAGATTTGCTACCTTCCTAGGGAATCCCGTGTCATAGCGTACCATGGTTGGATCTACTATACCAGTCGGGGGTGGGGAATATTTTAGTGTAGATATGTGATCATACCCTTCATGTACAAGACTTGTTCACATGTTAGTGTTGGTCGTATACCGCACGTATGACTAGCCAGGCCATTATACCTGTACAAGTTTCCAAGCCGATCACATGTTAAAGCTAGTACTCACACACTTAGTCATAGTATTCTTGTTCATTGACATATTGTTTCCTTTCCCGCATTTACTTACAGTATTTCTAGTATTTCCTTTATTGTATATCTCTCGTACATGTACATGCATCTTGTATATTTCTATCTATTTTACTGCTACATAGCTTATATCATTGATATGGAACTGCTATTAGAAATGTACTTTGCTCCTTCCTGACTGGAAATATTTTTTCAGACTATGCCCTAGAGGACCGGTATCCGACACTTTATGGACCACAGGGTGAGTAGCTGCAGACTTGGACTTGGTAGTTCAGTTGTGATTCCGGAAGGTCTAGCCGGAATCACTAGTTATCTAGTTAGTTTCTTTCAGTAGTTTATTTGGTACTGGATTTGTCTCCGGCATATATTTTATTGAGACTTGGATATTTGTTGAGTAGATTATTTATATTTTAGACTTGTGTTGTAGTTATTTTATTTCTTCGATTTCTTATCGTGTTGTAGTTATGTGATTGAGTATGTTGTTCATTTATATTGTGTTAATCCGTGTCTTCTTATGGAGTTGGATACTCGTGCGAGATTGTTTAGATAGTGCTTGACCTAGACAGTGTTCTACCGCCGATGCTGCGGCGTAGGCTGGACGTACCCACGTACTCGTGCCCCAATTCCGGGTTCGGGTCGTGACATCTATTGAGGTATTTGCAATCATATTATTTTGTCTTCAATTTGTAATTAATTCTAAGTTTATTCGGGATCACGAATGAGTTGTCATTGACTTTGCAGGTATTTGCAACCATTTGATTTTGTATTCAATTTGCAATTGATGCTAAATATATTGGGGATCACAAATGAGTTATCATTGGCTTTACAAAGGAAAGATGAAGACATTGTAAATTCTATAGCACTTGTCAAAGTACCTAAGGGGCGATTGCAAGCGGTAAGAGATGATGGATGGGAATCTCTCCTAAATAAGATCACCACATTTTGCAATGAGAACAAGATTGACTGTTTGGATATGAATGATGAATATGTTGATCATTATCATCCTCGGGAAAAAAAACAACACTACTAATAAATTTTATTATCACGTGGAATGCTTTTATGCGATTATGGATAAGCAACTTTTTAAGATTAATGATCGATTCAATGAGGTCAATTCTGAGTTGCTTTTTTGTGCTGCTAGCTTAAATCCAAGTGATAATTTTGATGATTTTAATACGTCAAAGTTGACAAGGTTGGCTCAATTTTATCCTAATAATTTCTCTCTCATTGAATGTATGACTCTTGAGCATCAACTAGAGACATATTATGGATGTGCGAACAAATGACAGATTTAGTCAGTTGAAGGGACTTAGTGATCTATCTAGATTGCTAGTGCAAACAAAAAATATATCTTTCGTATCCTTTGGTGTATCGACTTTTGTAGTTAGCATTAATTTTGCCTATAGCAATAACAAGTGTAGAAAGATGCTTCTCTGCAATGAATATTGTCAAGACGGATTTACGAAACTGAATTTGTGATCAGTTTTTAAATGATTGTCTTGTACGTTCCATAGAAAAAGAGTTGCTTAGTAGTATTATAAATGATGTTGTAGCTAAACGCTTTCAAATTATGAAAACTCGTAGAGGACAATTATGAGATCACTGAAATGTAATCTTTTATTGTATGAAAACTCGTAGAGAATAATTTCTACCTTTTGTACTAAAAATTATCTCTTTGTTTGGGGTTGTTTGGAGTGGTTTGTGTAATACCCCGTTCCGCTCTAGCGGACTGCCGATTCAAATGACAAAGTACAAACGTCCCGACCTGCCTCCCTCAGCGAGGCAACTCGTTTGAGGCAAGGATATCCAGACTTGGTCCCTACAGGAGTTCGGCTTAGGCTTTCAGAGGCTCGCTCGCAGTATCACTCGACCGAGGCGGATCATCGCTAAGGTGGGTGGCTACGGTGAACTTGTCTTTGCTTAGCCAGCACACATAAAATACGGAATGATACATGCTAGTCGCTAGGTGAATCACCCTCTGCATGCTAATAAGAATACAACGCACCTAGCTAAGGGAATAATCCCATCTTGTATTGCTTATGCTAGAACATGGAAATAAAATATTGTTATATATTCAGACCTCCGCATGTTACCTTTGCCTCGTGCAACCGACCCGCTATGCCTCGAGTAGAACGACACATATATATATATTCAGTAGTGCACTGTTTACTCCCTAACACTGCACAACCCTATATAACTTCGCTCGGTAAGGCCCCGTATGGTTTCGCTCGGCTTACCTTTGGGCCCGAGCGAACTTGAATGCTTAAGTTATACAAGTGCATGCTTGCCTGCTTTTATGTATTGCCTAGTTCCAATGCTTGCTGCATAACTATGCCCCGACCGTGAAATACTCTGCTTGTCATGCATTCATTTAGGTTCTCCTCGGAAGACTACCTGATAGTCGTTCCGTGCATGAATAAACCTGAATATACCTGGGACCATTAGGTCGCTAAGGCAATTCCCGAACCAGGAAACTTGCACCAATCCTGTGATCCAAGAATCCCTGCTCGTTGAGCAATACTGTCCTGTACTGAATCAAATGGCTCGTGGAGCCGATACTCAACATTTAGAGTAATCCTGACCCTGCCTCAACAAGTTACAAATATGTATATATCCTGACTTGAACTTGTTCCATGAAGCTTGTTCTATATATATATATCCTGCCCTGAACTTGTTCCTGTACCTGACCTGACCCTGAAGATTAGAGACTTGCATGGTCACAGGACAACTTGGAAACAAGGTTTTAGTTCCGCAGACGGTCGTTGGGGCACTGGCACCGATCTGATCCGGACGAAACTCGTGATAGTCGCCTGCTATAGGACGGAATGCCCTGGGACGTCATGCTCTATGCGTCGCACGACATTCCGTACTGAGACTAGACCGTCCATTATGGCGCCGTGCCAGTGACCTCATGTTCATATAGATAAGTCATGCTCGCTTAGCGGCTACCCGCGTGCGAGTTACTGCATCGCATCGAGAATAACTGGATACCTGAACGATCTTGTTATAACAACACTTGTGCATAAAGAGCACTTGATCATCGTATGCAACACACCTGATATTTCCTGTAACCCGTGCACCCAGTACGGGATCTCGCACTAAAACGCTTGTGTTTGCATATGCTTTGCTCTGAATGCTTATACATATTTCTGTTTGAATTAACTTGATTTGCCTTGGACAGGGAAGGACAAATGGTAAGTTGGTAAGTCTCGCCGTGTTTTCTCTTATATCGCACGGCGCACTGCCACACGAGTTAAGCTATTCAATGTTTGCACGAAACTGATCCTAAGGCTCAACTAGAAAAACAACTTAATAGTTGGTGCACGAAACCTGTACTACGTGTTTGGATTTGACGAGCGGGCGAGTAGCCTCCCCACCAGTGCATTCATGTACTGATAATCCACCAGATTGCTTGCAGGGTGCGGGAGAACCTCGTTCGGTGTGGATGCCTCCCTCGTGCGTGCTAAGGCGTGGAGTTTAACTCAGAAGCCTTAGAACGCTGTGTTCGGAACTGAAGCACATATACAAGACATAATGTTGGAACATCGCCCGAACATCGCTTGAACATCGCCTGAACATCGCTTGAACATTCCTGTATACATCCATAAATGTAGCCACTTAGCACGCTTTTATGTTTCAGAGAGAGTGCTCGAGCGACTTGTAATCTCGGCTATACGCCGCCTGTAACACTTGTTTCAATATGAATAAAAGATGCTTGCTTTACTCCAACTTGTGTTTCCATGCTTCCGCTATATTGTCGACTCAGTGAACCTGTTACCGATCGCCTATGCGTTCATGATTCCGCTGCACTCGGATAATCTGTGCGACTCTGTGGCTTAGAACTCTTACCGCCAGCCAACGAACCACGGCCTTGCACGAGCGTGGCTAACGCTCGTGCGGCATCACGCCCGGATGGGTCAAAACGATCGTTCCGCGGGAGCGCTGGCGCGGTGATTCTCGCCTAGCGGGAACGGCCGATTTGCCTGCGGGAGATCGGGGCGTGACAGATTGGTATCAGAGCCTGGCTTATACGCCTTTGAACTTCGTTTCTAATATCTCTGTTTTGAAAGCTCGTTCGTGGGTTATGTGCACACACTCTCTCAATGCCTCGATGGGATGTTCCAAACAATAAGTCTAAATACTTTCAAAGAGTTGCATTTGAATAGTATGATTGCTTGTATGAAATTGTGTTGCAAGGGCCTTTGTGCCAACCTGTACTAATCCTTATGAGATTAGATTCGTGCTAGACCCATGCATTATGTGCAAATCCGAAATGCCTATACATGTTTGCTCATCTGGTTAGTGCGAAAATAAATATTGCACGAACGGTTAGCTATGCACTCAGCCTTTCGGCTAAGTTGTGTGGAATATCGTGCACCAAGATCCTTTGGTGCAAGCCAGTTATAAACGAGATTTGGGATATCGTTCAGGAATGATACAAGTCAGACTTAGAGCTGCAAATCGATAGACTTCATCGGATTTTATCGCTTAGGCGAAACTTGAGTACGGTGCTAGAAATTGAGGAACGAGTTAGTGAGTAAGCTAACGATAATGCGAGCACCGATTAATAACTTGATGGAATGACTCGATTCCGAGTGGTGGATGGATCATTTAGAAACGTCGAACGGATCCATAACCCGTGTGATAGTCAGACTGAACGATATTGAGAATAACTTGAATAAATGATATAGCTTATATCGAATAGAAATTCTTGGAAATGGAAACCGATATCTTGGTTAAGTAAAACTTGTTGGAAATTGAAAATTGAGCGAGCGATTTGGATTGAAACCAAAGGATTGAACGGATTTGACTTGATGGATATACTGTTGGATGGAATTAAAAGGTTAAAGGATAAGGTGTCCCGATCGTGTCGAAGATAGCCATAACATTCAAACATTCTTGTCTTGTACGAGCATAACACTATGTCGCACATGCGTCATGCCCGGATTAGGACGATGATCCAGCGGGAGCGTTGACGTGATGATCTCACGTCCAACGTGGATGATCGAACTTGCGGGAGACCGAGGCGTGACAACTTATGGATCATCTTGACTTTTGGTTCGACACGATAAGACGAACTTGGAATGCAAGTGATTGAAAATGTTTTAATGGATTAGTTAGCCTAGAACCTGGAATAAATCATATTTGATGGTTTTGTGAACGAATACGTGAATCAGGTTGAACCACTTGGAGAAATAATCTAAGGTTAAAAATTGAATCTTGGCTTGGTGGACTAGGTTTGGAATGGATATGATTCTATCAAACATAATTGAGGAGATAGAATATGTAAACCACTAGGCTTGTCCTGCAACTTGAATATATATTGGATTTTATTGAACGGACTCGTCCCCGTGCAAACGAACGTGTTAATGAGAGTAGGTAAATCTATGCTCGATGTTTAGAAATCTGAGTGAACGAGCTTGGGTAGAATATCCCGTATAAATGAACAATGGTTTGACCCTAGGAATTGGGGCGAGCATCGTGCGACAAATTTGTACGATGAATCGCGATATGCTTGAACCTGTACCTATGACCTTGTGAGCTGACCTAGTGATAGGCAGACGACCCTGTGCTGAGTGAATGAACCTGTGCTACCGACTTTACCATATTGCTTGAATAAAGCATCACAACTGGGGCAACAAGACTTAGGGTTAGACTTGGACGCGATAACGTATGCTAAGTTGACCGAATGGATGGACGCTAGTCGGTATCAGATTGATCGTGTTTAACGGTAGTCCAAATACTTGGTTGAAATGGAAATGATATGGAAATCAGATTTGATTGACTCTGTTGGAAGTATCCTGGTGATTTATATGGAATTGGATTGAACCCTTGAAATTTTTGCAAGTAGCTTGTCCGATTTCACTATCTCTAAGTTTGGTTGACTGCATGTGTTTGAAGGACGCTTTGAATATGTGCACGATCCAAGACTTAAGAAATATGAAACTCGAGTGCTAAGACTTCGCTATCGCTAAGTTGGTTGACATGCATGTGTTTGAGGGACGCTTCGAATATGTGCACGATCCAGACATGCGATATGCTGATCTCAAAAGCTAGTGCAAGTGAAAATCCTCCTGAACAAGCATAATGACTTGTATAAGTTTGCCACAGCCTTAGACCGCTATCCAAGATTAATTGAAACGTACCTCATGTTAAGCAACTTGCCCCTCGCCAAGGCGCAAATGAGACTGACTCAGAATACACGCGACACGGCTTAAGCATCGAGTAAGGGATCGTGTTCCAGTAAATCTAGTGGTACCGATAGTTACGCTTGGGCTAGATTCGAAAATTCGATAGTATGGCTTGCCCTCAGGAAGTCTCGAGGACGAGACTTTTTCTGAGTGGTGGATTGTAATACCCCGTTCCGCTCTAGCGGACTGCCGATTCAAACGGCAAAGTACAAACGTCCCGACCTGCCTCCCTCAGCGAGGCAACTCGTTTGAGGCAAGGATATCCAGACTTGGTCCCTACAGGAGTTTGGCTTAGGCTTTCAGAGGCTCGCTCGCAGTATCACTCGACCGAGGCGGATCATCGCTAAGGTGGGTGGCTACGGTGAACTTGTCTTTACTTAGCCAGCACACATAAAATACGGAATGATACATGCTAATCGCTAGGTGAATCACCATCTGCATGCTAATAAGAATACAACGCACCTAGCTAAGGGAATAATTCCATCTTGTATTGCTTATGCTAGAACATGGAAATGAAATATTGTTATATATTCAGACCTCCGCATGTTACCTTTGCCTCGTGCAACCGACCCGCTATGCCTCGAGTAGAACGACACATATATATATTCAGTAGTGCACTGTTTACTCCCTAACACTGCACAACCCTATATAACTTCGCTCGGAAAGGCCCCGTACGGTTTCGCTCGGCTTACCTTCGGGCCCGAGCGAACTTGAATGCTTAAGTTATACAAGTGCATGCTTGCCTGCTTTTATGTATTGCCTAGTTCCAATGCTTGCTGCATAACTATGCCCCGACCGTGAAATACTCTGCTTGTCATGCATTCATTTAGGTTCTCCTCGGAAGACTACCTGATAGTCGTTCCGTGCATGAATAAACCTGAATATACTTGGGACCGTTAGGTCGCTAAGGCAATTTCCGAACCAGGGAACTTGCACCAATCCTGTGATCCAAGAATCCCTGCTCGTTGAGCAATACTGTCCTGTACTGAATCAAATGGCTCGTGGAGCCGATACTCAACATTTAGAGTAATCCTGACCCTGCCTCAACAAGTTACAAATATATATATATCCTGACTTGAACTTGTTCCATGAAGCTTGTTCTATATATATATATCCTGCCCTGAACTTGTTCCTGTACCTGACCTGACCCTGAAGATTAGAGACTTGCATGGTCACAAGACAACTTGGAAACAAGATTTTAGTTCCGCAGACGGTCGCTGGGGCACTGGCACCGATCTGATCCGGACGAAACTTGTGATAGTCGCCTGCTATAGGACGGAATGCCCTGGGACGTCCTGCTCTATGCGTCGCACGACATTCCGTACTGAGGCTAGACCGTCCATTATGGCGTCGTGCCAGTGACCTCATGTTCATATAGATAAGTCATCCTCGCTTAGCGGCTACCCGCGTGCGAGTTACTGCATCGCATCGAGAATAACTGGATACCTGAACGATCTTGTTATAACAACACTTGTGCATAAATAGCACTTGATCATCGTATGCAACACACCTGATATTTCCTGTAACCCGTGCACCCAGTACGGGATCTCGCACTGAAATGCTTGTGTTTGTATATGCTTTGCCCTGAATGCTTATACATGTTTCTGCTTGAATTAACTTGATTTGCCTTGGACAGGGAAGGACAAATGGTAAGTTGGTAAGTCTCGCCGTGTTTCCTCTTATATCGCACGGCGCACTGTCACACGAGTTAAGCTATTCAATGTTTGCATGAAACTGATCCTAAGGCTCAACTAGAAAGACAACTTAATAGTTGGTGCACGAAACCTGTACTACGTGTTTGGATTTGACGAGCGGGCGAGTAGCCTCCCCACCAGTGCATTCATGTACTGATAACCCACCAGATTGCTTGCAGGGTGCGGGAGAACCTCGTTCGGTGTGGATGCCTCCCTCGTGCGTGCTAAGGCGTGGAGTTTAACTCAGAAGCCTTGGAACGCTGTGTTCGGAACTGAAGCACATATACAAGACATAATGTTGGAACATCGCCCGAACATCGCCTGAACATCGCTTGAACATTCCTGTATATCATCCATAAATGTAGCCACTTGGCACGCTTTTATGTTTCAGAGAGAGTGCTCGAGCGACTTGTAATCTCGGCTATACGCCGCCTGTAACACTTGTTTCAATATGAATAAAAGATGCTTGTTTTACTCCAACTTGTATTTCCATGCTTCCGCTATATTGTCGACTCAGTGAACCTGTTACCGATCGCCTATGCGTTCATGATTCCGCTGCACTCGGACAATCTGTGCGACTCTGTGGCTTAGAACTCTTACCGCCAGCCAACGAACCACGGCCTTGCACGAGCGTGGCTAACGCTCGTGCGGCATCACGCCCGGATGGGTCAAAACGATCGTTCCGCGGGAGCGCTGGCGCGGTGATTCTCGCCTAGCGGGAACGGCCGATTTGCCTGGGGGAGATCGGGGCGTGACAGTTTGTATGTTTAATTCTTGGAATCCCAACTTTCCATAGTTCTATTTTATATTGTGCAAAGACAGAAGTAGAGGTGTGAAAGTTTGAACAAACCTGAAATTTTGCTTGTTTACATGATTTGTATAATTTTTTTCATGAATTCTTCAGTTAGCTTTCATTTTGTTGTTCTCTAAAGATTTGGGTTGAATATTTTGGTTGAATATTTGAATTCTCTTATCTCAGAAATTAGACTACACATCTTCTTCTTCTTTTTTTCTCTTAAAATGTTTTGTCAGGGGTGTCTGTTTCTTATACATGTCATGTCCAATTTCCATTAACACATAAATTTATATTATTCCTCAATGCACTTTGTTTCTATATGTTCAATTTTCGGGGGCGTTATCTCTGAACCTCTTTATGATTGTGCCCCTAGTAGAATCTCATCCTAGATCCGCCACTGTGATACGGTGTCCTTGTGCGGCTTTCTGTCGAATACTTTGCGAGCGCAGTGGTGCATTACGTACATGTGGACGAGGCAGCTGGTGACGAACGAGGACGGGACGAAGCCCGAGGCGAGCATGCAGGCGTGGGCTGCTCGACGAGTGTTTGGGTGATAAAAGCATCATCAGTAGGCCCATCCCAAATTTTAGATTCTATATTCATAATGTAGGAGCTCAATTTGTAGAATAATAAGAACCATCATAAATTTCAATTTCTAGATTCAGAGACCCAACTCGCCCACATGAGCTATAGGTTGGGCCTGAGAATTTCTAGATTCAGAATGTAGGAAATTATTTTGTAGAATAATAAGTTCCAATTTGGAACCAAATTCTAGATTTATATTATTTATTTTTCACATTAATTTTTGATCACACAATTTTTGTAACCAAAACTCATTTTATGATTCTCTACTATTCTCATACAAATCCAACACATTTTACATTTATCTTTTTTTAAAATGTTGGGCCTCAAGATGAAAATTTGAGCACCATCTACTAATGATGCTCTAAGCACATATCATATGTTTTTTTATATATGTATCATATGTGCATACGTCTTCTCGGTAACATTCTAAAAGTATAATATTTTAAAGCTATGTTATTTTAGATTCTAAAAAAAAGGTCTTATTCCTAGATAAAATTTTATTGTCATTCTTTGGTGGCTCACAAATCAGCCAATGTAATTGAAAATTGGTTAAAGAGAATAAATGTATAGCACCAGTATGACTGTCACCCAACTTCAAAAATTAAAGTGTGGCGTGCAATTTTTTTGTTTTGTTTTGCGCTAGTTGAACTGGCACTCCACCCCCCTCCATGCAATTATGCATAACTTGTCATGTTATACGCAATTCACGATAATTTTTTCACCCAAAATAAAATTTTCTGTAAAAATATTAGTATGTACGAGATTAAGTATTAATTATGTTTTTAAAATTTACTTTTTAGTTTCCATTCATGATGAAGAAAATAATTTTCTTATAATATTTGTTTATTTAATATTTTAGATATCCGTAGACAATTATAATTAGTACGAGAAGGAAAAATCTTGGGTTGGAAGCTGCTAACCTTTAAACAAGTATACAATGCATTATCAATTATGAAAAAATGTCTAACTATTATGCATTCTATCATATATTACCAAAAAGTGTTCGTCTCAAACAATTTTTATAAGTTTTTTTTGAGAAACAATCATTTTTTTACTCTAAAAATAGTATTGTTAAAATGAATATTTACAGGGCCTTGTATGCAAAAGCCACCTACTTACCAATAGCCCGCGAAAACCCAAAAAAAGATCTACTAATTTCCCGCCAAATCTGAAACCCTAATAAAAGAACCCTCCCAAAAAACCCTAATATCTACCCAACAAAGAAAATCACCACCAGAAAAAGAAGAGGAATTCACCCATGAAAGGACGGTCAGTGAAGTTCCGGGAGGCCCACAAGAGCTCCGGCGGCGCCGGCGGCGCCTGCTCGATCCTCTGGTCCGGCGACGGCGGCCGCGTGGTGACCTCCTCCTCCGCCGACCCCTCCGTCTCCATACACGACGCCTCGTCGCCGGCCGCGAAGCCGGCAACGGTCCTTCGCCACCACCGGGACGGGGTCACGGCGCTCGCCCTCCGCCCCGACTCCGCCTCCCTCGCCTCCGGATCCATTGATCACTCCGTCAAGCTCTACTCCTTCCCATGTAAGCTACTTCATTCTCCGAGATCTGTGATAAAAATTAGAATTTTACTATTTTATGCCCAAAAGAACACTTTTTTGTGTGATGCTCTACTGTCAATTGTGTTCGGTGTCGCTTGATGATGTTCGAGAATGAATGATAGGTGCTTGATAAGAAACCGCAATTAGGAGTTTTCCTAGATCTGAAGTCTATACCTGAAATATATGGAAAGTTGGGATTTCGTAATGTTGATGGATAGTTGTTGGTCCGCACTCGAATTGATACGAGTTGGTATGACCAAGGAAGCACGGATGGTCTGAAAATTTGCGGTCTGTGTTGCAGTGGCGTTGTTGTGTCTGTGCAACATAAGGGTACGACCCACAAGTTCATAATTATGATTCACAAGTAGAAATGGTGTTCTGACTTGTGAAATGTCTATTTATGGGATTTTTTTCTATTTTATTAGTTTGGAGTTAGAGCATCCATAGTGGGAACACTCCATACCATAATTCAAATTTTGTAGAAATTGTGTAAATTAATACTTTTAGAGTGTCTACTTCATATTGGCACAAAATGACATATTCCAAATAACACATCAAATTCATACTCCAAATTAACCTCTCTTTTTTCCTCTTTCTTTTTTCTCCTTCTTTTCCTTAATTAATAATTTTTTTCTTCTTCTTTTTCCTCTTGGTGGGCCTGGTTAGATTACTATTCACTTGATATGACACGCTTGAAATTTGGAGTATCTTTTGGCTTGCTAGCATTTTTCAAGTGTGAGCAAAAGTCCACTGCAGCTCCCAAGTGCTATAAATTTTGACTAAAGCAAAAATGTAGTACTTAAAATCACTCACACTGTGGACACAGTGGAGACACCCCACACCATATTCCAATTTTTTTAGAAATCATATAAATTAATACTTTTAGAGTTTCTCCTTTATATTGTCACACAATGACACACTCCAAATAACACACCAAATTCATAGTCCAAATTAACCTCTCTTTTTTCTTTCTTTTCCTTAATTACTCTTTTTTTCTTCCTTCTTTTCCCTCTTGGTGGACCCTGTTGGGTTACTATTCACTTGCTATGGCACACTTGAAACTTGGAGTGTGTCTTGGCTTGCTAGCATTTTTCAAGTGTGAGTAAGAGCAATTTTCAAGTGCTACAAATTTTGATTAAAGCAAAAATGTAGCACTTGAAGCCACTTTTACTGTGGATGCTCTTAGCACTTGGCTATTCTGTTAAAAGTCTTTCATATGGAATTCAAGCTTATTATTGGGTTCTTGAGAATAGGGATACATTTATGTTGGATATATTGTCTAATTTATTTAATTGATACTTAGCTTATACATTTTAGAGTTATATCATAGGGTATTTTCTATTAGCAGCCTAACGTAAATTTGAGCTGAAATAACCAATGGGGACTCTAGCGGTTGAGACCTTGGTTATCTTAAGTGGAAGTTGCCTATTCAATATCTAGGTGAGTGGGGGACACAGTTGAGTGACTGTCCCTCATCTTTTCCAAGAAAAAATATCCAAAATAATACCTTCATGTTTTATATTCTTCATTGTATACGAGCGTGGCTGAATCCTGTTTGCTACATTGTTAAAATGTTTTGAGTTATTTTCCTTTCAACTTTATCTTAGACTCTATGTTGCAACCATTTGAATTTGCATCTACGGTTTTCAGCTGGCGAGTTTCAGAGCAATGTTACTAGATTCACCTTACCAATAAGATCTCTTGCCTTCAATGAATCTGGTAGCTTATTGGCCGCTGCTGGTGATGATGATGGCATCAAGTTGATTGCTACAGTTGACAGTTCAATCTCTAGGGTGCTCAAGGGTCATAAGGGGTCTGTCACAGGTCTAGCTTTTGATCCAAAAAATGAGTTATTGGCTTCTGTTGACGAGTTTGGTACTGTCATATACTGGGAACTATCAACTGGGAAATCTCTGCATACTCTTAAAGGTATAGCCCCTGTATGTGATTCAGATGCTTCACTGTTGAATGTGCTGAATTGGAGTCCTGATGGGGGAACACTGGCTGTTCCGGGGTTGAGAAATAATGTCGTGATGTATGATAGAGACACGGCAGAGAAGTTATATACACTAAAAGGTGATCACGAGAAGCCTATCTGCTTCCTATCTTGGTCTCCTAATGGGAAATACATGGCCACTGCTGGTTTAGATAATCAAATCTTGATCTGGGACATTGATCAAAGGCAGGATATAGAAAGACAGAAATTCAATGATAGAATATGTTGTTTGGCGTGGAAGCCTAATGGGAATGCTCTGGCTGTTATTGATATCATGGGGAAGTTTGGTATATGGGAGTCTGTGGTTCCTTCATGTATGAAGTCACCTACAGATGGTGCCTCTAGCCTTCAAGCAAGGAATATGAATGGGCTTCACTTATTTGATGATGACGATGATGAGGATGATCCGAAGACAGCCAGCTTTGGCAGTTTAGATGAGGCTGTTGAAGAAAGCCATGATGAATCAGTTCCAGTTAGCCGTAAAAGATTAAGGAAGCAGTCACTGGTGGATGAAAATTTTTATGAGGATGGTGATGAGGAAGAAGACTTACTTCGTCAAATTGAATCACATAAAGGAAGTTCTACTAAACTCAGGGAAAGTTCAGGAGTCAGGACTAGGAGAGAAGAGCATGCCAGTTCAGTGAAGTCTCCAAAGTCAAACATGCAGGAGGCTTTTCAGCCAGGCTCAACTCCGGTACAACCTGGGAAACGAAGGTTCCTTGTCTACAATATGCTTGGAAGTATAACAACATTTGACAAAAATGAAAGAGAATCCCACATAGAGGTACTGAGACTAACTACATTTTGTTTTATGGTGTAGTGATGTGTTGTTCGAATCAGGTGTTCCTATTGTTTCATATTCTCAATGTCTCACCCAAAATATTGGTACATGTTGTTGATAGAAGTATGTTCATTAAATATCAATGTCATTATAAGTCAAGTATAGACTTTAATATTGCATTTTCAAAAATAAATAATATGGCAGTCTAGTTAATCTGGTTTTATACCTATCATAATCTGAACATGTCACCGTCTATGTTCACAGGTTGCCTTTCATGACACTGGGCGAGGTCCTAGAGTTCCTTCTATGACCGATCATTTCCGCTTTACCATGGCTGCGCTGAATGAAAAAGGAAGCGTCTTTGCAAATCCACGCGGTGAAAATAACACGAGTACCCTAATGTATCGCCCTTTCAGTAGTTGGGCCAATAACAGTGAGGTATGAACTTTCAGCTACTGTAGAGACTAGTACCTGCATTTGCTTGCAGTCATCAGGTTAACTGAACTTTTTGTACATTATCTGATATTAATTATCTCATGTAACCTTTAGTGGTCAATGCGGTTTGAAGCGGAGGAGGTGAAAGCTGTAGCCCTTGGTTCTGGTTGGGTAGCTGCAATTACAAATCTTAATTTTCTTCGCATCTTCACAGAGGGAGGGTTACAGGTTTTGATGACATAAATACATTACTATCTGATTCTGATGTTGATATTGCATCTTGGTCTTCAAAGTTGTCTATTGCTCTGTCAATTGTTGCATGGTTAGGTACGCATGCATCATAATCTAGCACAATTTCCTAAGTCCATCATGACTCCCACCTTGGACTCATTCGTTTCCAAATACCATGTACATTTGCAACAATTTTCTTTTACTGCTGTTCTTCCAATTGAACTTTCAAAATTAGCATGTTCTTCATGTGAGAAGATATTTTGGTCTTCAAAATTGTATGATTTTTTTCCTTCCCAGATTAATGAACTATTATGACCACTAGCATTTACTTCCGACCATAATGTGAAGTATTAAACTAAACCGATATGCCTGTTATACTTTGATCTGGACTGAAACATTTTAGTAGCAATCAAAAGCAATTTTAGGCCAAAACATGAGATGTCACCGCAAGCTGGCCAAGATAGCATCTAAGTTTCTAAATCCTACTCACTAAATAATTATTGTGAGAAAGAAGAGATGCACAAGTTTCTCTTGCCACTCTACTCTTTCAGTACTACTACCCAAACTTCTTCCATTTCTCTCCCATTTCCTTTCTGACATGGCAACAACACTGCATTTGAGTTTTGTGATAGGATCGAGGCTTCTAATAAAACTAGTGGATCTGGATAAAAGTGAGTTCATATTATGGTTGGTTAACACCACGACTAAACTCAACGACCTATCGAACTTCATCAAAGGTTTATAGCGCTTGGGCAAGCAGGCATGTTGCATGAGACATGTAAAATAATGCACACGAGGACATCGAGTGCACCATTGCACGTCTCAATAGATAATGTTTGCAGTAAGGGGAATGGAGAGGATTAAGAAGTATCTTTATGCTGTATCCTTCTTCAAATTGTATTATATCTATCTTATTTATTTCTATATGCTTAACCTTGACCTCAAATGAAAACAAGCTAAAACCACCACAGTTGTAAAAAATGACAAAGTAGAAGGATGCCTGAGAATGCAACCCAAGTTCTTAAATGTTGCTCCTATTGTTGCCGATATATCTAATCGTTTATTCTTATCTGTCTTGTCCTGGCTTAGGGCAAGGCTCATTCTTCTTTTATTAGTGTATTTGATTTTAGAAGTAGGTATAGTTGCTAGATAGTGTTCTCATCGTTTTGGTTCATATTTCTTCCTGTACTGGATGCATAGAACGATTGGGAAGCTTATCCTATGAAAACAATTACAACTTTATGAATACTGTCTAAAATATTTGTGCATTAAAGACCAAAGGTGATCTATCCACAGTACCAGAATTTGTTGGCAATAAATAAATTATTACTAAAAGTAGGGTTTTCCACCTTGTTGTATGGTTAATTGTTGATATCAGTTCTATTTTAAAGTTTAATATCATTTGCAACGGATACAGATCATACTGATCGTATCACTCAGTAATCGACCCAGATGCTTTTATCTAAAGCAAATGTCTCTATTTATCACATTTAAATCACTGTCAAACAATTAATAAAGTTTTGTTCTTACCTAATTCACACTAGCCTCCATGTTGATGTTTTTTTTCATATTATTCTTCATTAAATATTCATGGATGCTTTCTGTTTGTACTAATAATGTCGAACTGTACTTCCACTGCAGAGACATGTCATTTCTCTTAGTAGTCCAGTAGTAACTGCAGCAGGTTTGAAGGATCAACTGGCTGTTGTTACTCATGCTTTAGATTGTCTCCCCTCCGAAAATCAGGTATGTGCAGTTTCTGATTATATTTTGGAAAAAATCATTAATTAGAAAATATTCCATTAACTTATCAAGCATAAGACCATCTTGTTACCATTCCTATGTACCTGCCACTACTGTATGTATTTACTAGTACACTACTAGTTGTTTTATTGGTTGGTTTCCTTTATATTTATATTCATTGTAGTATGTAGCAAAGGGAGATTAGCTTGAATATAAAGTACCCTAAGCATCAGAATTACATGTAAACGTGATAAAGGTGACATGGCTAATTCCATTTGTGCCCTTAATCTCGGAATAATCTTCATGCAATATAACATTGATCCAATTCCACTTCATGTAATCTTTTAGAATATTTGTGTGCAGATGCTCGAAGTTACAGTATTTAATATTTCTGAAAGAACTCAGACATGTAAATGCTCTCTTCCATTGACTCCTGGATCTTGTTTGACATGGTTTGGCTTTAGCGAAGAGGGCCAGTTAAGCACATATGACTCCAAGGTCTGCGCACCTTAGTCAAAACATTGGATGGTACAATCTCCCACTTTCTGCAATAATCTCACTTGATTTACTTTGTGTCTAGGGGATACTCAGAATGTTCAGTGACCAATTTGGTGGCAGTTGGCTTCCACTCTTCAGGTATCAAATATGCCATCAGTATCTTGGTTACGTTGAAATTATTTCCTCTTCTACTTGGTTAACCTGTGCATTTATCTGCGCGCAGCTCTACCAAAGCAAGGAAGTCTGAAGATGAAAACTACTGGGTAGTGGGTCTAAATGCAAGCAAACTGTTTTGTATTGTCTGCAAATCCCCTGATTCTTACCCATCAGTAGGATTCTTTCCTCCCTTTGTTTTCTTTTATCTGAGTCCATGTTAACATCTCCCTGCTGCCTGCTATTATCTCCAGTCATCATATGAGCTCTTGCTGTTTCCAGGTGATGCCGAAGCCAGTTCTTACTCTACTTGACCTTTCAATATTTCTTGCTTCTTCTGATCTCGGGGCTGATGATCTAGAAAATGAGTTTATTATGAAAGACTTGGATCTTTCTCTGGTTCGTACTTCTTGCTCTTTATAATCTCAAGCTATGTGCTTGTCTGTTGCTGGGTCTTCATAATGTTCAAATCTCAGATGCAGAAGAAAATTGAAGAACTGGCAACCGCTGGCATGGACAATACAACAGTCGATAATGAGGCCTTCAAGTTAGAAGCAGCTATGGATGCATGCATTTTGAAGCTTATCCACAGCTGTTGCAAAGGTAAGGAGATCATGTTTGAGACAATTGCATGAGGTTTGACATCTTTTTTTCCTTACCTGGCATTAACCTTTTGTTCTATTAATGTCTGCTCAAGGTGAGAAGCTTGCGAGGGCTATTGAACTTGCTAAGCTGCTATCCTTTGATAAAGCGGTGAAGGGTGCACTAAAACTTGCTACGGAGTTTAAGCTTCCAATGCTTGCAGAGCAGTTCAATAGGATACTAGAGGTTTTTTTTATTTTTTTATTTTTATTTTATTTTTATCAATTCACTGCTGTTACAAGTAAAATGATCTGTATGCATTTCCTGTAAGCTACAACTTACAGCATTTGAGGATGTCCCTATTTTATTATTGTTTGCAGGAAAGGTTGTCAGGTGAATCTAAGACAGCACTTGGAGCTCCAAGCATAGCCTCAAATGGTCTGGCCAAGTCTATGCCTACATCTAACATTAATGAAACTGTGGAACCTTCATCTTTGCCTCGTCCTCACTTCTCCAAGCAACACAAAGTTGATGAGAAGGTTAGGACTGAAGGCCGAACTGAATCTAGCAATGACACAAGTGCGGCGGCAACTGCAAGGCAGGGGGTTAATCAGGTCAAAGTTCAACCGCCAACAAATCCATTTTCAAAGGCATCAACCAACCAGGAGAGGAGTGAAGAAAAGACGAAAAAGGAAAGATACTCAGAACCTTCGAAGAGTACAAGCGCTCAGAAACCAAAGCGAGGGGGAAGTCAAATAACCTGCGAAGTTACAACTACAATTGAAGGAATTTCAAGTACAGTTGCGAGTGACAGACAATGTGCACGGCCGAAGAACCCATTCGCGAAAACATCAAACAATCAAGACAATTCTTCTCTTATGGATTCCATCAAAAAGATGAAGAAGGCTGCATGAGAATAATGGAGTCGGTAACAAAAAAGACTGTCCTAGCAATGGAAAAAAGAAAAAGAAAAGTTCTCATTTTAACTTGAACTACAGCAAGAGAAATTGAAGCTGTCCATCTTGTTGCTCCTGGGTTTACAGGGTTGAAAACAGAACAATGAGGCTACGGATATGGGTAGGATACTGATGTTCATAGAATGATGAAATCTTCTGACAGGCTATGTATACCAACACCAATGCAATGGTGCTTTATGATTTAATGAAGTCTTGTTAGAGATTTTGTGGTATGAAAATCGGTATTGATTTGCATCTTTTGGACTTTTTCACACTATCCTTTATCTTTTGTTTAACGTTTGCAGAATTAACCAACAAGATTTTGTGGAGGCCTTGGCGCATCAAGAAATCTTTGACATTGTAAACTTGCTTTCTCAAACTCTAACAAAGTAGCCATGCGATCATCTTTTCTCAAACTCAAGGCTAGCGTCACTTTTTTTCTCCAACTTTTAATTCCCAAAATATTGTTTCAAAAGTGTTAAGGCACCCCAAACTTAATTATAAAAAAACCAAAATTTTCTTACTTCGTTCCTTCTTCTTTCTTTCCAAATCCAATTCATGCCTTTTATTAGTTTACTACTGGATAGTCCTATTTGAGACTGTCTAAAGTTTCAAACTCCAACTTTAGAATCTAAGCAATGTTGCTCGGAAGACTAATGATTGTCAAAATTTTGACAGCCGGTCAGCCAAAATTTTGGGTTCTATATATTGCTTGGACTTGGACTGCCAAAATTGCCAATTGCATGTCCTGAGCAAATCAAAATATGGAGATGAAGAATCCGTTATTGCCCATCTGTAACTAAATTAGTGTCAATGGCTCAACCTAACCCAAAACTAGATCCAACACCAACCCACATATACTATATATGATCCGCTTTAGTGGAGTACAATATCTGACCTATTATAAATAACGCTGAGCCATTGTCTCCCTATAGGAGCACTGGAACCGCTAATATCGTGTTTTAGCGCAGTGGCCATACGGGGAACTGGTGCATCATGAAGTGCCCGTATATTTATTATTTGGCTCCGTTAGCTCATGGTCGGCAATGATGTAATCTGAGGATACCTATTATGCATTATTTCTGAGATAACCTCAGACTCCACAAATAGAAAGTCGTACAAGTGATTGGCCGATATAAGAAATGGACTTGGTTGTGATTATATTATTTAGTTTGTAGCCTAGGAAAATGGGGTATCATAGTGTGATGGTTCAACCCTTGTCTTTGTTTGGTTATAGGGTTGGGCCTTTGTGCTAGGGTATGACATAGACCTAAGTTACGACACTGAACCTATGTATTATTATATAATTATTTTTTAGATTTTTGTTTCTCTATTTCATGCTTTATTTGTGATACTTGCTATTTGGGGTCTAACCCCCACTGGTTTTGTATGGCCAGGTCTCGAGCAAGCATCCGAGGATCCAGCGTACTATCCTCCAACTCATGGCACGTACCAGGAACATGGTCGCAGAGGATAACAAGTGGGTTTTCTTCTTCCCTACTCGTCATTGTACAATTATTCTTTTAGGCATTTAGCCACGGCATTTGTTAGCCGGCACGTCTCGACATTAGTCTCCTTACATGATTGTATTAAATCAGACTGCAGCTGATCACTATCAGCTGCTTTTGTTACTCTTTCAGCTTCTTATTTGGCACAGCTGGTCTCTAGAATATTTTGAGAAAATGTTTGGAACGCCTTATTGCTTTATCATATATGCTCTATGTTTCCTGTTTCCTGTTTGAATGATTGAGACATAGAAGTTCTTAACCATAGGAGGCTTGATTGTAGCATGCACCCCCTTGTCTTATTACAGCCGTGATCTTCGTACAACGTATAGTACCTTGTACGAGGTAGCTGTGTCACGCCCCAGTTCCAAAATACGTAGGACTAGGAACACGTAAGCATGCCAGCCGCATGGATATGACAACTCCAATATATGGAAACCATATCCCATACGTACGCTGTAATATGAATATCAATCCACAAGTGGTATAAAATATAATACAAGTCACAGGGTAAAATCTAAATCTCATCCACCAAAATCATATAGAAATAAATAACCAGTATCTATGAAACTAGATCTCAATAAGAAGTATC
The DNA here is from genome assembly GCA_036927795.1 of Iris macrosiphon. Lineage (NCBI taxonomy): Eukaryota > Viridiplantae > Streptophyta > Magnoliopsida > Asparagales > Iridaceae > Iris > Iris macrosiphon. The sequence continues at coordinate 31,361,444 of JAYESA010000020.1, read as the reverse complement.
TAAGGATGATAGTTGGATGGAAACAAATTCACTACCAACTCGAATGAGAAAAGTAAATACAATATAAGTACAACACAATCAAACAAAATATAAGTATACCAGCTAGCAATCACGGCTCGAAGAGAAGACATCCTCGAAACATAGGTAACCATCCGAATCTGCGCTCCTGCGAATACTCAAGAACAAATACACCTGGCAGGGGACCAGGTCCTCAGAGGGACATAACAAGATACTTAAACACATGCCAATAAAGTACTGCAATAAATATCCAAAGGGTCACCTAACCGTCTAAGTGAATGCAGTTAAGAACAACTTTCCCCACAAGTGAGCTATCTGGCTGAAAACTGGGATTGACATGACTCTCTCGGAGAACCAGGGACCTCAAAGGCATGTCGTCTTTTGAACGGCAGAGGTCCGCCAAGTAGTATAGGGGTCATCACCGCCCGTATCTCCAGCGGAGCTTCCGGGTTACAAAAGAAAAAGTGTAAAGGAGCTCAAATGCGGTACTTGTTGTTCTCCCCATCCCATGCTCTAAGCATGTCACATCCATGACACGATTTGGTCCATAGCCTATTCTTAGTACCCTAGCCCAATCCTGCAACCAAACAAGGATAAGGATGTGACCACCGTACTACAATAGGCTGTCCCTAGACCTCTAATAACTGCTAAGTCTACTAGCATGCAAAGTTTCTAACAACAGTTATTCCTAACGCACGGCCCACACGTACAAGAGGCCAACCTGCACGCCAGTCCGTGATCTATATGAGACTCACAACTCGTGTAACAACTGTGTCACGGCCAATGAATCTAATGATGCTACATGATAATGGGGTAGTCTCATAAACAAGGTCAATGCAATACATAAATAAAAATATATCGCAACGACACCGTCGCGCGCATTTTATATAACAGTTAAAATATATGAACTAAAGACAGAAAATAAAGATGCATGCAACATATGGAATATAAATAACAGTACAATGGCAAGGTATACTTGCCTGGCAAGGAAGCTGCAATGTACCAATAACCTGCTCCAGAAATCGCGCAGAACAAATCCAATATCCTATGTACATATAAATATAATACAATAGAATTATTAGTATTTACACTAGCACATACACAACCACATTTACACTGGACTCAGGGGGTATACTAGGGGTAACACTAGTCATCTAACACGGTCAATTACGCGTTGAATTACGCGGGTGTCGCGTCTTCAAGTACTATACGAAATCAGTCAGTCAACTGACAGGTGTCTATGCCAGTACGTTAATATACGCAAGACGGACAAATTCACAAGTTCTTAGGGTCAACATGGTCAAGGTAAGTATGGGATAGTCCACGGTGTCCTAGGGTCGGTATGAATCAGAGTCCAAGTCACAGTCCAAATACCCTATGTATTACAAATTTATCACGTCAAAAGATAATTTATTTTAATTTATTTAATTCTGGAATAATTACTCTAAAATCTTATTTTAATCTTATTATTCTGATTTTTATGTTAATTCCTAAATTTTTGTCCAAAGAAACTGAATTTTATCAACTCGAGACTTATGGCACGCAAATCAAGGCGATCTGTTGACCAAAAAGTCAACCAACACAACTCGACTTTCATGCATGATTTCTTGTAGATTTCAGCGTCAAAATCATGCTAGAATTTATGGCTCATCCGAATTCAAATTCGTTTGGGAATTATGGCACATACAAATTTCGTATTGTGCACCGATGGTTAAATTCTAACCTAGAAGTTCTATAGAATTAACAGTATATAAATACTTTGAATTAAATTCTGGGAAAAACATATGTCAATGATCTCGACATTAGCTTTTTGAAACTTTAAACGGTTCATGATTCTGATTCCTGGTTCTCCCAAAATCGCGAAAACATCAAAACACGTCTATTTTCGGACATGCTGTGCTCTACGAATTTTCTAGAATTTAATACTAATAATTTCATAAAAAAAATTATATAATCAGAAATTTAACCTCAATATCTTTCTAACGCAAGAAACTAGGCCTCGTTTGGAGTCCGGAGCTATGCGCAATGGCTTGTGGAAGATGAACGAACCCTAGATGGCAATTCTCCAAAATCTCTCTCTCTAAAATAATGGGATAATTAGGGTTATAATAATATATATATATATATAGGGATGTACCTGCGGCTGAATAGATATTTATAGGCTGACACGTGTCAAAATCTGATTGGATGGTTTTTGTTATATTATTTGTTTTTGATTTGCCTTTATCAAAACATTATTTAAGTCGTTTTAAATCTAAATAACTCAAAATAAATATTAAAAATAATCATAAAAATCTGGAAAAATTATAGAAAATATATTTTGAACCGAAAAACCCTAGAAAAATATTTGGGATAATTTTATATTCATTGTTTTCCTACTATAATTAGGAGAAGCTCTAAACATTAGTTTTACATATTTAAATAAAAACAAATATTAAATAAATTCTAAAAATTCTGAAATAATTCCAGAAAATATATAATAATATTATAAACACTAAAAAAATAACGTGGGTCCATTCTATATTCCTGGGATTGCACAATAAATTCTACAAGTCCTAAAAAATTAGTTATTAGCCTAATTACTCCCAATAAATACTAAAAATACTCAAAAAATTTCCAAAAAATTCTAGAAAATATATTTGACTATTTAGAACCTAAAATAAAAGTTTAGAATATTTTTAATTATGTTTAACTCTAAAATAAATTCTTCAAAGCCCTAAAAAATTAGTGTTACTATTTTTTTTATTAACTAAAAATTATGGAAAAATCTCAATAATCTAAAATAGCCTAAAAATAATTCTAAATAAATATTTATATAAGTAAATATACTAAAAAAATTTATTTTCTAATTAACTAAGAGAATACTCTAAATAAATTCAACATCTATAATAAATATAATAATATAAAATATACACAAAATACCTATTTTGGGTGAGGGAGTTTACAAGCTGGCCATGTTCGTCTCCATATTCCGGTACTGGGGCGTGATAATGTCAGTATCTAAGTCTCCGTACAAATGTGCAGTTACAACATCCGTAAGTCTTATATCAAGATTTTCAGAAACTGCGAGACTGATTAGATATTTAAAAGTAATGACATCCATAATTGGAGAATATGTCTCCATATAGTCAATTTCAGGTTTTTTGAGAGAAACATTATGCTACAAGTCGGGCTTTGTATCTTTCAACTTCATTCCTCTCATTTTGTTTTCTCACAAACACCCATTTTAAAACCAATAGGGTTTATGCCCTTTGGTGTTTCCACTATAGGTCCAAACATGCCACGTTTTTATAAAGATTTTAATTCTGCTTGAATAACATCTTTCCACATTGGCCAATCTTTTCTTTATCGACATTCATTTATACTACGTGGTTCATTTTCACAATCATCATTGTCCTTTGATATTTCTGTAGCTACTATATAGCTAAATATGTCATCGATGACAAGTGCTTTTCTACTCCATAATTCCCTTGAACATGTATGGAATATCGAGATCTCTTTATTTTCAGGTATATGTGCCACTCTAGAGGCATCCATAGGCATTTCAGTGAATTTAAAAACTAGTACATTTTTATTATTTGTTTCTAGATCTCCAACCACTATCGGGCCTTTATCAGGACAGGATATTTTATTAGCTCTCCTCTTTCTAAGAGCAACACTATCCTTGGAACCTATAGGCCTACCACGTTTTTGTCATGTAGTAGTATATTTATTTGCCGCCTTATTTAGATTTTGTCCAACTGAAATAGTGATTCTGGCTGGCACATTCATAGCTGGCACATGTGATTTAGTTACCTTTGCAGCATCATTAAATGCATCAGGTAATTGATTTATGATTTCTTGCAATGTATCATTCTCCTTGTCGCATAATCACATTGTAGAGTTTTTGGATCTTGATGAGATAGAGTAGGCGTATTCCATGTCAATTTATACCGTTCATTAGTAATAGGTTATTCTTTATGAACAATTTGTTGCTTTCCTTCCCCTAACAGCGGAAAAACTCTCTCATCAAATTGACAATCATCAAATCTTTCAGTAAAGACATCACCAGTCATTGGTTCCAAATACTTTATTATGGAAGAAGACTCAAAACTAATGTATATTTCCAAACGTCGTTGGGGACCCATCTTAGTTCTTTTCGGGGTGGAATTGGGACATATATTGCACATCCAAACTTTTTTAAATATAAAATATTGGGTTGTTTACCACTAACAAGTTGTATAGGTAAAAAAATACGGTATGCCATGGGTTTAAATTTAACTAGAGATGCAACATGTAAAATAACATGTCCCTAAGCCTAAATTGGTAAATTAGATTGCATTAGTAGAGGTCTAGCTATACGTTGGAGATGTTTGATAAATTACTCAGCTAACCCATTTTTGAGTGTGCATATGGGGAATATGATGCTCCACCTCAAACATGTGACCACCTAGTAGACAATAAAACAAACATGTGACCACCTAGTAGATGCATCTATGAGTACCATAAAATATCTAAAAGGACCACTAGCAGGGTGAATAGGAACACAAATGTCTCCTTGTATTCTTTGCAAGAAAGTATGAGACTCATTCTTAACTTTTAGCAAAGATGGTCTAGTTATAAACTTTTCTTGTGAACAAGGAATAAAGGTGATTCTTTGGTAAGCCATGTTTGTGATTTTTCAATAAATGTCCACAAGAATTGTCAATTATCCTCTTGAACATAGTTTGTCCCGGATGACCCAAACGGTCATGTCAAATGGTACACAGGACATGATCATTTGCTTTATGTTTTGCCAAATTCATATGAGATTCAATAATACCAAAGGTGGTGTAATACAAACCCACCGAAAGATAAAAGAATTATTCTAATGTGATCTTTTTTCTTTCAACATTAGATGTGATACATAATATCTTTTTATTGTTATCATTTCGAGTTTCAATGTAGTACCCATTTCTGCGTATATCTTTGAAACTCAGCAAATTTCTTTTGGAATTGATTGAATATAACACATTCTGCAAATTTATTTGAGTACCATTAAGTAACATGATGTGTGCTTTTCCAAAGCCCTCAATTATATGGGTTGGCCCAGCTATTGTTGACATTTTATGCTTGTCAAATGCTAACTTTGAGAAAAACTTTTGATTTTTTAAAATCGTATGTGTTGTAGCACTATCTACCAAACACATATCCAAGTCATTTTTCTCCCTTCGTATATCTATACCTTCAATCATGAAGCATAAATAAATTATGAACATATATTCTATCTAGCATAAATATAAAAAAAGTAAGCACACCAAACAATAATATTATATTAGAAATGTGGCTCCAAATATATAATAAAGATTTCTAACAAACTCACATGGCCTAGACATGCCATTAATGGATTCTTTAAATTTGTCAACCTCTTCTTAAGGAGCTCAACATTGCTTAAACCAATGTCCATCTTTGTCATATTTATGAAAATCATTACTACCATTATTTGGTTTATTTTGTGAATTTGAATTTTCTTTGTTAGAGGGTGTTGTCTACATATTCAATTTATTCTTTTGTGAACCACTGTTTTCACTTTTATAAGGCTGATAACCATGACCATATCTCCCATAGTTTTTTTACGCCCTCTTCCACGACCTCTGTTAAATCCAACATTAGCATTTTCCTGAAGAATTGGCATTGACCCAGTTGGTTGAGAGTTGTAGTTTTTCAAGAGAACGTTTCTATTTCCCTTTGCTACAAGGAGACATGTCACCAGTTCAGAGTATTTTGTGAATTTTTTTTTCAAGGTATTGTTCCTGCAAAAGCACATTACTTGCATGAAAAGTGGAGAGAGTTTTCTCAAGCATATGAGCCTCTGTTACTTTTTTTCACACAACCTAAGACGAGAAACAATATTAATCAGAGCATAGTCGTATTCTTTGACAGTTTTATAGTCTTTGTATCTTAGGTTCAACCATTCACTTTGAGCAATTAGAAGGATTATCGTCATTTGATGGTCAAATCTATAATTTAGAGATGTCCACAAATTAATGGATCATTTTCACATAGATATTATGATTTTAGATCATCATGGATATGATGTCGTAGGAAAATCAAAGCCTAGCCTTGGCCAGAAGATTCTTTATTTTTTTTAATAGTTCCATCAAGCTTGTTGGACTGCAAGTACAACTTCGCATCCAATTGTCATGATAAATAATTGTCTCAGCTCACATCAAGAGCTTTGAATTCAAGCTTTGCAAGGCTCAATATCTATATGGCAAAAATAATTATATTAGATGTAAATAATAAAATTGATAAGTTCTTTCAAAACTTCACATATACCACAATGTGATGAAACACTATCAAAGAATTTTATGTCTTATGTGTATCACATATACAACAATATTGCGATCATTATGTAAACAATAAAATTGATAAGTGCTTTCAAAATTTCACATATACCACAATGTAATGAAACACTATCAAAGAATTTTATGTCTTATGTGTATCACATATACAACATTGTGATCATTATATATTTTGGGTACTTTCTCATAATTTAATTCACATATACAACAATGTGAATTAGTACCTTATAGAATTTAAATAAATCAAATAATGAATTTTCTATTTTTAATGAAATTGGGAACATGTTCAATACAAATTTAGATTTAAAACTAAAAGAGAAAATAGATCTAAAAATATAAATCAAACATACATTTAATTTACTAAAATATGTGATATAAGTATACATGATTTAGACTTACCTCTTAAATATAATTTTACTAGAAGTTCTTTCTCCCTTCTTCTATTTCCTAGAGCAATTCGTGATGATAACGTGATATAAAGCAGAGAGAATGGAGAAAATTATTTCTTCATTCACCATTTAAATCAACTATAGAAGAGTCATTTATATAGACTTACAATTAAGGTTGACATTTAATAATAGCAATTAAGAGAAAAAATATAAAAAGATATGATATCAAACAATTATGTTAATGCCAAAAGATATCAACCAAATATGATGAATTATCTATATTTACAACAAATGTGACATTATTTAACATGTTTTATTTAAATTTATTATATAAGTTTAAATACATATATAATCACACTTAATATTAGATTTATCCCTCCAAAAATATAATCTAAGCTCCGCCAATGTGTATTACACCATAAGTTTGCTCGATTTTTACATGTTATCAATGTAGCCATAAGAGCCCGTGGAGCCTAGCTCTTCTCCTTAAGGATTTTGCTGCCAACACTGACACCTACAATATTTGCAATGTTATATGCAAATAGATTTAGGTTGAAACCCCAATCACTAAACCTAACAAATATAAGAAATAAAATATCATTCTTCAGAAAGTATGCAAAAGAATTCTTTGGTTACATTATGTTATCATATTGTTTTTATGTTTGGTTTTTTTTTTTTTTAATTTTGGCATATTAGTTGTACATTTTTCGTCGGTTCTCTCCCACTCTTTTGGTTCCGAGAAATGGTTTTCACGTTTCGCTTCCAATACTTAGCATAAACTAGAAAAAGCAGGAGCGGACGGACGTGGAATGCATGGGGGGCACAGCCCCCAGTGAAAAACCAATTTTTTTTTTTTAAAAAGAAGCAGCAGTCAGCCGCAGGCCCCTTCCTCTCTCTTTACACACCCTTTTATGATTGTACTTCCAGTAAATTGTAATCCTGGATCTGCCAATGAGAAAGAGTGCAATATCAGATGCTCTTACACGTCGTTAGATTTCTTTCTAATGGTGTTATTGTATCGTACCGTATCATAAGATAATGTCTGAACTTGTTAAAGCGATCTACAAGCTACAATAAAGCTTGTCTGAACTTGTTTAGCGATCTACACCATGACTTTCAACATAAGAATGCCTTACCTTATAAGTACAGTGAACTTATAGAAATATTATAACAAAACCTCTACAATATAGATGTGACTACATTGATCATAATATCTACACAGTACATTTTAATTAAGGTGCCAATTGCTGGTGGAAGCAGCAATGTAAACCCATGAACTTGTAGTATATCTTCTACTGAATGGAAATGTAGGGGATGGATGCCATCACCATAGTAGGGGCATGACATGGTATTATGCTCAGCACCATACCAACGGAATAGGGGGGAGGAGGGGGCATGGCTAGTCCTCGTTCATGGAACATGGTACAAATGAGTATGGGACGTGTAAACGCATTGGATTAATTTCATAAAGAATGAGAGTTCTAGTGCTCGATGAAGAGAATGAAAAGAAAGGCCCAAGATAATGAAAAGCATGTATACATAAAATTATTCAAATTCCAGAGGACGCAACCGCTGCCCCTTCGGGACCTGCTGGCCTTGAATGTTTTCGTAATTATACGCGTTAGATTGTGTCTTTTTGCGACAACAGTGAATCTAATCCGAACTGTTTTAGTGATCTAATATGAACCAAAGATAAAGACACGATTGAATGACTGCAATGAAATATATATATATATATATATATATATATATGGTCCTTCTACAATACATGCTATGTATGGATACATTTCAGATAAGTGCATTGTAAATAGTAAAAGTTGTCTTTTTGACTTTGGTTTTACCTGATATAGTATGTCATATTAACATGCTCACATTTTTCACAGAAGTCCCTCTAGATTCTCTAAATTTTTAAATTGAATCGCTACACTAAAAAGGACCATTTGAAATTTAATGTTCCAGATATCACTATACATTATCAATTTGGGACCCTCGGATGTTTAGATCCAATGATAGGATCTGATCTCCCTCAAACCCTAACCCTAAAATTAATATATTGCACGAATCCTAATTTTTCCAACACAGAGAACTACCGTCTCCACTTCCTTCTTCTTCCCCATCTCCTACACCATACAACCATGCCGGAATCTTAATTTTTCTCTTCTCTCCCCTTCTTCTTCCTCTTCTAGACAAACCATCTCGAGCCCCATCTCCATAAACTCGAGCTCTGGCCATCCCTTGTCTCGTCGCACCTCCATAGACGAGCATCATCGAGTCGCTACCTCCTTCCTCGCTATAAAAGAAATAGTCCAATCCCACTCGGTGCTCTCATCGATGCAGGCTAGAGCCATGACCTCTCCAACACGGGCCTGACAGCGTCGTCAAGCTCCCTGAAGCATCGGCAAGGCCTCTGTCACGCTCCGGTCCCGCATGGCCGTTCGTCCTCGCTTTGGTCCCTACGAAACCGATCGTCCTCGCACGGGCGTGATGCCGTGCAAGCCTAAAGTGCGCTTGCACAATGCCAAAGCTTTGAACAAGGGCAAGTAAGCTATTCAATACTGCAGCAGCGACACACATATTGCAGAAAAGTAAAGAACACAATGTCACAAGAAAACAGGCTCTTTTATTGATAATCAAAAGTGTTACAAGCGGCTCATGGCCGAAATTACAATTCGCACTCTATCTTTCGATTACAATGACACCGTTCCATACATCATGTCCCTCTATACAAAAGCAACTCAAGGCAGGCACAACTCGATGCGGCTCAAGGCATCGACTCCAGATTTCTGGTTCCTTGGGATGAGGCACGGCTATCGCTTCCTCGGACGAACAAGCACCTGAGAACAAGCAAACTGTTGGTGGGTCAGCACTTTATACAAGTACTGGTAAGATAAACAACTGAACAGAAGCTACACCCCCTGAAACCCACACTAAGTAATCACGTGGCAAAACATTGCATTACTAGCGATCTTGCTACTTTTACCTAAGTTCATTTCATGCAGCTCAGAACTATAGTCAAATTACATCCTTTGAAAACATAACTTTGAAACAGTTTTGCATATTCAAACAATTAGCATACGAATCGGGACAGTGCTCTATCGTGCAGTGCGCAGCATGTATTGTGCATCCAAAATCTAACTCTTTGGGGGCAAAACTTATCTAGCAGGCTGAACATATCGAATCAAGGCAAACATATCAAGTGAACTATCATTTCTTTCATTAGCACACAAGCAGAAACATCTATATGATTTCGGTCCCTGAGAAACTCAGGATCGGTAGCGGTAATCCAGCTAACCAATGACTCACTTTCTGATACTATTAGCATCTGTGACCGAGGTTCAGCTCTGCACTAATAGTCATTGTCTGACCGATGCAATGCATGAAGCACTAACATATAATCTCTACGATGCAGACAAAATGAACAAGCAGGCTAGTGTATAAACTCATATTTCTTACCCCATTGCCGAACGGTTATCCTTGCAGCAGACACACAAGTTAGCCACAATTTGCATATTCATAACTCATAGATCAATCTTTTGGTGTCATCAATCGATAGGTATACAAGAAGGTAAACCTAGCATGCACCCTATCTATATGACGGTCCATGGGTTGCCCCATGATTATCAACGGTTGTCCAAGGTTCAACTTTTTACTAGCACGCATGGGTGTCGGCAGCTGTGACTCATGGTTCAGCTCTTCACCAACACACCCGAGTACTAGCAGCTGTGACATCATGGGTTCCACACAACACTAATAGACATATCGCCCCACTAGACCCTTGCGAGCCGTATACCTCAGGGCGATCCAAAAATCTCTTCCGGACCGAGCGGTTCCCAGTGCCCCAGGAACCGTTCGAGGGACAAGACCTTGTGCACAAGTTATCCGAGACCAATGCAATGACATAAACACATAGTGCAAGCAAAACAATGATCAAGCAAAACATATGCGGTCTTAGCAAAACACATCTTATCAAACGAAGCATATCTTTCTCAGACGAAGCACACATTTCACATATCTAATAGCACACCCCACTAGACCCTTGCGAGCCGTATCCTCAGGGTGTACTATTAGTCACTACACTCACACATTTTTACTTAGCAGTTCGATATAGCAAATAGACAAACGAAACATATAAGGCAAGCACGATTCATTCATATCTTAACATGCAATATTTATCTCATTCTTAGCATATTACAAAGGGACATATTCAAGCGATTCATTTACTTATCTTTCTTAGCATAGCAAAGGTTCGTTTGAGCTGTGTCGGTGTTTCTAAGCATGCAACATTTTTTATCTCTTATTAGCATAGCAATGGTTCTATTTCATTTCTGACAAGCAATACACATTCTCTAGTTAGGTAGCAGATTCGTTTCAATGACAAGCTATGTGAGTTATCTTATTAGCATGCTGAGTCGGTTCTATCATTCTTCTTATGAAACAAAATCTTAAGCAAACAAGCATTCAAAAACTCAGATTCATTATTAAGTCGTGCAAGAATCAGAGAATGCAGTTCTGCCCACTCACATTGATCAATCTGTCGGGAACTCTCCGAGAAGACTCCCGTTCGAGCAAGCAAGGCGATATCACTTGTACATAGCGTCGATGCGGAGCAGGGCGCTACATACTTACCCACCAACAAAGAGTTTCGTCCTCGAAACTCAAGGAGAAACTCACGAAAACACAGAACAGCGATAGTCCTCATCCCTCACCTTCCTTAATCAAAACACTAGCAAATCACAAACACAAGGCATCACTCTCAAGCAATAAATCAAATCCAGAAAACTTTTGTGCGCATCTTTTGGAATATCTATGGACTTATTGTATGGAACGTTCATTGCAACACAATCATAACTCAGAGTCAGAGGCAACGGAATGGGCAAAGAATTGAGTTGCTCTGATACCACTATGTCACGTTCCGGTCCCGCAGGGCCGTTCGTCCTCGCTTTGGTCCCTACGAAACCGATCGTCCTCGCACGGGCGTGATGTCGTGCAAGCCTAAAGTGCGCTTGCACAAGGCCAAAACTTTGAACAAGGGCAAGTAAGCTATTCAATACTGAAGCAGCGGCACACATATTGCAGAAAAGTAAAGAACACAATGGCACAAGAAAATATGCTTTTTTATTGATAATCAAAAGTGTTACAAGCAGCTCATGGCCGAAATTACAATTCGCACTCTATCTTTCGATTACAATGACACCGTTCCATACATCATGTCCCTCTATACAAAAGCAACTCAAGGCAGGCACAACTCGATGCGACTCAAGGCATCGACTCCAGATTTCTGGTTCCTTGGGATGAGGCACGACTATCGCTTCCTCGGACGAACAAGCACCTGAGAACAAGCAAACTGTTGGTGGGTCAGCACTTTATACAAGTACTGGTGAGATAAACAACTGAACAGAAGCTACACCCCCTGAAACCCACACTAAGTAATCACGTGGCAAAATATTGTATTACTAGTGATCTTGCTACTTTTACCTAAGTTCATTTCATGCAGCTCAGAACTATAGTCAAATTACATCCTTTGAAAACATAACTTTGAAACAGTTTTGCATATTCAAACAATTAGCATACGAATCGGGACAGTGCTCTATCGTGCAGTGCGCAGCATGTATTGTGCATCCAAAATCTAACTCTTTGGGGGCAAAACTTATCTAGCAGGCTGAACATATCGAATCAAGGCAAACATATCAAGTGAACTATCATTTCTTTCATTAGCACACAAGCAGAAACATCTATATGATTTCGGTCCCTGAGAAACTCAGGATCGGTAGCGGTAATCCAGCTAACCAATGACTCACTTTCTGATACTATTAGCAGCTGTGACCGAGGTTCAGCTCTGCACTAATAGTCATTGTCTGACCGATGCAATGCATGAAGCACTAACATATAATCTCTACGATGCAGACAAAATGAACAAGCAGGCTAGTGTATAAACTCATATTTCTTACCCCATTGCCGAACGGTTATCCCTGCAGCAGACACACAAGTTAGCCACAATTTGCATATTCATAACTCATAGATCAATCTTTTGGTGTCATCAATCGATAGGTATGCAAGAAGTTAAACCTAGCATGCGCCCTATCTATTTGACGGTCCATGGGTTGCCCCATGATTAGCAGCGGTTGTCCAAGGTTCAGCTCTTCACTAGCACGCATGGGTGTCGGCAGCTGTGACTCATGGTTCAGCTCTTCACCAACACACCCGAGTACTAGCAGATGTGACATCATGGGTTCCACACAACACCAATAGACATATCGTCCCACTAGACCCTTGCGAGCCATACACCTCAGGGCGATCCAAAAATCTCTTCCGGACCGAGCGGTTCCCAGTGCCCCAGGAACCGTTCGAGAGGCAAGACCTTGTGCACAAGTTATCCGAGACCAATGCAATAACATAAACACATAGTGCAAGCAAAACAATGATCAAGCAAAACATATGCGGTCTTAGCAAAACACATCTTATCAAACGAAGCATATCTTTCTCAGACGAAGCACACATTTCACATATCTAATAGCACATCCCACTAGACCCTTGCAAGCCGTATCCTCAGGGCGTACTATTAGTCACTACACTCACACATTTTCACTTAGCAGTTAGATATAGCAAACAGACAAACGAAACATATAAGGCAAGCACGATTCATTTATATCTTAACATGCAATATCTATCTCATTCTTAGCATATTACAAAGGGACATATTCAAGCGATTCATTTACTTATCTTTCTTAGCATAGCAAATGTTCGTTTGAGCTGTGTCGGTGTTTCTAAGCATGCAATATTTCTTATCTCTCATTAGCATAGCAATGGTTCTATTTTATTTCTGACAAGCAATACACATTCTCTAGTTAGGCAGCAGATTCGTTTCAATGACAAGCTATGTGAGTTCTCTTATTAGCATGCTGAGTCGGTTCTATCATTCTTCTTATGAAACAGAATCTTAAGCAAACAAGCATTCAAAAACTCAGATTCATTATTAAGTCGTGTAAGAATCAGATAATGCAGTTCTGCCCACTCACATTGATCAATCGGTCGGGAACTCTCCGAGAAGACTCCCGTTCGAACAAGAAAGACGATATCACTTGTACATAACGTCGACGCGGAACGAGACGCTACAGCCTCCTCCATACTCCTTCCTCTCCCTTGGGATCGCTCCTAGTCATTCCTACCGATCGGAGCAGTCGACACTACTCCTCAAGCCTGGGCAACTAATCGGAGGAGAACCTCTTAGAAATATCTCCTCCGGTAATCGTGACCATGATCTCCCCTGCTCTCTACGATTTCTCGACAGTCTTGTCAATCCCTCTAGTGCCACCCAGCAGCTATTTGGGCATCAATCTGGTGGTATGTTCATTAATCCCTTTTTTAATACAATATGAAAATGTGACATGACACAATTTTGTCATAAAGACACAGAGTCAACATCGTTGTTTGTGGGTCTCTGCTCAAGATCTGTGTGATTTGATGGGAAATTCCTGTATTTTCTCATCATAGATTATGACTTTTATCCTCTGATTGGAGTTTTAGAATATATTAGATGGTAAAGATACAATCTTTGATATACTGGTAGAGGTAAATATGATATTTTCTTGGAAAATAGATACTTTTCTTCTCAATCGGTTAGATTTTCGTTACGACGTGACACTTTAGGACACGACACCTGTTTTAGGGTGCCCTACTCTAATTTTAGCATATTTGCCTTGTGGCAAATAAACGGGACCTACTTTTGGAATGTAGGGTTATTTGGAGGATTCTTTACTTCAGATATATGTGAGTTGATAAGAACATCAAATGTTATGGCTTCTTTTCTGATTTCGGTTTGAGTATATTTGATAGTAAAGATGCAATCTTGAAAACATGGTGACTGGAAATGGAATATATCTCTAGAAAAACAAGTTTTTCATCAATCAATAAGTATGATTTTAGTGGGATACTGATTTATGGAGAGAGTTTTGTGACACGGTCCTTCTGAACAATTAAAAATTCAAGATTTTTTGATAGCCTGCAGTTTTAGATGCAATAGCTTTCGTACAAAAACTTAGGTAAAGATCATTTGGATTGTAATTCTTGGCACATTAGACATCAATTTGGTTTTACCACATTACACAAAATTGATACATGGATATACTAATATGCCTTACTTGATTACCTAAACATCTCTTATCTTATGTAGCATTCTTAATTTTTTAGTCACTTTTATATGCGGATCATCATGGTTCTACTATTAATGTTATTTATAACAAGATGTACGAAAAAAAAGTAAGTACATTAAGTTCTTGAATAATATATTTTTAATAAAAATGTTAAAATTTTAACAGTCCTTTCAATAGATAAGATTGTCAAAAAATTTGATAGCCATAAATAGAAGTCTGCTGTACTTTGGTATATGCATTACAATTGTTAAGAGATCATATTTGCTCCAATCCGTGTCCACCTATGTAGTGCAAATGTGATGGTGGTTTAGCAGGACGGATAAAGTTTTCAAGCATTGATGTGGATGCGTTGTTTGAAAGTGACAGCGAATAGATGCATATATCTACAAAAGTCTAAGCTAAATGCATGAAATAAGTGATATATGAATTTCACATTATCTCATTTTTGGCGATACTATATAGTGCAAGGAGTACACTGATCCTTTTTAGGACGTCAAATCCTACCGATTTAAGAATTGTCAAAAATAATTTAACAGTTTATGGTTAGGATTGTCAATTTTTGACAGTCCATCATTATCTCCGTTACGACTGTGGACAATTTTTTGAAGTTCGAAATTCTATAATGGATTCAAAACATCGAAAATTCGCTCATAATGAATCATAAACCAAATTTTAGTTAATATAAGATGAAATCTAGGCATGAACATGAAATCCTAATATATTTAAAATTTGGAGAGAAAAGATGTAAAAGATAAAGTAGAAAATTTTATATGGGGTGAAGAACTTTTTCTAATTTGTGCAAAACAGGACAATTTTAAAAAAATTCCAGTGAAAGATATGTGGCGTCAGTCACACTGGCGCCAGATTTCAAAATTTGAACCTGGCGCCAAACTTTGATTTGCATTTCCACCATGTTGCATTGCATGGGTGTATGCATAGGATGGGTGCATGCATGGGTGGGTATTTATTTTGTCCGATTAATTTGGAAGAATTCATGTATCAACCTACTAGCGGGCATATAAAAAAAAAAAATTTGAAGTACCCACCCATGCATGCGAACATTTATTTTGTTGGATTAATTTGGAAGAATTCATATATCAACCTACTAGCGGACATTTATTTTGTCCAATTTGCATTTTCAATTTTTTTAAGTACCCACCCATGCATGCACCCATTCAAATGCAAATCAAAGTTTGGCGCAAGTGTGACAGGCGCCAATTTTTTTATTTTTTTAGTCTGGCGCCAGTGCAACTTGTGCCACATCTCTTTCACTACAAATTCTCCAAAATTGTCATATTCTGCGCAAATTAGGAGAAGTCTTTCACCCTATATGAAATTTTTTGAAGAAGAAAAATTTGAAGTACCCACCCATGCATGCGAACATTTATTTTGTTGGATTAATTTGGAAGAATTCATATATCAACCTACTAGCGGACATTTATTTTGTCCAATTTGCATTTTCAATTTTTTTAAGTACCCACCCATGCATGCACCCATTCAAATGCAAATCAAGTTTGGCGCAAGTGTGACAGACGCCAATTTTTTTATTTTTTTAGTCTGGCGCCAGTGCAACTTGTGCCACATCTCTTTCACTACAAATTCTCCAAAATTGTCATATTCTGTGCAAATTAGGAGAAGTCTTTCACCCCATATGAAATTTTTTGAAGAAGAAAAGAAAGTTTTTTATACTGTACAGTGGACAATCCATAACAAAATGAGAAATTTTGACTTATCCTCCACTTTATTTACCCATATTCAGGGTGCACCCCACATTATTTTCATAATGTACAATTCTTTCCATTTTTGACGAAAATTATTTCTTCCTAACGGTCAACTCGTTTGACTCATTTTTTTGGACGAAAATACCCATGTCTTCTTCCCTCTCCTTGCTGCAGGCTCCCGCTCCCCCCCCCCCACCCTCCGCCAACTCTCCTCACCGCAGACTTCGTTTCCCCCCTCCCCGTCGCTCGCAACCCTTCCCCCCCTCTCCGCCACTGCCCCCCTCCCCTACCACCACCCCTCCCCGCCACTGCCTCTCTCCCCCACCCCGTCCCCGCCCCCACTCCCCCGCAGCAACAACAACAATAGCAGCGACGTGCAGCGCTGTCACGATCCGCACCCGAAAAATCGGACATGAGTCGTGGGTACTCCAGCCTACACCGCAGCATCGGCGGTAGAACGCTGTCTAGGTCTACTATCTAACTAACAATCTCACACAATCAATATAGGTACCTGTCAATATCTCAACTCCAAACGGAGGAGCAATATCATAATGATAACACAAGTACTCAATCACGAATCTAAGCACGATAAGATAACACAGAAGTCTAACAACTACAAAGTCTAAACAACTGCTACTAAAATAACAACAACATTAATAATAATAATACAACAACAACCTGAATCAAATATAATACAAGTCTCAAACCAAAAGTCGAGAACAAATCCGGTACCAAAAGATAATAAAACAACAACTGAGGTCCTAGTGATCCCGGCTACCAATCCGGAAATTACTCCTAAACTAGGGGGTCCCTGTCTGCACCATCGACATGCTGAGCTCCATAAAACGTCGGACACCAATCCTCCGGATCCTTGAAAAATATATCTAGTCAGGATTGGAGCAAGTACACATCTAACAGCAGTTCCAGTTAAATGATAAAAACTATAAAACAGTTGTAGCAAGTTGAAAGGTGAAGGAAATAAAGTATGAAACAAGAAATATATACATATCACTGGTGCATAAAGGTAAAGATGCATGAATATCAAAAGCAAGATAGTAGTAACTGCAGGATACAAGAAATCTAAACTAAGAGTAAGTACGTGCACAAGAACGTGTAGTGAATCCAGCAAGAGATACATGTAATGAGTCAAATCCAGAAACTATAAGTGAGACCAGTCAAGAAGTGCAAGAGAGTCCAGACTAGAAAGAATGAACTTGTAAACCCCCTCGACAAAGGTAGGATTGATTTAAATTGAGGAACAACCACAACCCAATTTTCAAGTACCCAAATTAGGGTATTAGCCTACACCAAGCCTGCTACGCCCACGACTCTTGTGTACCACCCCAAATCTAGTTCTATATGTCTTCAATGCATTAGGAATCACCATGTGCAATTGTTTAATTTAATAAAATTAAAGGCCATTTCCACCTCAAGCAGGACCTAACCCAGCCCACGTGCTCCCTTTCATGTGGACCAGCCCCCACTTCCATGAGTCCTGGCCGGCCCAAGCCTCGAAGCCAGTGTCACGACCCGCACCCGGTTTAGGGGCACGAGAGCGTGGGTACGTCCAGCCTACGCCGCAGCATCGGCGGTAGAACGCTGTCTAGGTCAAATACTATCTAAATAATCTCACGCTAGTATCCAACTCCATAGGAGACGTGGATATCATAAAATAAATCTAGAAATACTCAATCACAACTACAGCACGATAGGAAAATGAAGAAATAAAAGAATACAACACAAGTCTAATGACACAATAATCATACCTGCAATCAGTAACATCCAATTCCCCCAAGTGTGTCGGAAACCAGTCTACTAAGGTCACAGTCTGGAAAATATTTTTCAGTCAGGAAGGAGCAAAGTACATCTCTAAATAGCAGTTCTATATAAATGACATAAACTATGTAGCAGTTCTAGATGGAAACATACCAGATGCATGTATAGGTACGAGAAATATACAATGAGAGAAATACTGGAAATACTGTAAGTAAATGCAGGAAAAGAACAATTTGTCAATGAGCAAGAATCCTATGACTAAGTGTGTGAGTACTAGCTTTAATATGTGATCGGCTTGGGAACTTGATCAGGCTGGTTACATGTGATTAGCTATGGTTCATATAAAGTCAGGCTAACCGTTGGTTAGCTATGATGCATGTAGAGGTCAGGCTAATCACACGTAACAGCTATAGAGCATGTAAATGGTGAGGCCGCACCCGACGTGAGATGTGGGGTGAGCTATGGTGCATATAAAGTTGGGTATGATCACATATCTACACTAAAGTACTCCCTAAACCCCCGACTGGTATAGTAGATCCAATCATGGTACGCTATGACACGGGATTCCCTAGGAAGGTAGCAAATCTCTCCGAAAATCAGTGTCTGTACATGCACAAGATATCAAGGAAACAAGTCTTGTACAAGCTACACCATGAATAAGGAATAACATCTCATGACGAGATCCGTGTATACCAATCCGTGAAACCAACGTGTCAAGAACATGGATATTTACACTAGATACAGTGAACATAGGAGATATCATAAATTAGAAACTAATCAGAGAATGTACTCGCCTTTGGTCCTTAGCTGGTGAATACCGAGGTCCTGTTCCAGAGTGTCCCCTGGGTAAACCAACAGTCCTATAAACATATCACAAGCAAAACCACATTTGCATCAGATGCTACACTAACACAGTCTAAAAATACTGGCCTCAGGGCCACGTCAGGCAGGGCACTAGTCAACTAGGGTTATCTAGTAGGGATACGTATATAAATACACATATATAAGCCTATCAGTAATTTGTACAAAATACGTACATAATATATACACTAAATAGATGTAAATAAATATATATATATATATATATATATATATATATATATATATATATATATATATTCGTAAACCAAAATATATATTTGTATCTATACAATCAAATATATATATATATATAATTATACCAAATCATACTTATACTATATACAGGTAACTATACCAATTCACATTTATATATATAAAACCAATACAACATATAGATATACATACATATACCAATACGAAAATATAATCTACATATATATCTTTATACCAAAATTATATAAAAATATGTATAACTGTATACTCATAATAGAATTATAACATATATATATTGTCAACAACCGCATTAAATATACTAATACTAATACCAAATTAAGTTTATACTTTGAATATTAGGAATATAATAAAAGCATGTACAAAATATATTGTCAATGTTATTATTAAAATATATACTAGTACATCACATTAAATACAAATACAATACATTAATTGTATGTACAAGATATATATATATATATATACATTTATACTAACTATACATATTTGAAAATATATTAAGTACATATATATACAAAATATATACATATACTAAACATTATATATTTTTATACCAAAATAATACGTATACTATTACATTTTATATACCAAAATATGTTTTTACTAAATTAAATATATATACAATATATACACGTACCATTTAATAATTACATACATATACTATTAAACATTAATTAACTACTTACCTATAACTAAACTATTTATTATTAAACTAAACTAATTACATTTAATTACTAACTAATATATATTAACTAACAAATTATAAAATTAATTAACTGATTAATTATTTAACTAAACCAAACTAATTATGTATATTAACTAATTATATACTAAACTAATTTATAAATTAATTAACTAATCAATTACTAATTACATTAACTAAACCATAAATCACAGAACAGAAGAAAAAAAAGAGGAGGCTCACGATTGGGGGTTCTTCCGGCGTCGGCGTTCGGGGAATCCGCCGGGGTCGGCCGACAAGCCCGACGGGTCTGAGGCGGCCACGGCTCGACTCGAGGCGACGGCGGAGCTCGAGAGCGGCGGCGGCTTCGAGGCGGCGGATCTGCTGTGGCGGCGGGTGCTCGGTTCGAGGGGAGGCGGCTTCGAGGAGACGGTCGGCGGAGCTCGACGGATCTGAGGCGGCGACGTCGACCGGATCTTCTGCGGCGGAAACTCGACTCAGCGGCGGACTCGACTCAGCGGCGGATCTGAGCTCGATTGGGCGGATCGACGCAGAGTCGGACACGACGGAGCTACTGAAGACGACTATGGTGATCGGATGGAGCTCGTCGACGAATCAGAGGCCAACGACGGCGGCGGCGGCTAAGTCAGATTTAGGGTTAGGGTTGTGGGTTCTGTGTGGATGTGTCGGTTTGGAACGTGTCCGGGGCTGGACACGATGGGTTTGTGTGGTATGGGGGACGTGACCGGGTCTGTCGGACACAGGGATGATGTACTGTGGTGGAGGTGGATGTGTCCGGATGGTGTCGGACACAATCTCATTGTAAGGATGTAAATCTGGACACAGCAAATGAATGGATACGGTAGGACACCCGGGGTCGGACCCGAGGCCAACACGGCTGACACGGTGATGCTGGACACACGGACACGAGCACACAAAATGGTGGTGGCTTGGCTTGTGGGAATTGTGAGGGCTAGCTAGGGTTTCTTGGGAATGGTGATGAGAGACTTAAATAGGGAGAGAAGGTGTGGGATAAAGGGTGAGGGTTGGCCCAAATAACGAATGGCCCAAGATAATAAATAAACGGGCTTTTCATGTGGGAAAAAATGAGGGTGTGAATGGGAGACGGTAAACGGGTAAATTAAATAGAAAAGATAATTTAAGAAAAATGTTTTTAAGAGGCTTCCGATTAGCTACTAATTAAACTCATTTTCAAAACCCTAGAAAATATGTAATTTATTTATTTACTATCCCAAATGGATTTTAATTATTATGAAGAAAACTAGTCCTTTAAATAATTTTATCAAATAATTAATTTCATGATTTCAAGCCAATAAACATTTGAAACTAGAGAAATATATATATATTATTATTTATTTATTTATTTTGTAATACATCGACATTTAGGAAAAATAATTTTTATAAAAGATTTTAAATTACTTTCTAAAATCAACACTGCTCAAAAATCTAATACTACAAATTTTCAAGGAGAAAATATGTTATAAACTTGATATAAAAATAAAAAAAAATCTAATTATTTCGGAAATTTGGAAATCGGAGGTTACAAGTCTACCCACCTTAGAAAAATTTTGTCCTCGAAATTTAGGATTCTCAATAATTGCCTTTACTCATCATATTACTTCTATCAAAATTTAAATTTCAAACCAATTAATCATGAAGTAATTCCATATTGCTATTTCACAACCTTTCAAAATTCTATATCATCATTTTCCGGAAAATCTTCAAGTTTTAAAATCAAATTCAAATTTTTATCATAATCTCTTCCAAAATTTAAGTTCGTATCTAATTACTCAAGGATTTTAATATCCAATCCTCCAATTGAATTCCAATCAATGTCTATTTATAACATTTAAAAAATCTGTATCCCAAATTTAAATTTTAAACACTAATCCATCAATCATCTTACTCCCCTAACTCAAATTCAATTGATGCTTATTCAAATCTAAATCCTCATCCCGAGAATCGAATTCGACACTATTCCATTAACGATTTTATTTCCTGATTTTCTTTTTCCTTAAATACTCAACGATGTGATACCTTCAGAATCTTTAATGCAACATTCATAATATAAAATTTCTATCTTGCAATCAAACAGATAAAATGAAAATCTCTCAAATTTTCTCAAATTTTAATAATCAATCATATCAAGACCTTCCTAAAATTAATAAATCCTCAATTTTGTCCTGCGAATTTCTTAACTCTCTATTTAAGTTAATGTTTATCCTCGAATTTCAATCATACCTCGAATTTCATAAAATTAATGATCCATCAACTATGTTATAACAATCCCTAAATTATTTTTTTTTATTTAAAATTTGCTCATCCACAATTTAATCATCTTGTCTATTTTTGTCAGTCATAACCTTCTTCATAGATTTTTGTTATGGTCAAAACCCCAATGATCATGGTCTAAGAAATTCACCTACAGTCATACAACCTGTAATCAAAATGTACGATCATGTGTCTTTTGTCATGGTACTGCAGTCTCTGTCAGGGTGTACTACTAGCTATATTCTAACAAGAAAATCATGAATACAAGCCACGGTACTATGGAATCAATCAATCAAAAGACGAAAACAAACATGAGGAAAAGAAGGAACCTGCTAACATTTTACTTGTAGTATCTACTCTCTCTAACAAACACTTAACTCTAGCATATTCACTAACAAATTCCTATTCCTGCACACTGGTACCCATATCAACTAGTCATTTATCCACAAGATCCATGAATATATCCATATTGCACACACATGTCTATTAATACCAAAATCTGATACCAAGAACCTCTAACACAATCATAGGTCAAATTATGCATGTAAAGTTTGATACCTCTATCTCTTTAGGTATCTCTGTTCTACTATAAGTACACCCACTGCTAGTTCTCGTTACTACTACAATTGTCCATACCATTTGTTCTCATCACTCCAGTGCACACCAAGTGTAACACATCATACTAAATACTGTTTTCCCCCCTAATACAACTCTAGATGGACACCCAAGTCTGTTTTCAGTGCCATCTCAATCATGCCCAAGTCAATAGATTCTTACATATGTATATCATCTACTCATATATTAATTTTCATATTTCTCATATACCATAAAATTAATCCTCAAATAATCGTCAAGGTTTACTTCTCAAACAACTTTAAAATAAAATGCATATACCTCCTCAAAATCAGATACTCCACATCGAAATAAAATTTAATCACTTCTAAAATCTTTGTAGCCTTAACTATGTTTATTGAATCAAATTTAAATCCTCAATATTTTAACAACATAAAATCTCAACTCCTTAAAAATTCTAAAAATTTAAAATTCATTTCCACTCTTTAATTTATAAATCCACAATTATACATATAAGTGCTCACGGTCTCTGATACTCGAGGTGCACTCAATACCTCTATTGCCTACAACTGCCAACTGGGTACTAAAATTGTACTGCCTGAATCACTTGTACTATTACCTCCAATGATCAAAGTTATCATCACCTATATTTTCCTTCATAATTTTAATTTATGTCAACTGGTATATCATTTAATTATCATCACACAGAGTGCTTACTGTTATTAACGTTATTCTCGACTAATCCTCGATATAGAATCATTAGCACTCTTGGTATTATATCACTAGTTTCATTAATGCATCATCTCATCAAGCTCATTAGAACTCATGATTAGCTGTACCTTTTATAACACTCATTTTTCTTATTCTCCTGGGCAAGTATATGGTTCCTCATCTCGATGGTTGTGGAGGTATTTCCTTTTAACCTTTTATAGCCTGTTACACTAATCTGTGATACGCTTCTCCATCTTCATTACCAATTCCGATATTTCTCTACTCATGACACCTCATTATAACTCCTCATGCATATAAATTTCTTTACCTTTAACACACCCGATATCAATCATCAATTTGAACGTCATGCTCCATAAATCCTTAATATAATTCCTGGATACTTAATTGTTCACGTAGATTATCAAATTGCATAATCATGATTATCCAGGACGGGTATGTTGGCTCTGATACTAACTCTGAGAACTATCACTGATACTCTTACTCCCCTTTCTATAATACCAATACTAATTATAATAACACTGTCACGCCCCAGTCCCAAAATACCGAGGGACCGGATGCATGATTATGGCCAGCAGCATGTACCGATAGACAAACCCAATTTAATGGATCCATCGGGCATACTTAAGCTGTATATAAGGTCTATAACAATAAGTCAGAACTAATCTCATCCACAGAAAAGAATATAAATCAACAGCAATAAAGAAAGTAAATTAAACATCCAATCTCAGCAAAGTATTCGGGGAACAACCCGATATAAGTCTGGTACAATGATCTCATAAACAGAAATTAAAGAGTTTAATTAAACAGGAAATAACGACTGAGCATGGTGAAGCAATGGTTCAGGAGAAGTCCTCAGCGATCACCTCGTCCTCAGCTACGGGTACTGTTCCGTGAAGAGCACCTGTTCCGTAGACCTCTGGATAAACCTCGTCTGCAAATCCTGGGGACATAATCCGGATCCAGGTCCTCAGGGGACATAGCAAGGTACAAGAAAGCACAAGCCAAAATAAATACAGTAAAGCAGTTAATAAAATAATAGGGTCAACTATATAACCATCTATGTGAAATGCAAGTTGAGAGCATCACTAAAACTTAGGCTGATACCACTACAAGCTCTGTGTCGGGGAGCCGGGTAGCAGTTATACTATGAATTTTACTATGTGTTTACTATGAATTATATATATATATAATCAGCCTTTAGCCTGTGTGTCTCTCCCCACCCAATGTAATCATACATATCATGTCCACGATGCCTCATGTCCACGTCACGTACGATCATATCTAATGCAGTAAGTCATACTATGTCTATGAACATAATGTCTAGGAATGTAATGTCTAAGTCATAAATCATGGAACCTACACAGAATCACCTTGAATATTTCAGGAAGATTCTGTCTCATGCTCTGTGTCAAGTGTCCTGGTAATAAGTACTTGATAGGGCAAGTACAAGATTATAAATGTCACGATATCCATCTCTAAATGACATTGCCCAACCCCGCGTACGGTGTTGGCACTCGACTATGATCGGACGCTAAGTAAGTCACACGGCCCTAGGGTTGAGCAAGTACAATAATTACAGGAAAATAAATCAAGAGAAATGAATCATTAAACTGCATTTATGGCAAGGTACACTTGCCTGGGTTTTCAGCTCCAAGTGTAGCTCTGGCAATAGCTGGATTTGCAGGCAGTACTCCGGCTGCTGAAACAAACATCACCATCAGATCCAGAAAATATTAATCAGCTAGGATCGCCCGTCCTTGAGTCTAATTTGGAGACAAGGGCAAAAACGTCATTTTCGGGTCAAGACGGGGTCCAAATGTGGGCCCGCTTTGCACCGAAAAATGTGTCAGGGTCAAAGGTCTCCAAATTCACCAAACTTAGTGTCAACAGGTCAGGAACGATGATACGAATCCAACGGAACTTCCAGAATTGGATTCCGATGAGCCATTCTCAAAATCGCCCGTCGGATGGAGCCTGTGGGGCCCACAACACACGATTTTGTCAACGTTCTCAGAATCGAACTAAACTTAGCTCACAGGACCAGCGTATTGCTACGAGTCCAATGGCACAAGTTTTGTCTCGATCTGACTTGTGTACACTAAGTTACAGTAAGAAACAGAAAGTACGGATACGGGGCGGTGTCCGCGGATACGCACTGATTTCGGTGTGCACGCACATCCGAATCAGCTTCTGCGAAAGCCCGCACATCCGTATCAACGACGCTCACGTATCGGTGAAGACCGCACGCGACCAAGTCGTCCCGTTTGGCGGGGCGTACTCAGTTCCGGGGTGAAACAGGGTCTGGGTTTTCCTGTTTTTGGATCGCAGTTCGCGATCACCTCAGGACGCGATGCCCCCAGCGGTTTGCACGGGCACCGAGGGGGTCATACAGGCTTCGTAACGCAAAAGACAGAATTGAAAACAGAGCTTCGAGCAGAGAGATAGGAGTACCAGAACTGGGGTTGAAAACCGGGTGAAAACTGTGTCCGACACGACGCGAAGTGTCCTGTGTCCAACCCAACCCAACCCTAGGGTTAGGGTTTTGGCCGGAGATGGGCGGCTCTGCGGCGGAGGCAGCCTGCCGAAGGAGCTGGGGGCAGTGCTGGCTAGGGTGGTCGTCGGCTCACTGGTGGCGGCTCAGGCGGGCTCTCGGCGGAGGAGGGGAAGGAGCTGGAGGCGAGCGAGGTGGTTGGGAGCTCGGGGTGCTGCGGGGTTCGAGCGGGAGGAGGGAGACGGTGGCCGGGGAAGTAGGAGGTGCAGCGGGCGGGTCCGGGGTCAGGCGGCGAGTCCGGTGGCTAGGGCGGTGGTTGGCAGCGGGTTCGTCGGTGAGGCGGAGAGGGGAAAATGGGTGGCCGGCGGGGGAATTTATAGGAGAGATGGGGAGAAGGACGGCCGGCGGGTACGGGGAGAGGAAGGGCCAGAGTCGCTGGTGGCGGCGGTGACCGTTCCGGCGGCGGGGCTGAACAGTCGGCCGACAGCGTAACGGCAGCGGCGGGAGGGGATTCGTCGGCAGAACGGTCGGGGAAGGTGAAGTGGTAGCGGGTCGGGTCTCAGGGGTGTGCGGGTCGGGTTGGTCGACCGAACCCGATCCGACCCGCTAACAGTGCGGGCTTGGGCCGGAGTTGGGCCGGGCCGGAATATAGGGATTAATTACTAAAATAAATAACTAAACAATTAAACAATTAAATTTAAATAAATAATTACTTTTAGGTATTTTAAAAATAGGTCCGGGGCCCAATAAATTCCCGGAAAATTACCCTATGTCCGGTTTTAAATTTTACATTAGAAAATATAATTTTCATCATATTTTAATATTATTTATTATTATTTAAAAATCATTGAATAAGTAAAACATTTAAATTTAATTGCTAAAAATTACAGAAAATTCACAGAAAATTTCAGAAAATGGTGAGAAATTCCAAATTCAAAATTATGAAAATCAGGGGGATTACAATCTACCCCCCTTAAGAGAATTGCGTCCTCGCAATCAAAGAATAACCAGTCAACGGAGATGACACGGTTGCAAAACTTATTTGAATAAGACAATCAAGGTTGAGAGTGACGCCTAGGAAAAATTATTTCCCTAAGCATTAAAAGTTATATGATTTCTCAATTGTGGGAAATCTAGAAGATTACAGTTTTAGAAAACCAGTTTTATTCTTTAAAAAAAAAAAAAACTTATCTGTTTAACATTTATAAAACATTCTAAGTTATTTAGCAAATTCAAAAATTTATCAGGTTAACACTAGGTTATCAATCATTAGCAATCAGGGTAAGTCTAGGGTCACGAACCAGCAGGCACGAACTACAGAATTACTAGAAACGGAAAAAAAACTTACTCGCATTAGCTACTCCATGGTTCTGTGCGTCTTCCAAGGTCATCGCGAAGGCTTGTCCGCGTCCTTGTGGTGGATTCCTCTGCTGCTGCTGCTGCTGCTGCTGCTGCTGGACTTGTTGAAAGAGTGCTGCTTGTGGTGCCAATGGTGGCCTTGGTTGATATCCTCCTGGTGCTGGTAGAGCTTGATGGTTTAATCTTGGTACTACTCCTCGATGATAAGGACAATCCTTGGCTAAGTGTTGATTGGTCCCGCAAATCAAGCATAATCCCAACTTGCGTCTGCAGTCCTTCTCAGTATGGCCTACCTTGCCACAATATTGACATGTAGGTAATGTCTGCGGAGAGGCTCTGGTTGGCTGGTGTATATGAGGCCTCTTTGCAGCTTCTTCTTGTGGTGCTCTGGCTGATGTGGAAGACCGTTTCAGACTGGTCTCTCTCTTGGTGACGCGTTTCATGCGTCGGGCTGCAGCGAGAACGTCCGAGTACGAAGTGGGTGCGACAGATCCGATCAGTTTCTGTAGCTCGATGTTTAGTCCGTCGAAAAACTTTTCGGCCTTCTCTACTTCTGTCGGGATCAAAGTAGGAGCGAAACGACTCAGACGAATGAACTCAGCGTTGTACTCTTCCACCGTCATAGCTTCCTGAGTGAGACGATTGAACTTGTCCCTCAGTTCTGATCGAGCGATGGCCGGAATGTACATCTCTTGAAAGAGTCTGGAGAACTCTTCCCAAGTGACTCGGTCTGGTCCGAGCCTGGTCTCTTCAGATATCCACCAGTGATGGGCATTGTCCGTCAACTGCATCCTGACGGCGGTCATCCAACGTTCTCTTGGAAGTTCAGCTGCTTCCAACTGGTGTTGTATGTTGGTGAGCCACTCATGAACTTCAGTTGGTCCTTCTTTGCCCGAAAAGGTACGGGGCTTGAGTTGACGGAAATCAGTGATAGATCCCGTCGCTGGTCGCCTAGCTTGTGGGTTCACTTGCTCCAATGCGTTTACTAGGCTGGTTCTTAGGTACTCTGTCTCCTGACGATGTGACTCCTGTTGAACTTGCTGTTGGGCTTGCATCATGGCGTAAAATATCTAGAACATCTGCTGCCCGTCCATTGCTTGCCCTGCTGGGAAGACAGGCATCTGTGGAGGGAACTGCGGCGGAGGTGGGATATCATCGCGCCTGAACCTTGAGTTATGCGGTTCAGCTTGACCACCTTGAGAGGATTGCCCTCTGTTCTCTGGTGTAACTCCATCTCCATAGGTAACCACAGCGTCTTGTGGCGTACTCAAAGGAATTTCATCTTCAATTCTTGGATCCATCTTTCTGCATCCAAAATAAAATATAAGAAGCGCACAAGATTCAAGGCAGGATGCAAATCAAAAATTAATTCGAGTACGATACAGATATCAAGAACGTTTTCAAGCAAGTGGATGAGATCCTAAAAACTTATCCTATCTTATTGCAGGCCTGTTCGGTCCCTAAGTTGAAACCGAACAATTTAGTCGTTGACCTGCATAGGCCACCACAAAAACCATGTCACGCCCCAGTCCCAAAATACCGAGGGACCGGATGCGTGATTATGGCCAGCAGCATGCACCGATGGACAAACCCAATTTAATGGATCCATCGGGCATACTTAAGCTGTATATAAGGTCTATAACAATAAGTCAGAACTAATCTCATCCACAGAAAAGAATATAAATCAACAGCAATAAAGAAAGTAAATTAAACATCCAATCTCAGCAAAGTATTCGGGGAACAACCCGATATAAGTCTGGTACAATGATCTCATAAACAGAAATTAAAGAGTTTAATTAAACAGGAAATAACGACTGAGCATGGCGAAGCAATGGTTCAGGAGAAGTCCTCAGCGATCACCTCATCCTCAGCTACGGGTACTGTTCCGTGAAGAGCACCTGTTCCGTAGACCTCTGGATAAACCTCGTCTGCAAATCCTGGGGACATAATCCGGATCCAGGTCCTCAGGAGACATAGCAAGGTACAAGAAAGCACAAGCCAAAATAAATGCAGTAAAGCAGTTAATGAAACAATAGGGTCAACTATATAACCATCTATGTGAAATGTAAGTTGAGAGCATCACTAAAACTTAGGCTGATACCACTACAAGCTCTGTGTCGGGGAGCCGGTAGCAGTTATACTATAAATTTTACTATGTGTTTACTATGAATTATATATATATATAATCAGCCTTTAGCCTGTGTGTCTCTCCCCACCCAATGTAATCATACATATCATGTCCACGATGCCTCATGTCCACGTCACGTACGATCATATCTAATGCAGTAAGTCATACTATGTCTATGAACATAATGTCTAGAAATGTAATATCTAAGTCATAAATCATGGAACCTACACAGAATCACCTTGAATATTTCAGGAAGATTCTGTCTCATGCTCTGTGTCAAGTGTCCTGGTAATAAGTACTTGATAGGGCAAGTACAAGATTATAAATGTCACGATATCCATCTCTAAATGACATTGCCCAACCCCGCGTACGGTGTTGGCACTCGACTATGATCGGACGCTAAGCAAGTCACACGGCCCTAGGGTTGAGCAAGTACAATAATCACAGGAAAATAAATCAAGAGAAATGAATCATTAAACTGCATTTATGGCAAGGTACACTTGCCTGGGTTTTCAGCTCCAAGTGTAGCTCTGGCAATAGCTGGATTTGCAGGCAGTACTCCGGCTGCTGAAACAAACATCACCATCAGATCCAGAAAATATTAATAAGCTAGGATCGTCTGTCCTTGAGTCCAATTTGGAGACAAGGGCAAAAACGTCATTTTCGGGTCAAGACGGGGTCCAGATGTGGGCCCGCTTTACACCGAAAAACGTATCAGGGTCAAAGGTCTCCAAATTCACCAAACTTAGTGTCAACAGGTCAGGAACGATGATACGAACCCAACGGAACTTCCAGAATTGGATTCCGATGAGCCGTTTTCAAAATCGCCCGTCGGATGGAGCCTGTGGGGCCCACAACACACGATTTTGTCAACGTTCTCAGAATCGAACCAAACTTGGCTCACAGGACCAGCGTATTGCTACGAGTCCAATGGCGCAAGTTTCGTCTCGATCTGACTTGTGTACACTAAGTTACAGTAAGAAACAGAAAGTACGGATACGGGGCGGTGTCCGCGGATACGCACTGATTTCGGTGTGCACGCACATCCGAATCAGCTTCTGCGAAAGCCCGCACGTCCGTATCAACGACGCTCACGTATCGGTGAAGACCGCACGCGACCAAGTTGTCCCGTTTGGCGGGGCGTACTCAGTTCCGGGGTGAAACAGGGTCTGGGTTTTCCTGTTTTTGGATCGCAGTTCGCGATCACCTCAGGACGCGATGCCCCGAGCGGTTTGCACGGGCACCGAGGGGGTCATACAGGCTTCGCAACGCAAAAGACAGAATTGAAAATAGAGCTTCGAGCAGAGAGATAGGAGTACCAGAACTGGGGTTGAAAACCGGGTAAAAACTGTGTCCGACACGACGCGAAGTGTCCTGTGTCCAACCCAACCCAACCCTAGGGTTAGGGTTTTGGCCGGAGATGGGCGGCTCTGCGGCGGAGGCAGCCTGCCGGAGGAGCTGGGGGCAGTGCTGGCTAGGGTGGTCGTCGGCTCACTGGTGGCGGCTAAGGCGGGCTCTCGGCGGAGGAGGGGAAGGAGCTGGAGGCGAGCGAGGTGGTTGGGAGCTCGGGGTGCTGCGGGGTTCGAGCGGGAGGAGGGAGACGATGGCCGGGGAAGTAGGAGGTGCAGCGGGCGGGTCCGGGGTCAGGCGGCGAGTCCGGTGGCTAGGGCGGTGGTTGGCAGCGGGTTCGTCGGTGAGGCGGAGAGGGGAAAATGGGTGGCCGGTGGGGGAATTTATAGGAGAGATGGGGAGAGGGACGGCCGGCGGGTACGGGGAGAGGAAGGGCCAGAGTCGCTGGTGGCGGCGGTGACCGTTCCGGCGGCGGGGCTGAACAGTCGGCCGGCAGCGTAACGGCAGCGGCGGGAGGGGATTCGTCGGCAGAACGGTCGGGGAAGGTGAAGTGGTAGCGGGTCGGGTCTCAGGGGTGTGCGGGTCGGGTTGGTCGACCGAACCCGATCCGACCCGCTAACAGTGCGGGCTTGGGCCGGAGTTGGGCCGGGCCGGAATATAGGGATTAATTACTAAAATAAATAACTAAACAATTAAACAATTAAATTTAAATAAATAATTACTTTTAGGTATTTTAAAAATAGGTCCGGGGCCCAATAAATTCCTGGAAAATTACCCTATGTCCGGTTTTAAATTTTAGATTAGAAAATATAATTTTCATCACATTTTAATATTATTTATTATTATTTAAAAATCATTGAATAAGTAAAACACTTAAATTTAATTGCTAAAAATTACAAAAAATTCACAGAAAATTTTAGAAAATGGTGAGAAATTCCAAATTCAAAATTATGAAAATCAGGGAGATTACAAACACCTATCATAGAACTATTGCTACAAGGTACTATACTTATGGGTATCTCTAGATTAAAACCTACTGCTCACATGTCCAACTAGGAAACACTTACAACTCACAAGTCACACTCAGTCAAACTAATACAAGACACAACCAAAATTGTAAGTCACTAATTATCACACTAACAAGGATCCTCAAAGAAAATAAGCTCAAAAGGAACTGGATCAAGGATTGGAGGTATCTTTACTGCTAGTAAAGAAAAAGAAGCGATGGAACAAAATCCTGAATAACAGAAATAGATAAGTCTTGAGATGATACTTTAAGAACCAATTTAAGATACAACCTGATAATCATACACGTCTGTCAGAAATTATGACACACAGAATCCTCGCCACGCCAGTAAGCATAGATGAGATAAACGACAGGTTCCGTAACTAAGGTATGCAACTCTATAATCATGTCATCTAGAATCTTCGCCACGCCAACCGGTATGGCTGCAAGAGACTCTAAGTTTCATAACTATAGTATGTACATCCCAGTCTGGTTCCTACGTTCTCGTCACGACAGCTAGAATGGCTGCGATAAACTCTAGGTTCCATAACCAAAGTAGACGTTTTACCTTTCTCACTGTCCTCATCAATATATGTCATCAGATGATACCGTAAATTTTAGTCCGTAAAATTCATCTCAATTTGAAATCAACTCAACAACGATACCAGGAATTAAAGCTAACAACTGGTCAACAAGAATCAAACTCAACAATGATACCAAGAATTAAAGTTAACAACTGGTCAACAAGAATCAAACTCAACAATAATACCAAGAATTTAACTTAATAACTGCTCAACAAGAATCAAGTTCAGTAACAACAAGCGAGAGCGGACGGAAACAAGGAGAAAAAAAAAAGGTTTAAATTGGAAATTATAATAAGATTCTCAAGGGGTCGTCCCAGGAATCTCTCAAGAATTTGTGATTGAGTATCCTCTCTCATCCTAGTATCCTATGTCCTATATCCTATCGCAGGCACGTAGTAGTATGACAAGGATGCCACACTACTACGAAATCGCACAACTCACGAAGTCTGACCTGTATGGGCCACCACTAAAAACGTGTCATGACCCGCACCCGGTTTAGGGGCACGAGAGCGTGGGTACGTCCAGCCTACGCCGCAGCATCGGCGGTAGAACGCTGTCTAGGTCAAATACTATCTAAACAATCTCACGCTAGTATCCAACTCCATAGGAGACGTGGATATCATAAAATAAATCTAGAAATACTCAATCACAACTACAGCACGATAGGAAAATAAAGAAATAAAAGAATACAACACAAGTCTAATGACACAATAATCATACCTGCAATCAGTAACATCCAATTCCCCCAAGTGTGTCGGAAACCAGTCTACTAAGGTCACAGTCTGGAAAATATTTTTCAGTCAGGAAGGAGCAAAGTACATCTCTAAATAGCAGTTCTATATAAATGACATAAACTATGTAGCAGTTCTAGATGGAAACATACCAGATGCATGTATAGGTACGAGAAATGTACAATGAAAGAAATACTGGAAATACTGTAAGTAAATACAGGAAAAGAACAATTTGTCAATGAGCAAGAATCCTATGACTAAGTGTGTGAGTACTAGCTTTAATATGTGATCGGCTTGGAAACTTGATCAGGCTGGTTACATGTGATTAGCTATGGTTCATATAAAGTCAGGCTAACCGTTGGTTAGCTATGATGCATGTAGAGGTCAGGCTAATCACACGTAACAGCTATGGAGCATGTAAATGGTCAGGCCGCACCCGACGTGAGATATGGGGTGAGCTATGGTGCATATAAAGTTGGGTATGATCACATATCTACACTAAAGTACTCCCCAAACCCCCGACTGGTATAGTAGATCCAATCATGGTACGCTATGGCACGGGATTCCCTAGGAAGGTAGCAAATCTCCCCGGAAATCAGTGTCTGTACATGCATAAGATATCAAGGAAACAAGTCTTGTACAAGCTACACCATGAATAAGGAATAACATCTCATGACGAGATCCGTGTATACCAATCCGTGAAACCAACGTGTCAAGAATATGGATATTTACACTAGATACAGTGAACATAGGAGATATCATAAATTAGAAACTAATCTGAGAATGTACTCGCCTTTGGTCCTTAGCTGGTGAATACCGAGGTCCTGTTCCAGAGTGTCCCCTGGGTAAACCAACAGTCCTATAAACATATCACAAGCAAAACCACATTTGCATCAGATGCTACACTAACACAGTCTAAAAATACTGGCCTCAGGGCCACGTCAGGCAGGGCACTAGTCAACTAGGGTTATCTAGTAGGGATACGTATATAAATACACATATATAAGCCTATCAGTAATTTGTACAAAATACGTACATAATATATACACTAAATAGATGTAAATAAATAAATAAATAAATATATATATATATATATATATATATATATATATATATATATATATATATATATATATATATATATATATATATATATATATATATATATATTCGTAAACCAAAATATATATTTGTATCTATACAATCAAATATATATATATATATATAATTATACCAAATCATACTTATACTATATACAGGTAACTATACCAATTTACATTTATATATATAAAACCAATACAACATATAGATATACATACATATACCAATACGAAAATATAATCTACATATATATCTTTATACCAAAATTATATAAAAATATGTATAACTGTATACTCATAATAGAATTATAACATATATATATTGTCAACAACCGCATTAAATATACTAATACTAATACCAAATTAAGTTTATACTTTGAATATTAGGAATATAATAAAAGTATATACAAAATATATTGTCAATGTTATTATTAAAATATATACTAGTACATCACATTAAATACAAATACAATACATTAATTGTATGTACAAGATATATATATATATATACATTTATACTAACTATACATATTTGAAAATATATTAAGTACATATATATACAAAATATATACATATACTAAATATTATATATTTTTATACCAAAATAATACGTATATTATTACATTTTATATACCAAAATATGTTTTTACTAAATTAAATATATATACAATATATACACGTACCATTTAATAATTATATACATATACTATTAAACATTAATTAACTACTTACCTATAACTAAACTATTTATTATTAAACTAAACTAATTACATTTAATTACTAACTAATATATATTAACTAACAAATTATAAAATTAATTAACTGATTAATTATTTAACTAAACCAAACTAATTATGTATATTAACTAATTATATACTAAACTAATTTATAAATTAATTAACTAATCAATTACTAATTACATTAACTAAACCATAAATCACAGAACAGAAGAAAAAAAAGAGGAGGCTCACGATTGGGGGTTCTTCCGGCGTCGGCGTTCGGGGAATCCGCCGGGGTCGGCCGACAAGCCCGACGGGTCTGAGGCGGCCACGGCTCGACTCGAGGCGACGGCGGAGCTCGAGAGCGGCGGCGGCTTCGAGGCGGCGGATCTGCTGTGGCGGCGGGTGCTCGGTTCGAGGGGAGGCGGCTTCGAGGAGACGGTCGGCGGAGCTCGACGGATCTGAGGCGGCGACGTCGACCGGATCTTCTGCGACGGAAACTCGACTCAGCGGCAGACTCGACTCAGCGGCGGATCTGAGCTCGATTGGGCGGATCGACGCAGAGTCGGACACGACGGAGCTACTGAAGACGACTATGGTGATCGGATGGAGCTCGTCGACGAATCAGCGGCCAACGACGGCGGCGGCGGCTAAGTCAGATTTAGGGTTAGGGTTGTGGGTTCTGTGTGGATGTGTCGGTTTAGAACGTGTCCGGGGCTGGACACGATGGGTTTGTGTGGTATGGGGGACGTGTCCGGGTCTGTCGGACACAGGGATGATGTACTGTGGTGGAGGTGGATGTGTCCGGATGGTGTCGAACACAATTTTATTGTAAGGATGTAAATCTGGACACAGTAAATGAATGGATACGGTAGGACACCCGGGGTTGGACCCGAGGCCAACACGGCTGACACGGTGATACTGGACACACGGACACGAGCACACAAAATGGTGGTGGCTTGGCTTGTGGGAATTGTGAGGGCTAGCTAGGGTTTCTTGGGAATGGTGATGAGAGACTTAAATAGGGAGAGAAGGTGTGGGATAAAGGGTGAGGGTTGGCCCAAATAACGAATGGCCCAAGATAATAAATAAACGGGCTTTTCATGTGGGAAAAAATGAGGGTGTGAATGGGAGACGGTAAACGGGTAAATTAAATAGAAAAGATAATTTAAGAAAAATGTTTTTAAGAGGCTTCCGATTAGCTACTAATTAAACTCATTTTCAAAACCCTAGAAAATATGTAATTTATTTATTTACTATCCCAAATGGATTTCAATTATTATGAAGAAAACTAGTCCTTTAAATAATTTTATCAAATAATTAATTTTATGATTTCAAGCCAATAAATATTTGAAACTAGAGAAATATATATATATTATTATTTATTTATTTATTTTGTAATACATCGACATTTAGGAAAAATGATTTTTATAAAAGATTTTAAATTACTTTCTAAAATCAACACTGCTCAAAAATCTAATACTACAAATTTTCAAGGAGAAAATATGTTATAAACTTGATATAAAAATAAAAAAAAATCTAATTATTTCAGAAATTTGGAAATCGGAGGTTACAGCCAGCCCACAAACTTCTCCACATATAAATACACATCTTCTACCATTAGAAACCGTAAAACCAACTATTCATTACTCTTCCCCAAACCCTAGCCGAACACCTAAACCAAGCCCCTCCTTCCCGACCGGGCACCACCGCCTCTGACTACACAAACACCCTCACCACCACCGCAAGTCGCCATCCCCACTACCATGACCGACGCCTGCACTCCACCACCCCAGCACCACCATCGCCAGCGTACCATCACCGCTCCCATTGCCGGCATCCATCCCGTCTAACCGAACCCGACTGATCCCGACTGTCCCAACCGCCTTCAGCACCGCCCCACACCATCGGCAGACCAACCTCGACCCCCCACGACCTGACCTCCACCCAGGCACCGCTCCCCCGTCGACTAAGCAGTTGTAGCTGCTGCTGCGACCACTGCCGTAGCTGTTGCTGCTGCTGCTGCCGGAGTTGCCGCACGATGCCGGAGCCGCCGCACCGGAGGCTGACATCGAATATACAGCACCCCCTCGACTACGATTGGTAAACACCACCCCTCCTTCGTTGTATGATTGATAAATCGTAACAACCGTATCGTCGTGTCGGATGACGACACAACTAAGTCACAGTACACCTTATGTATATACGTATGAATGTTTAATTAGATTAAATAGAATTTATAGTTAATAATTATTCTGACCATATGACCTGTACAGGGAACTAGTATCCCACCTAAAAGCGTAGACATAGACTTAGTACATTATGCATGGGGAATAATGAAGTATAATCTAACAAGACGTAGTGTAGTTTCGTAAACCATAATTTTGCGATTTATTGACGTGAGGTACACAGTGACAGAGGACAGGGCACGCTTGCATCTTAGCTACGTGCAGACGCGACCCTGTAGTCGATCCACCGTAAACTTGCGTCAATACCTAAGAGCAACGTCGTAGTCGTGTATGTATTGTTTAGTGTCTGATGCTGGATTGCTATATTATATTGTGTTTAGGATCATTGGATCAGCCAGGAGATACTGCAGGAACCGGCTTTTGGCATTCGCAGCTTGAGGACTCGGGCAAGATACCTTGCCATATTTTACTGTTTACATTAAATGCTGCATATGTTGTATGTTTCTTGTTGCTTTATTTTATATGACTGTGCACGTCCGAGATTGACTCGGGTGCAGTCGACGGAATGCGTCGATGATTTAGTATACTTGACCTAGTCACTAGCAGGCTCACCCCATTGGAGGATACTTTGATATCTTCCGAGACCTGACACTCTTACACGTTTCACAGTGACATTCATATTGGGATGCGGGTTCGCATACTCGACTATCTATCAGTGCGTGTGACATGCATCACGGTTAGTACGTAATTCAGGTTTATATTTTATGTTAGTAGAGCCTGGCACATAGATACGTGGTATGCACGTCGAGTATTTTATTTGCGTATTTACATTGGGAGGGGAGGACCACTAGTAGGCATATGGGATACACCCATTGGAATCCGTAGTATCCGGAGGAGCCACGGATCCAATGACTCCCTTTATGCAGATTCTCCGTTCTTCGGAGCGGTATGGACGTATATATACTTGCAGATTCCTCGTTCTTCAGAGCGGTATGGACGTTATACTATTCAGATTCCCCGTTCTTCGGAGCGGTATGGACGTATATATACTTGCAGATTCTCCGTTCTTCAGAGCGGTATGGACGTTATGCCTACACTTACTCATACGTACCAAAGTTGTCCTCATATTGCATTCACTTAGATGGTTAGCACACCCTTTATTATATTTATTTTATTCAGTATTTATATATGGCATATTTTTATGTATCTTGTTACGTCCCTCTGAGGACCTGGTACCTTTCCAGATTTGGACGATGTCACGCCCCAGTCCCAAAATACGTAGGACTAGAAATACATAAGCATGCCCGCCGTATGGATATGGCAACTCCAATATATGGAAACTATGAATATCAATCCACAAGTGGTATAAACATATGTCACAAGTCACAAGGTATAATCTAAATCTCATCCACGACAATCAAATATAAATAAATAACCAGTATCTATGAAACTAGATCTCAATATAAGTATCTAAGTGTAAACTCCCTGATTTTTCAGGATGGATTTTTAGAAAAAATTTTGGGAATTTTCTGGTGATTTTCCGGTAATTAAAATTAAGGTATTTCGGCATTAAGTAAAATTAAATATTTTTAAACAATATTAAAATATTATGAAAATAATATTTTTTGGTGTAAAATAAAATATTGGACATAGGGTAATTTTTCTGGAATTTATTGGACCCAAGAAACATTTTTTAAAACCCTAAAAACCCTTTTTTTTAAACCAAAACTGAACCGGGTTGAACCGGACTCAAACCGGACTGAACCGGGCTGAACCCGGTCCAACCAAATCGGACCGAACCGCCCCTAGACCCTAACGGATCGGGTCCTACCCAAACTCGACCAGACCCGAACTCCTCACCCGCACGACCCCGCTCCGCCCGCATTTTCCGGCGCCCCGCGCCTCGCTCGGCCACGCAACCGGCCCGCCCGCGTCGCCCGGCACACGACGCCTCCCCCTCCGCCTCTGCCGGCCACGACCCCCTCTCCTCCGCCCTATAAAAACCCCCAGCGCCACCCTCTCCTCGAACCCCCAGCGCCACCCTCTCCTCGACCACCCCCGCCGCCGCCTGACCTGCCTCCGCCGCCCCAGAGCCCCGCCACTCTCTCCTCGCCGTCCTCCGCCACTCTTCCCTCGACAAACCCCCGCCGGATCTCCCCGCCACCTCCAACACCAAGCTACCACAACCACGCTCGAGCCACCACCGCCCTCGTGCGCCAGCTCCGCCTCCACGCCCCGCTCCGCTGCCAACCCTCTTCCCTCGACGACGACCCCGCCGCCTCCGACGAGCCGTGCCCTAGCCGCCACCAGCTCCGGCCGCCCCAGCCACCGAAACCCTAGCAGTATCTGAACCCTGACACAGTGTTGCACTGTGCAGTATTGTGTCGTGTCGTCTCGCGGATACGAGAAACCCAGTTCTGCGTAGCCCTATTCAGGTACCCTTTTCTCTCTCCTTGTTGCCCTATTTTTTGTTCTGTCTATTGTGACGCGAAGGCTGCGTAACCCTCTCGATGCCCGTGTAACCTGCTCGGTGTGTCGCGTCCTGTGGCGATCGCGAACTGTGACCCAAAATCAGGAAAAATAACGTCATGTTTTACCCCGGAACTGAGTGCGCCCCGCCAAACGGGACGACTTGGTCACGTGCGGTCTTCACCGAAAGATGCGCGCCGTTAATACGGACGTGTGAGATTTTGCAAAAGTTGACTTGGATGTGCGTGCACACCGGAATCAACGCGTATCCGTCGACAACACCCCGTATCGGCCCTATTCTGAAACTCGTTGTAACTTCGTGTACACACGTCGGATCGAAACGAAATTTGTGCCATCGGACTCGTAGCAATACGCTGGTCCTGTGACCCAAGTTTGGTTCAATTCTGAGAACGTTGACAGAATCGCGTAACGTGGGCCCCGAAACGATGATACAAATCCAACGGAACTTCCAGAATTGGATTCCGATGAGCTGATCACAAAATCGCCCGTCAAGTGGAGCCACGATTTTTAGACACTAAGTTTGACAAATTTGGAGAACTTTATCTCTGACACATTTTTCGGTGCGAAGCGGCCCACATGTGGACCCCGCTTTGACCAGAAACTGTCATTTTGGTCCCTGTGTCCAAATTGGACTCAAGGACAGGCGTTTCTAGCTATTTGATATTTTCTGAATCTGATGGTGATGTTTATTTCAGCAACCGAAGAAGTACCTGCAAATCCTACTGAGACCAGAGCTACAGTTGGAGCCAGAACCCCAGGCAAGTGTACCTTGCCAAAACTTGCAGACCTGCTTTATATTGGTGTCTTGATTTATTCATATGTTGTACAAGTTTAACCTAGGACCGTGTGACATTACTTAGCGTCCGATTAATAGTCGGATGTCAACACCGTACGCGGAGTTGTGTAACGTCATCTAGAGATGGATATCGAGACCCTTTACATTCTTGTGCTTGCAATATCAAGTACGTTATAACCCAGGACACCTGACACTATTCATGAGACAGAATCTTCCTGAGATATTCATGGTGATTCTGTATAGGTTACATGATTCATGACATAGATATTGCATGTGCTTAGCTATCATTATGACTTGCTGCATTAGATATGATCTTGCGTGTCATGGACATGAGACGTATGATTACATTGGGTGGAGAGAGACACACAGACTACAGGCTGATTATATATATTTATTGCAAAGCCTTAGCCATTACAGAGCGAGGCCCACTACATAGTAAACTACATAGTAACTACATAGTAACTACATAGTATTACTGCTATCGGCTTTCCGACACAGAGCTTGTAGTGGTCTCAGCCTGAGTCTAATGTTGCTCTCATTTTTGCATATCACTTAGATGGTTACATAGTTTGCCCTATTGATATATTTCATTTACTGCATTTATCTTGACATGTTGTTTCTTGTACCTTGTTACGTCCCTCTGAGCACCTGGTCCCTTGCCAGTTTTGCAGCATAGACCATTGTGGAGCCTGACTGGAGTTATTGATGTGTATTGCTTTGTCATGCAGGAATTTGTGTCAGGTACTTATATCATTTCTTTCGGAGTATTATTTATTATTCATATTGTTTATTCATCTGCTGATATAGCCTAGTTTTATAGACTCATATTCCTTCCTCGAGTCTATTCGAGCTTATGGGTTACTGGCGGCCGACTTTAGCACATGTAGCTCATTCTTGTATATTCCGTTCATTGTGGATTGAGGCTTAGATATTTATAGATAGTAACCATTCTAGTACAACTTATACGTATTTGAATCAGACCAGAGTCTAGTTGAATGCGTAGCTAGCATATTACGTATTCCTAGTCCTACGTATTTTGGGACTAGGACGTGACACTAAGGATGATAGTTGGATGGAAACAAATCCACTACCAACTCGAAGGTAAAGGTACAACACAATAAACACAATATAAGAATACCAGCTAACGACCACGGGCTCAAAGAGAAGACATCTACGAAGCATATATAATCATCCAAATCTGCGCTCCTGCAAATACTCAAGAACAGATACACCTGGCAGAGGACCAGGTCCTCAGAGGGACGTAACAAGATACAGAAAAGCGAGCCAATTTGAATACAGTAAACATGCATATAATTTGAAAATAAATAAGTACGCTGTACAAGACAATATATATGAATGCAAATGAGGATAATTTTTCGACGTATGGGCAAGGGTAGGCTACTCGATCTAATCCTCACAACTCATACACTCGTCAGTGGACATCATCAGCCGACATGCTCCTGCACCTGGTGGACAGAAAGACCTTTCTTCAGGCAGGCGGGGGTAGAGACCCTCGGACTCCATCAATCGACATACCTCGGGGGTAGCGACCATCGGACACGACCACCATAGTGCGTGCTAGTTACTACGGTTTACCAGAGTGGTTAAAGCCCATATGCCTACTGATTGTCCTCTATGATACTAAGTGTCAAGCGTGTGTGTCAACATATCTAATATATAGTAATGACTGAAGGAAAACTACACATGCAAGAATTATACAGAAATACAATAAATATAAAAAAATATACTAAGCATGCAAAATATTATAAATAATTTGGCAAGGTATCTTGCCTGGTAAGAAAGCGGCAAAATGTAGTGTCCCGATGTCAATACCAAGAGTCAGAAGCTATGGCCTCAGAATGAATGTTTCCTGATGCTGAAATAAATATCAACAACATTCCCAGAATAAGCAAAATAGCTAGAAAGCACTTCCCTTTCGTCCAATTTGGACACAGGGGCAAAACAATAATTTCGGATAAAAGTGGGGTCCACGTGTGGTCCACTTTGCACCAAAAAACGTGTCAAGGATAACAGTCTCTAAATGGGACAAATTATAGGTCAAACAAACTCTAGATGTCAATACGAACCCAAGGGTATGTCCAAATGTGGATTCCGATGGGCCGAACACAATTTTGCCCAAAAAGTCAACCGTAGGGCCCGCCAATTGGCGACTTGGTCAACCGTCTCAGAATTGCGTAAAAATTGGGTCACAGGACCAGCGCGTTACCACGAGTCCAGTGGCACAAGTTTCGTCACAATCTGATGAGCGT
The DNA here is from genome assembly GCA_036927795.1 of Iris macrosiphon. Classification (NCBI taxonomy): domain Eukaryota; kingdom Viridiplantae; phylum Streptophyta; class Magnoliopsida; order Asparagales; family Iridaceae; genus Iris; species Iris macrosiphon. The sequence goes on along the minus strand of JAYESA010000020.1, from coordinate 31,318,480 downwards.
GCACAAAATGCACGCGACTACCACAAAAGTTATGATACGGGGTGTGTCCGCGGATACGGGCTGATTCCGACGCGCACACGCGTCCGAATCAGTTTCCACGAATTTTTACGTGTCTGATTACGCTGCATGCACCATTCGGTATACTTGGTACACGGCGGGGCGGTCCCGTTTGGCGGGGCGCGCTCCGTTTCACCACTTTTGAAAATCTGAAAAAGTGGGTTCGCGGGATTTTCCAATAAATTTAATTCTGTCTACAGCAGTTAATAATCTAGGGTTATTTAACAAAAATTAAACTAGGTCAAGTGGTCTACGTATACCAAAAAGAATCATTGAATTCGGATCTCTTTGGTGGGAGATACGAACTCCGAAACATGGGTGGTCACGGCAGTTTTCTGCGTTCCCAGAATTTGGTCTATTTCTGCCAACTTTGGCGCTGTTTTCGCCTATGGTTACGCGTTATTCGAGGTCTACTATCACACAGATATGGAATAGGGTTAAGGGGTGAGCATACCGGTGAAGACGGGACGGTGTTTGGTTGAACGAGTCGACGGAAAACAACTCCGGAACACAGGTACCTAGCTGTGGGAATCTGTAGTGCGCGGGGTCGCGGTCGTTGGAATTTGTTTGGATGGCCTGGCGGGGTTCTCCGACTGCGGTGGCGGCTATCTCTAGGTCTTATTTGGGAAGAGGGAGAGTCTGGATGATTTAGGTTAGGATTTTATTGAAAGATATTAATATATATATATGCATATAAGAGGGAGAATAGGGAGGGGGGTCGGTTTATGTCCGCGGGGGGCTAAAGGGGGTATGCTGGTTGCTTAATTGCAAAGGGGCTCACAAAGGGATGTGCTTGTTACACCCTTAGAAAAAAGGGGCGGGTGAATAAGCAGCGGAAGTGGTTGCATGGGAATGGTTAAGTGGTTTGGTAGGTAATGGTTTATTAGTATAAGTAGTAATAATATTAGTTTATTAATAGATTCTTTTCTTTTCTTTTCTTTTCTTTTCTTTTCTATATATATATATATATATATATATATATATATATATATATATATATACTCATAGAAAGATTCCAGATTATATTAATGCACATCATTAAGCTAGCAACTGCTCAAGGGGTCTCCTACATGAAATAAATTTTAAAAAATTTATAATTGCTCCATAAATCCCCTAAATGCACATATATATATAAATACATAGAAAATTCTAAAAATATATATTTGTGCACACCATTAAGCTAGCAACTGTCCAAAGGGTCTCCTACATGAAATAAATTCAGAAAAATTCCTGATGGTCCCATAAATCCTCTAAGTGCAACACCAAAAAATAAAAATTAATAAAAATCTATTTCTCCTAATTAGCCACTAATTACTAAAATTTAATTAATAATTAATAAAAAATAGCTTAATACAATTTTTAGGATTAGGGGTTTTACATTCTATCCAACTTATAAAAAATTTCTCCTCGAAATTAAAATTAAGCCACGGTAGAAAGTCAAGGGTGGTATAAGATTTGCATTATTTAAAATGCAAGGCCAGGTTTAAAGGGGTGGGCGATGTTGCGCGTTGCACATCCCAAAAAAAAAATCATGGAAAAAACCACATGAGCGAAAAATAGGTTTCTTCATATGTCATGTCCAATGGTGTTGACACCTAAATGCTCTTTTGCATGAAAGCGCCCAACAATTAAAAAATTGCACAAAGATCAGAACGGATTATGGGTACGTCTAGGATAAGGGTATGGAATTTATAGGAAGGCAGTGGCTAGTGTAGTGCTCCAATTATCGAAGTACGGTAAGGTGCGCTAAGTGATATAATTATTGCAAAATAAAAATAAAATATCGTGTTCTATCTCTAACTGTACTCAATCTAACCTTAGTCTTACTATCTCAGTCAAGTAGGTCAAATTTTAGGTGAGGGGTTCACAATCTACCGAACTTAAAATTTATCCATCTATCACCTAAGGCTATACATCTAGGAAAACTATTCCTTAAATTATTTAATCATGTTATTCAATCATTAAAATTTTAACACCAAACATATCACCTATGATATGCCCTTAATCAATTATAAAAGAGAGTCACTAAGTCATGTGATTAGCTTTATGGGGTATATCTAATACTATCAGTGTCAACTTATACCAGCACGAGGTTTCGTCTTTCCGAAATAAGGGAAGACAGAGAGCAATAATAAAGAATCCAAGGTGAAGGTGATAGAATACAAGTACGAGGTTCAAAGAGATTAAAGAATTCGAAAAGAGAGTTGTCAGGGCAGTTGTGGATTAAAATCCTATTTTTGGTAATTTTCTATTTACATGCTCGTATCAGTACAGTTATATAACCGATACGATGTGTCAAACATGTCTAGGGGCAAGTATATCCGTCTACTACCATATATCTCAATCCACGTAAAGTAGTCATGCGAAGAGCGAACCAAGCGCACTAAGGTTAGCTAAACCTTAATACACCGATTCTGATTAGACAATTGTATCATTGTGTACACCCAATAATACATATGTCATGAGCAAGCTCGATAAAAGAATAAGCTTGCAAAAACTAGGCTATAATAGCAGCATAAGTCAAGGTAGTACAACAAACATAAATATGCTGGATTATGATGAAGAAGGTTCATAACAATTCAAGTTCACAAAAGGTAAGACTCCATAATCTCTACAGTTGTCATACTAATTCCTTGTCCAAGTCGATAGTCGACAAAGTAGGGGTATAGCCTCTAAGTTCTACAGTCTGAAAAAATATTGTCGTCCTAAGCTAGCATACAGTTAATGTTGTTCATTTATACTTCAATAATAGGTCAAAGGACTATGTGATACTATGTTGTGAGGTATACTACCCAACTTATAACAATAAACTAGTACTGTAATTGTCTTAAGGATACTATAGAAACTCCTGTTAAGGTCTACGAGCAGGGGTCTTGGTACTTATTAGGGTATCCTCTATACTAGGGTCAAACATTATTATAAAACTTCTAACAAACTCTAGTAGTGTCTATACTACTCTCAAGTCTTCATAATACATTAAGGGGTAATGGTAAACCAATCTATAGATAAGGAATTCTAGGGTTCACTAGATATTCTAAACTTAGTGGTGTGTCTATATTCTCGTTGTATTCTTAATAGGTGTGCTACCATAATTATCATCCTAATAACAGGGGTTCCTATATTCTAGCAGAAGGCTATACTCAAAGAACTATTAGGGAAGTACAGGAATCAAGCAGGATACAATTATTCAAATAGAATGGATTAGAAGGAGAGTGAATCATAGTCAATTGTTGATGAGATCCTATACTCTATTCCTAGGTGTAGGCTTGTTCGATACAGTAACGTAACCGAGACAATATGCTCTTGACCTGCATGGGCCACCACAAAAATATGTCACGCCCCAGTCCCAAAATACGTAGGACTAGAAACGCGTAAGCATGCCAGCCATATGGATATGGCAACTCCAATATATGGAAACCAAAATCCACACGTACGCTGTAATATGAATATCAATCCACAAGTGGTATAAACATATGTCACAAGTCACATGGTATAATCTAAATCTCATCCACGACAATCAAATATAAATAAATAACCAGTATCTATGAAACTAGATCTCAATATAAGTATCTAAGGATGATAGTTGGAGGGAAACAAATCTACTACCAACTCGAAGGTAAATGTACAACACAATAAACATAATATAAGAATACCAGCTAACGAACACGGGCTCGAAGAGAAGACATCCACGAAGCATATATAATCATCCAAATCTGCGCTCCTGCAAATACTCAAGAACAGATACACCTGGCAGAGGACCAGGTCCTCAGAGGGACGTAACAAGATACAAAAAAGTGAGCCAATTTGAATACAGTAAACATGCATATAATTTAAAAATAAATAAGTACGCTGTACAAGACAATCTATATGAATGCAAATGAGGACAACTTTTCGACGTATGGGCAAGGGTAGGCTACTCGATCTAATCCTCACAACTCATACACTCGTCAGTGGACATCATCAGCCGACATACCTCGGGGGTAGCGACCCTCGGACTCCATCAATCGACATACCTTGGGGGTAGCGACCATCGGACACGACCACCATAGTGCGTGCTAGTTACTACGGTTTACCAGAGTGGTTAAAGCCCATATGCCTACTGATTGTCCTCTATGATACTAAGTGTCAAGCGTGTGTGTCAACATATCTAATATATAGTAATGACTGAAGAAAAACTACACATGCAAGAATTATACAGAAATATAATAAATATACAGAATATACTAAGCATGCAAAATACTGTAAATAATTTGGGAAGGTATCTTGCCTGGCAAGAAAGCGACAAAATGTAGTGTCCCGATGTCAACACCAAGAGTCAGAAGCTACGGCCTCAGAATGAACGTCTCCGGATGCTGAAATAAACATCAACAACATTCCCAGAATAAGTAAAATAGCTAGAAAGCACTTCCCTTTCGTCCAATTTGGACACAGGGGCAAAACTGCCTGACTTCTCTATTGATCTGACCCTCAAAAGGGCTCGATAATTTCGGGTAAAGGTGGGGTCCACGTGTGGCCCACTTTGCACCGAAAAATGTGCCAAGGGTAACAGTCTCTAAATGGGACAAATTATAGGTCAAACAAACTCTAGATGTCAATACGAACCCAACGGTATGTCCAAATGTGGATTTTGATGGGTCGAACATAATTTTGCCCAAAAAGTCAACCGTAGGGTCCGCCAATTGGCGACTTGGTCAACCGTCTCAGAATTGCGTAAAAATTGGGTCACAGGACCAGCGCGTTACCACCAGTCCAGTGGCATAAGTTTTGTCGCAATCTGATGAGCGTGCACAAAATGCGTGCGACTTCCACAAAAGTTGCGACATAGGATATGTCCGCGGATACGGGCTCATTCCGGTGCGCACACGCGTCCGAATCAGTTTTCATGAATTTTTACATTTTCGGTTACGCTGCGTGCACCGTTCGGTACACTGCGGGGCGGTCCCGTTTGGCGGGGCGCGCTCCGTTTCACAACTTTTGGAAATATGAAAAAGTGGGTTCGCGGGGTTTTCCAATAAATTTAATTCTGTCTACAGCAGTTAATAATCTAGGGTTATTTAACAGAAATTAAACTAGGTCAAGTGGTCTACGTATACCAAAAAGAATCATCGAATTCAGATCTCTGTGGTGGGAGATACGAACTCCGAAACATGGGTGGTCACCACAGTTTTTTGCGTTCCCAAAATTCGGTCTATTTTCGCCAACTTTGGCGCTGTTTTTGCCTATGGTTACGCGTTGTTCGAGGTCTACTATGACACAGATATGGAAGAGGGTTAAGGGGTGAGCATACCGGTGAAGACGGGGCGGCGTTTGGTTGAGCGAGTCGACGGAAAACAACTCCGGAACACAGGTACCTCGCTGTGGGAATCTGCAGTGCGCGGGGTCGCGGTCGTCCGGATTTGTTTGGATGGCCTGGCAGGGTTCTCCGACTGCGGTGGCGGTGATCTCTAGGTCTTAGATGAGAAGAGGGAGAGTCTGGATGATTTATGTTATGGTTTTATTGAAAGATATTAATATATATATGCATATAAGAGGGAGAATAGGGGGGTCGGTTTATGTCCGCGGGGGGCTAAAGGGGGTATGCTGGTTGCTTAATTGAAAAGAGGCTCACAAAGGGCTGTGCTTGTTACACCCTTAGCAAAAAGGGGCGGGTGAATAAGCAGCGGAAGTGGTTGCATGGGAATGGTTAAGTGGTTTGGTAGGTAATGGTTTATTAGTATAAGTAGTAATAGTATTAGTTTATTAATAGATTCTTTTCTTTTCTTTTCTTTTATATATATATATATATATATATATATATATATATATATATATATATATATATATATATATATATATATATACTGATAGAAAGATTCTGGATTATATTAATGTACATCATTAAGCTAGCAACTGCTCAAGGGGTCTCCTACATGAAATAAATTTCGAAAAATTCATAATTGCTCCATAAATTCCCTAAATGCACATATATATATAAATACATAGAAAATTCTAAAAATATATATTTGTGCATACCATTAAGCTAGCAACTGTCCAAAGGGTCTCCTACATAAAATAAATTCAGAAAAATTCATAATGGTCCCATAAATCCCCTAAGTGCACTAACACCAAAAAATAAAAATTAATAAAAATCTATTTCTCCTAATTAACCACTAATTACTAAAATGTAATTAATAATTAATAAAAAATAGCTTAATATGATTTTTAGGATTAGGGGTTTTGCAAACGAGGCTTACTACCCCACAGTATACGGGCCAGGACAGGAGACGAGGTTCGCTACAGCTGAGGAGTTAGAGGTGCAGCCGTCAGAGTTTTCGTGAGCACTTGGTAGGCCTTCTGCCTAGGATTGGGTGCATCATTATCTAGTCATCCGATGCCCTAGTCATTATCTTCCATCTATCATTTCAGTATTTTATTTCGTCATAGTATTGGGTTTGTTCCCACAAGACATTATTGGTTGTACTATGATATCTTGAGACTGGTGTTTATCTTCCAGTAGTTTATTTAGTACTTCTTGCTGTTTATATTGTGGATGAGATTAGTTACCTGTTGTTGACTGATATTGGACCTGTTAGTATTTTAGGACAGCGTAGCACTCTTCGCTAGGATCCATTAAATTATGATATCCTCGGAGACGTGACAGCTGGCTATTGCCACGTGGCCTGGTTCCTTGTAATTTGGGACTGGGGCGTGACATGGTTTTAGTGGTGGCCAATGCAGGTCGACTTATTCGCTTGTGGTATGGTAACGTGTCCAGCGAGCCTGCAGTAGGATAGAAATTACTAGGTCTCATCCACTCTGATTACGTTTTTGAGCTTCCTTCGTGTTACTTCTAAATATCTGCATCATGTTTGTTTGATTCCGTCCTCTTTTGATAAAATCCTATCTTTTGCAGCAAGGTGAATTTGCGCAGTAGACGAGGAGCACCCAGTGCCGCGGTGCCAGACAACACCACCCAAAGAGAGGAGGTACCCCAAGGGCAACCCCCGCTACAGACCCCGCTGATACATTGACACGAGGCTTCTCAAGGCGATCCTACACCACAGCACGAGGGACAGACTTCCCAGACGATCCCCACGTAACATTATAAGGGCCAGACTTCGGGAGCTACACCGATGCCGCAAACTGAGAGGCCGACATCTGAGGAGAAGCCTACAACACAGCCAGAGGTTCCATTACCACCACCTCCACCCTACACACCCCAGATGCCACAGCTAGACGGACAGCCACAGATGCTACAGTTCCTCCAAACTATGATGCAAGCACAGTGGCATCAGACAGAGACGTTGAGGCAGAGTTTGATGGAAATACTAGAGAGGACACATGTCCCAGCACCCGTACCAGCACCTCCACCAGCCCAGACCGGTGGCACTGTTAGATGGTTCCGACAGATGGGACCAGATACCTTCTCAGGCAATGAGACTACAGAACAGATCTCCGATTGGGTCGCCAGTAAGGAAATGCTACTAGAGGCGTCACAACTGCACCCAGACCTTTGGATGACTGCAGTGAGGGCCCAACTAAAAGGCAATGCCCATCACTGGTGGGATTCTATTGAGCGCAATATAGGCAAGAACCAGACCTGGGAATAGTTCTTAGAATACTTCAATGCGAAGTATTTTCCAGCCACAGTTAGAAATGTCCTGTACTCACAGTTTCTACATCTAGAATAAGGGAATATGACTGTGGATGCGTATTGTCACGCCCCAAACTCCCGCAAGCCCAATAGTTCCCGCTGAACGTGAAATCACCACGTTGCAGCTCTTCCGCGGGACAATCGTTCTATTCGGGACGTGATGCCGTACGAGCCTGGAGTTGCGCTCGTACAAGGAGATGTTGTTAAACACGAAAGTTATCATCGAAACAACCAAGTTACAGCGAAAGCCAATTGTGTACCAAGCACACATCAGAGTATACGCAGCGAAGCTCACGATAGGGTCCAAATAAAATACCCCAAGTCAATGCCACAAAGGCGATGCCACGGAGACGATGAAATAACTCTTGCTCTTTCTCTAGCCCACAAAGGTACTTACAGTTCATACATCTTGTCCCGTATATCCAAGCAGCGCCACTACGCCTGTGTATCTGAAATATTGCCCACAAACGTGGGTCAGTACACAACCGTACTGGTGAGCAGGGTAACCCACTCGTCTAAGCCGACACTAAGTAAAGTAGTGAATGCATACAGTTAAATGGTGATCTTTCTAGTTGAATCCTAGATTCGTTTTATGGCATATGAATGATATGTTAAGGAAAGCAGTAAAGCAGTTTAAGCATGCTTTGCATTCATTCTCAAACCAAATCGTCAAGCAGTTTATATAGCCGACCCGTCTAACTCAATGTCATCGCTTGCACGATAACATACCGAACCATCAGTCTCGCCTCAATATCCATTCTCAACCAATTTTATATCCCACTCTCGAGTGCACACTCTTGCCGAGGCAAGGTGGCCGCGCCTACACGATGCACAAACTAACCAAAGTAAAGCAAGCCAACATCTATTCTTATATGAAGTCACTGGCCAAAGGCCATAAAGGACGTTGATCGGACAGATCAATACGGTTCTATTCGAAACAGCGCTAAGTAGCTAACCCACCTGAATCGCATTCAACCGTTGGTACCGCGCCCAAAACGCGATACCCAAATTGTCTCCTCCATGGCCGAACGGTCACGGTGCCCCGGAGCACCCGTTCGAGGAAACCAAACCCTGTGCCACCCAGGTTATCCGTGACTATGCAGACACGTAGGTATGACGAGAGGATCGAAACATTCTCGTCCCACCAAGCGATCCTAGACTCGTTCCATCGATATCTAACCAAAATATCCATAACCATTCTTCCAACATGTCCTTCCAAAGAACCCAAATCTCGACCTCAAAACATAGCCCGAGGCATCAAAATATCAAGTGTTTCATAGGCATGAAGCCTCTTCTCAACACAATCCAAATTGGTGCAACACCTATGCTCGAAGCAAAACCCATGGCACAATGTCGTTTCAGTGGCACAATGTCACATTCGTGGCACAATGCCCCATCAAACGACACAACGCCCTCGCCGATACAGTTGTTCGATTTTGAACCATAACTGCCTGCTTTGCAAGACAAAGCATCCTTGTGATACACGCGCACGGATGCACGTTCGCTCGCCCGAATTCCCGATATTCTCGATATTTCCATTGCCTTAATTGTATTATTCCAACTTGTATATTTCCAACCGTCCAAACATAATCCCAAGTAATCCAACCGATCGCCTCAAATGTATAATCCCACTATCGTTCCAACTATCTAACGCGTAAACCATTTCAAGCCACAATCCTACCAAGCCAACGATGTCCACTCTATGCACGCCTCAGTGTAGTGCTTCTCGATGTTTTAGCCCAAGTGTTCAAGCCTTTACGTGTTTTCCATATTATTAGGCATGAAGGAGTAGAGGAGAAGGGAAAGAGCCCACTCACATTGTTTGAATCCGTTAGGCATCCTGTCCTGCCGATACGGCCAATCCCTTGAACCCGTGGTCCGATGCAAGCGCGATCTACTCAACTGGTATGACCATGCGAGCAGGCCGTGCTCTCCAAATCTTCGACCGATCGAATTAAGGAAGACGACATTATCGCTTCCATTCAGCTATTCAGTACTGTTCGGAACGAACACCTGATTTCCATCGAACTCGCTAGCCATCTGCACATTGAAACCAACTCGATTAATCCTTCTTCCCGAAATTCGACATTTCAAATGTAACCAGCATTTGATTCATTCAATCCGACTCAGCGTAACGCTCCGAGCGGTTGTGGGGCGTTACACGTATGACGCAGAGTTCAGCCGTCTTAGCAGATTTGGCGCCGTCCTAATACCCAATGATCTAGAGAAAGCTCAGAGATTCCATCACGGCCTAAATTTTGAGCTACAGAGGTATACCACCACACAGGCGAGGATTTCGTACGAGGAGGTTCTTGCAGAAGCAAGGATCCAGGAGGCCATTACCAGAGGAGCTAGACGTCCCAGTACGACCGCACCAGTCAGAGCCCAACCCGGAGCAGGAGGACCAATCCGTCATCCCGGAGTGCAGACACAGCAGAGGATAGCACCATACTAGCAAAATAAGCTTCCGTCTTGCAACTACTGCGGTAAGAGAGGACATTACCAGAAAGACTGTCGAAAGAGATTAGGAATATGCATGATTTGTGGAGCGAGCCAGCACTACGCTCGGGACTGTCCATAACGCAGAGACATAGCACCGCAGACAGGATAGAGGCCAGCAGCACCAGTTCCGAGGATACTACCCCCACCAGGAGGATAGCGTCCACCAGCGTCCGGAGGATTTCAGAGGGGACCACCCTTGGCCCCACAGCAGGCACAGTTCGAGCGAGCTCGACAACAGACCAGAGGACAGAGACAGGGACAAGCCTTTGCATTAGCATCTACTGAGGAGGAAACAGAATGAGAAGCAATTACAGGTACCATTTTAGTTGCATCATTACCTGCGACTGTATTATTTGATTCTGGAGCTACATTATCATTTATATCTAGTAGATTCGTAGCAATGCATAGAGTAGCTACTTCTCCCTTACCTAAGAGTTGGAAGATTCTTACCGTAGGAGGTATCGTGCCGGTTACCAGCACTATTAGAACGTGTTCGGTAGTCGTATGTGGCAGAGAGATGAGAGCGCGATTCTTGGTATTGCCCATGCCATACTTTGATGTTGTGCTAGGCATGGACTGGTTAAGCCAGTATAATGCCGTACTGAATTGCCGGAAGGGTAGCGTCACTTTTAGACCGCCAGATTAGCCGGAGTTCGAGTACGTGCGAGGGACCGTCGAGCAAGGAGTAGGACAGATAGTTGGAACTTGCATGGCTATGGAGATTGCACCCCCACCAATAGTTACAGAATTCGAGGATATGTTTCCAGAAGAATTGCCAGGCTTGCCGCCAGATAGAGACGTAGAGTTCACCATTGAGCTAGTACCCGGAGCAGCACCGGTATCTTCTAATGTGTACCGATTGGCGAAGAATGAGCTAGATGAGCTGAAGCTACAATTTGAGGAGTTACAGAGCAAGGGATTTATTCGTCCTAGTGCATCACCCTGGGGAGCACCAGTGTTGTTTGTACCTAAGAAGAATGGAACAGTATGTATGTGCATTGATTACAGAGCCCTTAATGCTTTGACTATCAAGAACAAGTACCCCCTGCCACAGATTGACGATTCATTCGACCAGTTGACAGGAGCAGTAGTGTTCACAAAGATCGACTTGAGATCAGGTTATCATCAAGTAAAGGTGCGAAGAGAAGACATTCAAAAGACAACATTCAGGACTCGTTATGGTCACTACGAGTTCTTAGTGATGCCTTTTGGATTGACGAATGCACCGACTGTATTTATGAACTTGATGAACAGGGTCTTCCACCAATACTTAGACCAGTTTATGGTAGTCTTCATCAACGACATCTTGGTGTATTTGAGGAGCCACGAGGAGCACGAGGAGCACTTGAGACTAGTGTTAGAGACGTTGAGAAGAGAGAGGCTTTATGCCAAGCTGAGCAAGTGTGAGTTTCTTCTGGATCGTGTCGCTTTCCTTGGATACGTCATCTCATGAGAGGGCATTTTAGTGGATCCGGCAAAGATTTTATCAGTAGAGGCGTGGCCAACCCTTACCAACGTCTCAGAGGTGAGAAGTTTCCTAGGACTTGCCGGATATTTTCGGAGGTTCGTAGAAAACTTTGCGAAGATTGCAGAGCCGCTGACCCGCTTGACCCGTAAGGAGCAGGAGTTCACTTGGACAGAAGAGTGCCAAAAGGCATTCGACGAGCTGAAGAAGCGCCTGACTACAGCACCCATCTAGACCATACCTTCTGGACCCGGAGGATTCGTGATCTACAACGATGCATCCGGGAAAGGGTTAGGATGTATTCTAATGCAGCATGGAAATGTTGTAGCTTATGCTTCTAGACAGTTGAGGACACATGAGAAGAACTATCCCACTCACGACTTGGAGGTTGCCGCGGTGATTTTTGCTTTGAAGCTTTGGAGGCACTACCTATATGGAGAAATAGTAGAGATATTCACTTATCACAAAAGCCTAAAGTATGTTTACACTCAGAAGGACCTTAACCAGAGACAGAGACGCTGGCTCAAGGTGATGACAGACTTTGAGATTGAGCTACAGTACCATCCGGGAAAGGCCAACGTAGTAGCTGACGCGTTGAGCAGAAGACCTATGGCATTCTTCCTGACTACCCAACAACATCTATTGAGGGATCTAAAGCAGATGGGTATAGAGGTCGTTATGCCCGGAGTAGACAGATAGTTGTCGAGTTTCCAGTTGCAATCGACATTGGTGGAGAGAATCATGGCTGCTTTGCCGACAGATGCCAGATTTTAGAGACTTAGACAGAGGACGGAGGCTGGATTATAGATAGGACTATGTATACATGAAGACGGAACCTTGAGATGTGGAGATCGTCTCTATGTTCTGAATGGAGAGCTTCGTCAGGAGCTGATGACGGAGGCACATAGTTCAACATACTCTATTCATCCAGGAGGCACGAAGATGTACAGGGACCTGAGGCAGTACTACTGGTGGCATGGAATGAAGAGGGAAATAGCACTCTTTGTGGCCAAGTGCCTGGTGTGTCAGCAAGTTAAGGCTGAGCATCAGAGATCTGCAGGATTACTTCAACCACTACATATACCAGAGTGGAAATGGAAGCACATCACTATGGACTTTGTTACAGGCTTTCCGAGGAGTCCTAGTGGTCGCAATGCAGTATGGGTAATCGTGGATAGACTCACCAAGTCTGCACATTTTTTACCCTTCAGAGTTGGGCAATCCACAGAGGTCTTAGCAGACATATACATGAGAGAGATTGTGCGCCTGTACGGAGTGCCAGTGAGTATCGTGTCTGACAGGGATACGAGGTTCACATCTTACTTTTGGCGGAGTATGCAAGAGAGTCTCGGTACCCTCCTGAAGTTTAGCACAGCGTATCACCCACAGACAGATGGTCAGTCGGAGCGCACCATTCAGACGTTGAAAGACATGTTAAGAGCATGCATGCTAGATTTTGGAGGATCATGGGAGGACCATTTATATTTGGTCAAGTTTTTCTACAACAACAGCTATCAAGCGAGCATCCAAATAGCACCCTACGAAGCGTTGTATGGAATAAAGTGTCGCTCCCCAGTATAATGGAGTGATATAGGCGAGCGACAGATTCTCGGACCAGAGTTGGTTGTTCGTACAGTAGAGAAGGTGAAGAAGATCCAAGGACATCTACGAGCGGCACAAGACAGGCAGAAGCATTGGACGAATGCACATCGACGACCCTTAGAGTTTCAGGTTGGAGATTACGTATTTCTAAAGATCTCGCCTACTCGATGGACTATCAGATTTGGAGGCCGAGGAAAGCTGAGTCCGAGGTACATCGGACCCTTTGATGTGTTAGAATGCGTCGGAGAGGTTGCTTACATATTAGCCTTGCCACGGACTTTGGAAGGAGTCCATGATGTCTTCCATGTATCTCAGCTGAGGAGGTACATACCAGATCCGAGTCATGTGCTTGATCATTCCGAAATCACAGTCGGCCTGAGCCTATCATACGAAGAGGAGTATGTGGAGATTCTAGACAGAAGTGAGAAGGTATTGCGAGGATAGGCTATTCCCCTAGTTCGTGTTGCATGGAGGCATCATGCACCAGGCGAGTCGACCTGGGAACGCGAGGAGGATATTCGCCAGCGTTACCCCCACCTCTTCGAAGGCCTAGGTATGTGGTAGCATTTTAAATTTAGTCTTTAGTTCTTACCATACGTATGTTTTAATTTCGAGGACGAAATAATCTAAGGAGGGTAGATTGTAAACCCCCTCGACAAAGGTAGGATTTATTTAAATTGAGGAACAACCACAACCCAATTTCTAAGTACCCAAATTAGGGTATTAGCCTACACCAAGCCTGCTACGCCCACGACTCTTGTGTACCACCCCAAATCTAGTTCTATATGTCTTCAATGTATTAGGAATCACCATGTGCAATTATTTAATTTAATTAAATTAAAGGCCAATTTCACCTCAAGCAGGACCTAACCCAGCCCACGTGCTCCCTTTCATGTGGACCAGCCCCCACTTCCATGAGTCCTGGCCGACCCAAGCCTCGAGGCCAGCCCACAAACTTCCCCACATATAAATACACATCTTCTACCATTATAAACCCTAAAACCAACTATTCATTACTCTTCCTCAAACCCTAGCCGAACACCTAAACCAAGCCCCTCATTCCCAACCGGGCACCACCGCCTCCGACTACACAAACACCCTCAACACCACCGTAAGTCACCACCCCCACTACCACGACCGCCGCCAGCACTCCACCACCCCAGCACCACCATCGTCAGCGTACCATCACCGCCCCCATTGTCGGCATCCATCCCGTCTAACCCGAACCCGACTGATCCCGACTGCCCCAACCGACTTCAGCACCACCCCACACCATCGGCAGACCAACCCCGACCCCCCTACGGCCTGACCTCCACCCAGGCGCCGCTCCCCCGCCGACCAAGCAGCTGTAGCTGCTGCTGCGACCACTGCCGTAGCTGTTGCTGCCGCTGCCGCTACTGCCGGAGTTGCCGCACGACGCCGGAGCCGCCGCACCGGAGGCTGACGTTGACTGGACAGCACCCCCTTGACTACGATTGGTAAACACCCCCTCCTTCTTGTATGATTGATAAATCGTAACAACCGTGTCGTCGTGTCGGATGACGACACAACTAAGTCATAGTACACCTTATGTATATAAGTATGAATGTTTAATTAGATTAAATAGAATTTATATTTAATAATTATTCCGATCATATGACCTGTACAGGGAACTAGTATCCTACCTAAAAGTGTAGACATAGACTTAGTACATTATGCATGGGGAATAATAAAGTGTAATCTAACAAGACGTAGTGTAGTTTCGTAAACCATAATTTAGCGATTTATTGACGTGAGGTACACAGTGACAGAGGACAGGGCATGCTTGCATCTTAGCAATATGCACACGCGACCCTGTAGTCGATCCACCGTGAACTTGCGTCAATACGTAATAGCAACGTCGTAGTCATGTATGTATTATTTAGTGTCTGATGCTGGATTGCTATATTATATTGTATTTAGGATCATTTGATCAGCCAGGAGACACTGCAGGAACCGGCTTTTGGCATTCGCAGCTTGAGGACTCAGGCAAGATACCTTGTCATATTTTACTGTTTATATTAAATGCTGCATATGTTGTATGTTTCTTGTTGCTTTATTTTATATGACTGTGCGCGTCCGAGATTGACTCGGGTGCAGTCGACGGAATACGTCGATGATTTAGTATACTTGACCTAGTCACTAGCAGGCTCACCCCATTGGAGGATACTCTGATATCTTCCGAGACCTGACACTCTTACACGTTTCACAGTGACATTCATATTGGGATACGGGTTCGCGTACTCGATTAGCTATCAGTGCGTGTGACAAGTATCACGGTTAGTACGTAATTCAGGTTTATATTTTATGTTAGTAGAGACTGGCAAATAGATACGTGGTATGCACGTCGAGTATTCGATTTATGTATTTACATTGGGAGGGGAGGACCACTAGTAGGCGTATGGGATACACCCATTGGAATCCGTAGTATCCGGAGGAGCCACGGATCCAATGACTCCCTTTATGCAGATTCCCCGTTCTTCGGAGCGGTCTGGACGTATATATACTTGCAGATTCCCCGTTCTTCAGAACGGAATGGACGTTATACTATTCAGATTTTCCGTTCTTCGGAGCGGTATGGACGTATATATACTTGCAGATTCTCCGTTCTTCAGAGCGGTATGGACGTTATGCCTACACCTACTCATACGTACCAAAGTTGTCCTCACATTGCATTCACTTAGATGGTTAGCACACCCTTTATTGCATTTACTTTATTCAGTATTTATATATGACATATTTCTATGTATCTTGTTACGTCCCTCTTAGGACCTGGTACCTTTCCAGATTTGGACGAGGCTTACTACCCCATAGTATACGGGCCAGGACAGGAGACGAGGTTCGCTACAACTGAGGAGTTAGAGGTGCAGCCGTCAGAGTTTCCGTGAGCAGTTGGTAGACCTTCTGCCTAGGATTGGGTGCATCATTATCTAGTCAGCCGATGCCCTAGTCATTATCTTCCATCTATCATTTCAGTATTTTATTTCGTCATAGTAGTGGGTTTGTTCCCACCAGATATTATTGGTTGTACTATGATATCTTGAGACTGGTGTTTATCTTCCAGCAGTTTATTTAGTACTTCTTGTTGTTTATATTATGGATGAGATTAGTTACCTGTTGTTGACTGATATTAGACCTATTAGTATTTTTAGGACAACGTAGCACTCTTCGCTAGGATCCATTAAATTGGGATATCCTCGGAGACGTGACAGTTGGCTATTGCCACGTGGCCTGGTTCCTTGTATTTTGGGACTAGGGCGTGACAGAACTCGTGTCTTTGAAATACCTATTTCGACATGTAAACGGCTAGGGGGTAAGTACGGCTCACCATCCACTGGGTGCACGGCTGCTATCATTCCAGATTAGACCAGAGGAGGTGATTCCAGTGATTCCAGTTGGGAATGTTTACATGTCTACTCGAGTATTTTTCCACCCCGATAGTACAATTGAATCCAAGACCCGACACGTAAATCAAGTATGAGTCCAGCCAGAAATATGAGTGATGCCTGTAGTGATGCCTGTAGTGATGTCAGTAGTGATGCCAGTAGGTGATTCTAGAATAGAGGCCAGAAACATGAAATATACGTGTCGCAAGTAATGAATCCAGAAATATTAGTCTGTGTCGTGCCAGAAAAATCAGAGAATACTATACTAGAAGCTGGATCATAATAATTATCAGATAATAAAAACTATCAGAGAATGTACTTGCCTAACGTCCTGAGCAACTAGCGATCCGAACTGGTGTAGCAAGGATCTATTACAAAAAACAAGGTTAAACAGGGTTCTAATGAGTTAAATAGATATAAAATAACTAAAAACAAGCTTCTAGGGTCGTTCTAGGTCGAACGGGTCAAACCGGTAAAATCTGGGTCAAAAAGTCAACTCTAGGTCAAATCTAGGTCAAAAGTTGACTTTGGCGGTCAACCGGGTCAACTACGGTCAACTCTAGGTCAAACTAGGGTGCCCCTAAAATTTTAGGTCAAAACTAGGTCATTAAGCTAATAAACCATCAAACTCGCCTCCTTGAGATACCGGGATACCCTTGGTATCCGATACCTCAACCTACGCTATACGCCCCGCCTATACCCTCTAAAATATATACTAGCACGTATATATATATATATATATATATATACTCTAACCTCATTCCTAGGCTAAAACTCAATACTTTGTCCCGATGCTCAATACCTTGGGTATCTCAAGGAATTGAGATACTCAAGCCTTACCCCTCACTAACACTAGCTAACTAACTATCTATCTATATATATACACTACCATATACTAATATATATATATATATATATATATATATATATATATATATATATATATATATATATATATATATAACATATATCTAACTATATATATATATATATATAATATATATATATATATATATATATATATATATATATATATATATAACCTAGTGTATAGGTAAACACCTCAATACCTTACCTCCGATACCCAACTTATCTCAATACCTTGGTATCTCAAGGTATTGAGATACCTTACCCTCTAATTCTAGCTAACTAGCTAACTATCTATAATATATACTTATCTATATACATAACATCAATATATATATATATATATATATATATATATATATATATATATATATATATATATATATAAAAACTTAGTATTAGGTTACCTCAATACCTTAACCCTAATACCTCAATACCTTGCGTATCTCGAGGTATTGAGATACCCAACTATCCCCCTCTCTAACACTAACCATATAACTAACTATCTATATAAACATATACCTAGCTATATATATATATATACCTACACATATGCATCTACCTACATATCTATATCTATATATATATATATATATATATATATATATATATATATATATATATATATATATACATACATATATATATATATATATATATATATATATATATATATATGTATGTATATATATATATATATATAT
>JAYESA010000020.1:31118418-31300146 GCA_036927795.1 Iris macrosiphon | reverse complement strand
TATCCATTAATGAAATGATGGGGGTGATGTTAATTCCACTTGTGTGTTTTCCTGAGAAGATGAAATATAGCATGAACAAATGAGACTATTAGAGATTTGAAAAATATTGTGAGTTGATACATTAGAATCATATAAAAATATCGTGGTAGATTTTTTGTCTCAAACTTTTTGTAAAAACTTTGTTTCGAGTATTATTAGGTTTTACATTTTTCTAAAACTTGTCTTGGAAAGAAAACTAAGATGATTTAGTATTTTTATAATTTACTTTTATTGTGTCTATGATTTTCTCTAAGCATTATTGTTGAAGTTATGAAAAAGGTTAAAATATACTTTTAAAGTAATTTATCTATTTATGATGTCTGCTCCAACCGCTCCAACTGGTTGGACCTTCCACTCAAACGGTTCAATGGTTGGACCAGTTTTTAAAACATTGGTACATATCCACTCTCCATATTGATTTCTGTAACTTATCTTGCTTCCTTTTTGTTTTATGTTTTGCCATTTTTTCTTTTGAGTCATGAACCTTAATCCTCTTGTGTTACACTTTTCAACATTTTTTTTCTTAATGTTTATGTTATAATTATCTGTACAGTATGGCCGTTGCCTTTGAGGCCAATGCTTCTCCTTTTTTATTATCTTATACATGGAACCCTCTGGATTTTGAATTTGTAACTTTAAAGAATGTATTCCAAACGTTTTTTTTTATAATATTCAACTTTGCTTATAAAACATTAGTGCTTGTGAGCCAAACTCTTAACAGATTTTAATAAGAACTTGAGAAACATAAGATTATCTTTTATGACCTTATTTTATAGTAATTATCAGCATCTATAGGTGTGACCGTGTGAAGTCTGCAACATGCATGTATAAATCTACTTTATCTTCTTTGGGTCATCTGCCATGTCAAACATGACATGATACTATTGACAGATCTCAACTTAATAAACCAATTGTGCCACTCCTATCAAACTCGTATGCTTTTTAATGGTGTGGATAACCATTTAAACTGGTGGTACCCAGTTGCACCAAGTTGAATTTAAAGTCTTGGTAAAATTAAGTAGCTACCAACCCAACCTTTACTAAACTGCATATTGTACCTGGGCCATAACTCAGCTATTATTAGATTTCCTTATATCCTGGCTGCTCCAAATATTGTACTTACGCATAAAATTTTGTTTCACAGGGCCATCTTCACACCTACAGGTTCTGTGACAATGTATGGACCTTCATCTTACAGGATGCAACCTTCAAGAACGAGGAATGCCAGGAAATTGTTGGCAGAGTGAAGATTGTAGCTTGTGACTCAAAGTTGCTCACACAATGAACACCCTCTCTCACCATCCTGCTGATGTGTTTACTACTTTCTCGTAACCCCTCTATAAAACCGTGACTGTTGTACCCCGTACATTAATATGAATTAATTGCGGTTGCCAAACCCTGTTAGCGAGATTGGCATCTATGGCGTGCTCATTGTTACATGATCGTCTCGAGTCTTATCATTATTTTTTGGCATGTACTCCGAGATCTTGAAAAGTCTGACCTTTGCCGCCGATAGCATCCAAGTTAAGATCCTCTGGAAAATAGCTTTCTAGAATGCTGTGTGTACCAAATTTACTTGAGCTTTTGGGTCAGCTCGATTATTCATAATTGTTTGATTTGTGGATTGCCCGTTGGTCGAACAATAATATATTTGCACCAGATTCAGACCTGTGATAAGTCGTAGTAGATGGGTTGAATGCCAGATGTTTCATGGCTGCCATGTGCACACGTCTGGTTCCAGACACTTGGATTTTTTTTTTTTAGTTGTAAAAGAATTAAATTTCTGCAGATCCTATGTATCCCGGTTCATCAATTTGGACAGCCCGAAAATGCAACATTATCTTTCGGCTAAATCTTATTTATAACAACCGTGATGTGGTCTATTGCAATAATTTTCAATAGCTTGTTCGACATTGTGAGCAGAAAAATTCTTGGTGATGACTTAGCCAAGTTTGTAAATTCGTCACAAGATGATCAGGAGAGAGATACACACAAGGAGCATAGCATCCTAACTCCAAAGTTGCAGTGTGCACATGCCAGTAGAAGAACATTAGTACAGGAATGGGTCGATCTCCGCATCATTATGCTGAAAATAGCCCAGGTATTCAAGTTTGTGATAGTATGCCTGGAAATGACTGCAACCGAATCTAATCTAGTTGTGGATGTGGAAGTAAGTAAATTATAGCCACTGTGAGCAATGCGGATTGCGTTATCAAGTTCTTGATGCTCATAATGTCACATCATGATTGGGTCTGTGCCGGCCCCTGGTTTTATCTTTGGAAAGCATTAGATGTGCCTACTGACTATCTCGATCAATATTTTAAAAATCGGACCAGATAACGACTTTGTCAGGACACTAGGTTGGGTCAAACCGGTCCAATCAGTAGATTAATTCTGGTTGAACCAATTATATAGGCTTAAAATCTTACTTTGAATATATTACAATGTACACAACTATACTACTTAGAAATTCTACATGTTTATCATAGTAGAATTAGTTAAGCAGACATATAAACTTTGATTGCATGTAAAGTTTGAAACAATTACAGGGTGGGTCAACCCTAGGTAGGTGAAGCAACTGTCTAGGACCCCAATATGGGAAGCCCCTCTTGGCTCATATATATATAGAGTATATAAAATAATTATTAAATGTACATATTTTTCACTCTTTAGGCAAAGTACAACTAACAACTATTTTTTTAACTTTTTTTTTAGTCAACATTTCCACGGTATGATTTTTTTCTTTTATAAAATTAGAATATCACCCCCCCCTCTCTCTCTCTCTCTCTCTCTCTCTCTCTCTCCTTGAAATTGTTTCTAATCGGCAAGTTTGTAAGTGCAAGCAACAAATTGTAAGTGCAAGCAACAAACCAACACTAGTCTGTGCTATATTACGAAAAAAAAAAAATTTGCTTTTACTTCCGGTACTTCTACTCGGTGCTTTTAAATCCAGATTATATTGTTCATTTTATACTTTTTATTAATTTGTTTGTTTGAAGACTCAAATTGAAAATTGTTCATATTTTTGTATCCGTCTTAAAAAGGGGTCTCATATTGATTTCTCGTCCAGGTCTCCGATTTTCCTTGAAGAGGTACCGGAAACAAAAGTCAAAACTCAGAATCAAATCAGTTCAAAATTTAATTAGGTCAGACGGTTCGATAGTCTCATCAGTTGAGTTGACCAAATTTTTGAAAAAAAAAATAGATTGATATTTAACCAGTTCAAAAAAAAGCTATACATTCGGCCGGTCCGGTCCGATCTGATTCGGTTCGATCCAATTTTTAAAACACTGATATCAACCTGCATCATCATTCTTCCAATGTGCTGATTCTATGTGCTGATTCTTCCGCTCACTAAGCCAAGCATCGCTGGACGAACGACAGCTTGCCGACGCTCGATCGCCAATCATTTGCAGCACGTGCCGTCGTATGTTGATATCCCATCGACCCTCTTTGCATACATTGATGTCTCGTGACTCTCCTCTTAAATTTTCATCTTCCCTTTGTAGGAGGTTCTACTAACTTTAGACCGAGAAGAAAGTGTACGCAGTGCCACTTCCAGAGAAACATCTTTGAATGGTTGCATGTGTTACGTGAAGAAGAAATCCAAAGCATTCCAAGTGTTTAGATCAGCGTGAAAAATGTGCGAAAATGATACTCAGTCCGAACAGCTGAACTGAAAAACAAACCGACGGCCAGGTGCTGCGCGGTTATTGATCAACAAAATTCTATGACGTCAGTCGCCCCAGCTGACATAGATCATAAAAGTCCAGACCAATCAGATCCGAACACGTGTCGGTAGTTTTCACCCGTGAACTGTAAAGCAGCATTCAAATTTTTTTTTTGGCTTGTTTTCTTTGTGGAAGAGAGGTCACTTTAAAAAAAGTTTATACAAGTGTAGAAGGTTTCCTTAAATTGAATGTCCTCAATAAGTATGGATGAGGCTCCAATCACATCCATCAAGTTTGAGATTATGTGTCTTTCTTTTTTATAGTCACAAGGTTACTTTTAGAGAAATTTTGAATTATCTTCCATTTTTTTAATCCATATTTAAGGTGTACCTCACATTGTTTTCATAATGTACAAGATTCCATTTTTGACGGAATTCGTCCAGTCATGACGGTCAACGATTTTGACCAATTTTTTTTGATGAAAATGTTCTTCCCCATTTTCTTCTTCCTCTTACATCCTCCCCCCTCCTCCACGCCGCCACCTCCGCCTGCCCCCGCTCCCCCCTTCCCGCCACCGTCCCCCTCCCCGCCTCCGCTCTCCCCTTCCTCCGTCGTCGACCCCCACCCTCCCCGCGCTCGCCCCTCTCTCTTCCCCGCCGTCGACCCCCCCTTCCCGCCCTCGCGAGTAGCAGCAGCTGCAGCAATGGTGACGGGGAAGGGGGGGTCCACGGCGGGGGAGGGAGGGGGGCGAGCGCGGGAAGGGGGCGGTGGCGGGGAGGGGGGGGGGGGGGGGAGGAGGAGTGGGGTGAGAGGAATAGG
Source organism: Iris macrosiphon (assembly GCA_036927795.1). Taxonomy (NCBI): domain Eukaryota; kingdom Viridiplantae; phylum Streptophyta; class Magnoliopsida; order Asparagales; family Iridaceae; genus Iris; species Iris macrosiphon. The sequence goes on along the minus strand of JAYESA010000020.1, from coordinate 31,295,617 downwards.
GGGGGAGGGTGGCAGCGACGGTGGCAGGGAGGGGGATGGGGGATGTAGGTGGGGAGACAGGGCGGCTAAGGCGGGGAGGAGGGGGATAGGGAAGAAGACATTGAGGGACATTTTTGTCAAATTTTTGGGTGTCAAAGTCGTTGACCGTCATGACTGGACGGATTCCGTCAAAAGTAGGGTAATGAGGTCTTGTATATTACGGAAACAATGTGGGGTGCACCCTGAATATGGATAAAAAAAGTTGGGGGAAACTCAAAATTTCTCTTACTTCCATATATTCTTTTTACATGCTGATAGGGATGAGCAATTGTCGGTTGAAAAATTGAGAACCGAATCTAACCGAACCAAAAAATCCATTCGGTTCGGTTCTGAAAAATACGGATCAGAGTTCGGTTAAAGATCTGCTGAAATTCAATTTTTCGGATCGGTTATCGGATTAGGATTTCGGTTTATCAACTGAACCGAAAATCGAATTATGGAATTACCATTTTGCCCCCGACTTATATATATATATATATATATATATATATATATATATATATATATATATATATATACCCCGACTTATATATGGAGAGAGAGAGAGAAAACCTAACCTAATTCTCTGCTCTTTTTCCGTCGCTGTCTCCTGACTCTAGAGAGAGAAATTAGGAGCATATATATATATATATATATATATATATATATATATATATATATATATATATAGAGAGAGAGAGAGAGAGAGAGAGAGAGAGAGAGAGAGCGCGCCATGCGAGAGAATGAAGAGGTTAAAGGAGGAGAGAAGAAGAAGAACGATGCGGTTGTTGTGGGTCCCACCGCGGTGGTTTTGAAGGTGGACATTGCGAGGGTTGCGCTCGCAACTTCAAGTATTTTCTAGGTCCACCACTCTTCCTCTTCTTCCTCCTCAATTCCTCAATTTTCCAAACATTTTCACCTTAAATTAATTCTTTCTATGAATTTTCCTTTTCAAATAAACAAAGAAATTTCTCATGCAGTTTGTTTTGTTTACATAATAGGGTTTTATTCTGACTTCAATTTTATGTTGAAAAAATTCAGCTTGAATAAAACCGAAATAACCGATTAAACCGACCGTTTTAATTTTGGTTCGGTTTATTTTGGTTTAAAAATTATATGGTTCGATTCGGTTTGCCGCAGATTGGTTCGATTCTTGTTCGAATTTGCTAAATGTGGTCCGGTCTAGACCGAACTGAACCAATGTTCCCCCCTACATGCTAAATGTAAACCCCCAGATTTTGTAAGAATTTTAAATCTTGGATTTTCCCCAATTTTCTGGAATTTTCTGGGAATTTTCTGTAATTAAAATAAGGATTTTAATTATTAAATAATTTCTTAATTATTAATATATAATATTAAAATATTATGAAAATAATATTTTTGGGTGTAAAATAGAAAACTGGACTTAGGGTAATTTTTCTGGAATTTATTGGGCCCCGGACCTATTTTTAAATGCCTTAAAACTATTTAAATCTAATTAAATAATTATTATTTATTATTAATTGTTACTGTTATTATTATTATTTCTATTATTATTATTTTTCTATTTTTTCGGCCCGGCCCGGCCCAGTGGGCCGAGCCCAGCAGCCCAACCCAGTCCCCTAGCGGGTCGGGCGGGTCCGCCCGACCCGAGACCCGCTACCCGACCCGGTCTACTCTCCCTGACCCGTTCCCCCTCCCCGAGTCCTCCGCCGTGCCCGCCGGAAGCGCCGCCGCGCCACCCGGCCACGCTCCGCTCCACCCGTTCCAGCGCCTCCCTCGGCCCCTCCTCCGCCTACCCCACGCCCTCGCCGCCTATATAACTCCCCTTCTCCCTCTCTCCGGCCGTCGACCCTTTTCCCCTCCGTCCGTACCACCTCGCCGCCGCCACCGTTTCCCAACCGCCGACGACGACCGTCCGGCGCCTCCACCGCTGCAGCCCCCTTCTTCCTCCCCTCCGGCGCCCCGCTCGGCCGTCCCCGGTCGCCGCGAAACAGCAGCAGCAGCGGACGCAGCCACTCCTCCGGCCGTCCCCGCCCGCTCCGCCAGCAGCAGCCGAGTAGCCGACCGCCTCCGTGAGCCGCCCGGCGCTTCCCCAGCCGCCTCCGGCCGGCCGCCCCTCCGCCGGAACTCTCAAGCCCTAACCCTAACCCTAATTCTTTTGGAATCAGACTCGGACACGTGACACAGGACACAGGACACAGTGTCCTGTGTCGTGTCGGACACGATTTTGTCTGGTTTTTTGACCCAGTTCAGGTGCGTGTATCTTTCACCTCGTAGCTCTGTTTTCAATTCCGTAAATTGCGTTGTGAAGCCTGTATGCCCCTCTCGGTGCCCGGACAAACCGCTCGGGGCATCGCGTCCTGTGGTGATCGCACACCGCGATCCAAAAACAGGAAAAACCAGACCCTGTTTCACCCCGGAACTGAGTACGCCCCGCCGAACGGGACGACTTGGTCGCGTGCGGTCTTCACAGATACGTACGCATCGTCGATACGGACGTGTGAGTTTTCGTGGAAGCTGATTCGGGTATGCATGCACACCGGAATCAACGCGTATCCGCGGACATCGCCCCGTATCCGCCTTCTCTGCAATTCGCCCTAACTTCTTGTACACTCGTCAGATCGAGACGAAACTTGCGCCATCGGACTCGTAGCGATACGCTGGTCCTGTGGGTCAAGTTTGGTTCGATTCTGAGAACGTTGACGAAATTGCGTGTCGTGGGCCCCACAGGCCCCGCTCGACGGGCGATTTTGTGTTCGGCTCATCGGAATCCAAATCTGGAAGTTCTGTTGGGTTCGTATCAGCGTTCCTGACCTGTTGACACTAAGTTTGGTGAATTTGGAGACCTTTGACCCGGACACATTTTTCGGTGCAAAGCGGGCCCACCGGCGGATCCCGTTTTGACCCGAAACTGTCATTTTTGTCCTTGTCTCCAAATTGGGCCCAAGGACAGGCGTTTCTAGCTATTTGACATCTTCTGAGCGTGATGGTAATGTTTATTTCAGCATCTGGGCTCATCTCTGGATATTTTCCCGAAGTACAATTAACTGGATCCAAACAACAGGCAAGTACCTGCACTTCAAGTTTAATCTTTATATTGTGATAGTTAATTTTCTGCTCTACTAGTACCCTTAATGATTACACGTAGTGCTAGAATACTGGATTTCGTGTCTTGGATACTGTATTTCATGTCTTGCTTTTCATGTCGGGTGGGAGAATACTAGAAGGCATGTAGTTTACCCTTCCCCTTATCATGTTTAATAGCTGTTGGTACGCGACTGTACCCTCAGCCGGATCTCGATTGTTCATGTTTAATAGCCGTCTATGACGGCCGGATTAGCCTTATAAACCCCTACATGCCAACTATGTATTCTAAAATAAATACAAGTTCACATAGATAGCTTCTGGTCTAGTTATAGTTCTTGCTGACTGTTGTAGTTTCATTTTCTGTCTCATTTATTTTCTGCTTTCTCAAATTCCTGTTTATAGCATCAACTCTGAGATATTGATGTTCTTCTATGCAACTTTCTCAACATGATACTCAAGTTAATTGTCATGAATATTTAGTTTAATCTTGTTGTGCATTGTGTACTTTGCTCCTTTCCTGCCTGGATCCGTTGTTTTAGGCGATGATGAGGACTTTGCCCCTACCTATTATGGCCCCTATGAGTTAGCAGGTGACACATATGAGGAGCCGGTTCCCACTCAGGAGACTACCTTGAGGAGGAGTAGCCAGTTAGTTATTATTTTATTTCCTTTTCAGCATATACTCGGGTTTGTCCCCGATCTATCTTCTGGCTTTGTATTAACTATGGATCTGTTGTCACAATTTGTTTTATAAAAGTTAGCTTTCCTATTTCCTGTTACTTTCCTTGTCTATTATTGTGGATGAGATAGATACTTATTGACCCCAGAAAAGACCTAGACAGCGTACTACCGCCGACACTGCGGCGTAGGCTGGACGTGCCCACGCACTCGTGCCCGAATAACCGGGTGCGGGTCGTGACACTAAATTTGAAAGGTTTTAGGTTAGACATCTTTTAAATTTAAAAAAAAAATCTATCTAGTCATATTTCTTACTCAAATTTGTTTGGTATTTGCTCTCCATATTTATAATTGGGATTAGAACATTCTATTAATAGCTTTCTAGGACTTTTTGATGTAGTGTAGATTCTTCTAGGAAATTCTTTTTCTTTTTTCCCCTTTATTAATAATTCTATTTTTTAAGACTCTGATTTTGACTCAATATTTTATTAGAAAAGTTTCTATATTTAGTTTCTACAATATTTGATTAGGATTAGAATTTGTGTTTGATTAAGATTACCTTGTCATAAAATTCTTATAAATAGGCACATTCTATATACAGTTGAAAATAACTTTGTAATCAATAAAATTATTCTTTAAGTTCTGAGATCTGTTCTCTCATTTTCTTTTATTAGTCTCAAACTTGACTGTTCTGTGGATTTGGAAGTCCCTCGCTTGAGATTTTCAAGCAACCCTTGTATGGACCCCACACCAGGCCACCCGTCGGAGTTTTTGCGGCAGTGCTTCACTCTCACCAAGCAACAGTGGTTCAGTTATCATCATCACCGATCGACTTAGCCATTGTCAGGCACAGAGGTAAGCTCTTTTCGCTGTCATGCTACGTCAAGCGGTATCAGAGTTCCACAGATCCAGGATTCTAATTTTTTAGAAAACTTTGGAATCCTTGTTTCACAAAACAATAATAAAAAGATCTGTCATGCACGAGGAGTTTGATGCCCTATCTGGCAACGTTGAAACCTTGTCAAGCAAATTTGATATCATGTTTGACAAATTGGACAGTGTACTATATTTTTTTGGAACCAAATACAACGATATGGTTAATTTCATAAAAATATCTTCCACGGAGATGGTGTCATACCCCGATCTCCCGCAAGTTATCGACCGTCCCCGTTGAGCGCGAATCACCAGGCCAACGCTCCCGCAGGACGACCGTTCCCATCAGGACGTGATGCCGCGCGAGCCTAAGATACGCCCACGCAAGACAAATACCAAAACGCCCGATTGATAACTAGTTCACAGAGTCGTCAAAGCGGAAACATTGATAATGAATAATGTTACAAGCGACGCTAGGCCGATATTACAAGTCATTCAAGCTCTTTCTCTAGAAACAATAAAGGCGTGACAAGCGGCTTACAACATGGAATAATACATAGGCGATGTTCTAACATTATGTCATGTATATGTGCTTCAGCTCCGAATGCAACACTCCAAGGCTCCAGAGTAAACTCCACACCTTAGCGCATACGAGGGGATACTCCGCACCGAACGAGGTTCTCCCGCACCCTGCAAGCAATTTGGTGGGTTATCAGTACATGAATGCACTGGTGGGAAGGCTTCTCGCCCGCTCGATAAATTCAAACACGTTATATAAGTTCCGTGCACCATATATTAAGTTGTCTTTCTAGTCTTGCCTTAGGATCAATTTTATGGCAATGATGTAAAGCCAAACTCGTGTGGCAATGCACCGTGCGATATAAGAGAAACATGACAAAACTTACCATCTTACCATTAATCCTTCCCTGTCCAATGATACAACCAATTTAACCAAACACGAATATATATAATGAAACCAAGAATCGCATAAACAAACACAAGTGTTACCAACGTGTTTCTGACTCAAGTGAACGATATACACAAATTTGTGATACTCATATTATTTTGTGACTCAGGTTGTTCAAATGCCTTATACTCAGGCCGTTCAGTTTACTCATATTGTTTAGGCATGTTATACTCAGATTATTCAAGTGTGTTCAGAGGTTCAGACTACTTGTTCAATTAACGATCTGTACGCAGATTGCACCATGCATCCGTTACTTGTCTCAAGTCCATACGAGTCCATATGCGGGTTGCCACCACGTATGCAATATACTTGACGATACATATTTGGTCTTATGACCTGACGAGCCGCCATGGACAAGTTATAGTCTCAGGATAGAAATGGGATACAACGCAAGTAGCGAGCCCCGCTACACACCTTCTCGTCCAAAGAAAACGACTATCTGAATATTTCTGTCCGGATCAGATCGGCCCTGGTGCCCCGACGTACCGTCCGCAGAAACCATAAGCCTGTGCACAGGTTGTCCATGACCAATGATGATCTATACACTAAGTTAACATACGAGGCATTTCAAAAAACATAAGTGGAACACATTGATTCAATATAGGTCCACAATACGGTCTATCTGTTCAAGCGATTCAGTAAAGTTCATAGCATAAAATGCATGATCTAATCACCGCATTATCCCATGTGTTCTTTTCAATGCACAGTTAAGCTGATATTTTTACTACCTATTGCAGCTCCCGTTTTGGAAGTTGCCTTGGCGACCCAACGGTCCCGAAGAATTTTTCATGTTTTTATTACTTGGCACGAAAATGGCTATTTTAATAGTCTTTCTGCCTCAAGTGAGTGAATAATTTTAAGTAAAGTGCTTGACTCGTACCATAGTCTAAGTGGAGTGAAATGCACTAATGCGCAGGTAGTGCTACGAGGCATAAGGAATGATCTCTACTTTAGCAGTGAAACACATAAGAAAAACTCTATCGAGGCAAACACATATTTCTATCTCTAGCAACATGTTTATATTTCATGTTCTATACAAGTAATGCAAGACGAGATTATTCCCTTATCTAGGTGCGTTGAGCTCTTTATTAGCATGCAAGAGGTGATTCGCCTAATGACTAGCATGTATTATCCATGTTATTAGATGTGTAGGCTAAACAAGACATATTTATCTTAGCTACCCATCTTAGCAATGATTCGCATCGGTTGAGCGATACTCCGAGCGCGCCTTTGAAAGTCTAAGTATAATCTTCTGAAGGTCCAAGTATGAATTTCTTTGCATTAAGCGAGTCTTCTCGCAGAGCTAGGTGGGACGGGTTGTCGCACTTGTGTCGTTTGAATCGGCTTCCCGCATTGATGCGGAGCGGGTCGTTACATTATATACCACTCAGAACAAGTCTCGTCCTCGAGACTTACTGAGCGAAACATGTTCTATCGCTCACTATTGATTCTAACTCAAGCATATATTTCTGTATCACTAGACCCGTTCAAACATAACTTTCTATATAGGTTTCATATTCCGTGTCGCAAGCATGCTTTGGCTGGTTCATTGAATGACTCTATCACTCAATCATCATGTTCTCTGATTCAATCTCTATTCGCATCTTAGTGCAAAACATATATTGCTTAACACAGGGCATGATCTAATCTTTTGTACGCGAAGGTCTTAGGCTGAGGCCAACTTATCCAAATCGTTTATACTCGTCCATGTGTATATGAACATCTTTACCTGCAGCTGGATTCAAGTTTAACATATCGCTAAGTCTGGATCATACACATATTCAAGGCGTCCCCCAAATATACGTATTTCAACCAAACTTAGCGATAGCGAAGTTGAACAAGCTACTAGTGAATGATTTCTTCGAGCAACATGATTCCGTTCCTAAGTATTTTTACGTTGTAAAACCACGATATTACCTCTTAGCGGGGTTGATCCAAATCTATGCCAATCCAAGTCTGACTTAAAACCAAATATTGTACTACTATCAAGCACGATCTATCCGCTCTATAACTAGCTTCCAAGTCCTATCGTCCATTTCATTCGTGTCAAACATAACTTTACTAGCGCACATTACCGATCCAAGCCTAACTCTAAGTCTTGTTGCCCCACTTCCATGGTTTACCCAAGCAATACTTTAAAGTCGGCCACACAAGTTCTTTCACTCGGCATAGGGTCGTCTGCCTAATCACTAAGTCAGCTCACAAAGTTATAGATACAAGTCCAAGTTCACGATTCTCATCGTACAAATTTATTGCACGATGCTCTCCCCAATTCCTAAGGTCAAACCATTATTCGTTTGTACGGGGTATTCCACCCAAGCTCGCTTCACTCAAATTTCTAAACATCGAGCATATATCATCATACATACATCAACACGTTCATTTGCACAGGATCCAAGTCCGTTTTAGCAAAGCCGTTCCTATAACACGTTCTCTCAACCGAATCTATGATATATCCATGTCGTACGTGAAACATAGCAATTTGCATAGTCTATCTCCTCAATTACGTTTGATAGAGTCCACCTATCCATTCGTAAACCTAGATCACCATAATTCTAAATATTTGATCTCAATTATAAATACTTAATTAAGTCGTCTAACACAATTCACGTATTCGTTCACAAGTCCATCGAGCGTAACTTACTTCACGTTCTAGACTAACTCATCCTCGAAGCACTTCTGATTCACTTCTATTCTCAAACTCGCCTTATCATATTGAACCACAAGGCAAGACGATCATTCAATTGTCATATCTCTATCTCCCGCAAGTTTTATCATCCCCGCTGGACGTTAAATCACCACGCCAACGATCTTGCAGGATAATCGTCCTCAATTGGAAGTGACGCATATTCGAGCATGGAGTTACGCTCGCATAAGACAAGAACTTCAACGTTATGGTTATCATCAAAATGTCCAAGACAACTTATCTTTACACTTTGTTTCATCCAAGTTATATATTAATCCATCAAGTAATGTTCATCTAATAACCGTTGATGCTGTGATCATAATTTTCCTAACCAAATTGTCCAACTTCAGTGTTACTGTTTGATCAATCTGTAGTCTATTTATAGTATTTCTCAAACAACTAAGTTCAAATCCTTTAGCCAAAGTCTATTCACTTTTGATACGTTCTATTTCATAGAGTTCGTCTGACATGTTTTCACGAGTTCGATCATCCCCGCTGGATGTGAAATTACTACGCCAACGCTCCTGCTGGATAATCGTTCTCATCTGGGCCTGATGTCGAGTGCTATTCTTTGAACTCGATTCAAGATCATTCGTTCAAATTCAAGATTAAGTCTATTATCACGTATCTCAAACATTAAACCACAAAATTGCTAACTTGCATCAATCCATGCTATCTTTCAACTATCAATCTCATATCAAGTCTTATTCAAATTCGAACCACAACATCTATACTCAAGCTAAAATTTATCGAGCGATATCCTACTCAATACAAATTTTGATGCGAGCTATCTTTCATTTGAGCTATAGTTCTAATCGCGCTAACTTTGATCGTATCCTCAATTATTCTATCTTAAACTCAAATTTTAATTCGTTTGATTCAATTCAAAATTAATCGTACGATTTACTAAGTTTTTTGACCAAGATTTTAATTCTATTACTATGAATTCCTATTCGATATAAGCCGTATCTCCTATTTCCATACATTCTCACTCGTTCCAACTAATTCTTGCATGATACCTTCGAATTCATTACTTTCTAGGCATTACTTATACTAAGACTTTGTACAATCACGTCGCTTGCTGCTAGACTCGTTTGCTATCCCAAAATCCTCGATTCGCTCGAACATTTCTAAGACGACCAATATACCACTTAGGGTTCGAGCTATACTCTATGAATCTTCAAATCTTACTCTATCCTCAGATCGTTTGTTAGTTCCTGAGCTATCGCATACACCACTCAGGAATCGAGTCATCAAATTAAATCCTCAATTGCGTTCGCATCACTCGCTCGCATATCCACAAATTTGTTTCTTAGAACTCCTGCATGACCCCTATGCATCGTCTCGATAATCTTAGTCTCGCAAACTAATGCGCTTAGTATCTGCATATAGGTATTTGGGTTCGCACATAACTTTTTATGTTCTAGCATGAGTCTATTCCCGTAAAGTCCGACATGGTTCGGCACAAAGGCCTTCACAAAATTATCCCATTCAAGCAATCATATCATTAACATGCACTTTTAAAAATATTTAGACTCATTGTATGGAATATTCTAATGAGACAATGAGAGAGAGAGAGAGAGAGAGATAGAGAGAGAACATATACTTCTTTACCTACGAACAAGCTTCCAAAACTGAGAGAATCGATACGAAGTCCAAGGATGTAAAACCGTTCTCTGATACCAATATGTCACGCCCCGATCTCCCGCAAGTTATCAGCCGTCCCCGCTGGGTGCGAATCACCGTGCTAACACTCCCGTAGGACGACCGTTCCCATCAGGACGTGATGCCACACGAGCCTAAGATACGTCCGTACAAGGCAAATTCCAAAACGACCAATTGATTACTAGTTCACAGAGTCGACATGTCATGACCCCCACCCGAAAATTGGGCATGAGTCGTGGGTACGTCCAGCTACACCGCAACATCAGTGGTAGAATGTTGTAAAGGTCCACAATACTATCTAACAAACTTATACAATAATATATGTATACAACATGTCAATGGTAACTCAACTCCATAAGGAGGACAAGATGAATATATAACATTAATACTCAATCACCAAACTAAAGACAGATAATAGCACGATATCATAAAGAAAAGGAAAATCATAAGTCTCAACAATATCCAAATCTAGAGTCTAGCAATAAACATAATTAGTCTCAAAGCAAATAGTATGACATAGTCTAATGCTGGAGATATATCCAGTACAATAAATAGATACTAGCTAAGGGTCTGCTATAACTAGGTGTGTCTCCTCGACAACTGGTACAAGATAGTCCTGGGCTAAAGGTGCTACCTCAGCTGGTTCTCGGTCCTGTGGGCCGTATTAGGTAGGACACCAGTCCTCTAAATAGCCGTCTGAAAGAATATATCCAGTCAGGATTGGAGCAAAGTATAATACTCTGAAAGCAGTTTCATATATATGGTAGAGAATATATAACAACAATAGAAAAGAGTACAAGACGCACAGGTACTATAAAATAGAAACATAACGAAAATAAGTATATAAACACGAAGGATAACTGAAAAAGTAAATATAAGCAATATGGTGTGAACTGTAAATAAGAGAACTTATGATACTAAGTGATTTAGAGTACAAGTTCATTATGTGATCGGTTTGGGTTGCACAAGACTATACTATGGTAACTCAATTATACGTGTATCGTATAATTGGCATGCACACGAATACGCTAAATGTTTGATTATATAACCAACTCCTATGGACCTAGTTCTTCTTCCTATGGGTAGTCCTTAGCCAAGGAAGGGTTTTACGTGTTTATTTCACCATTCAAATCTGAAATGACAAAAAAAATAAGATTTTTACCTATTTGGAGATGGATTCCCAATGTGGTTCCTTCAATGAGCACAAAAATGAGGAATGAACACCAATCTTTAGCCAAACTCCTCTTCATCAAGCCTTTTGTAACTTTCAAGCTTCTATCTCTTCTTGGGGATAAAAATAGGAGGTATTGGGATTGATTTGGAGGAATTTGGTAGAAAAATGAATGCTTTGGGGGGGGGGGAGAACTCAACTTAGGGTTTTCTCATAAACGACTAATGAAGAAGAGGGGGGCTCCCTCCTCCTAAATAGGGCCGACCACTTTAGGTTAGGGTTAGTTGGTTTAAAAAGTCCAAAATGCCCTCCAAGATTTGTCATGAAGAGTTTAGCTAATGGGGTATTTAACTAATGATTGTTCTAATTTTAAATGGATGAGGTATTCTATTCATTCCCTCTATTTTAACTAATTAACCAAGACTAATTAAATGCGTTACCCTATTGGTCATGACAAGTCTAGTTGGGTTCAAGTCTAGTTGAGTTCATTAGCAACTAGTCAAATTAAGGGCTAATCATGCACCATCCTCTATATTAATTAATTATATATAAACAACCATACCAAATATTATTAAAATTAATAAATATAATACCAATGACATAAATACCCCTATCTTGAAAAGTGATGTTTACAATCCTACCCTCCTTAAAAAAATTTGCCCTCAAAATTTAAGAAATAACTAGCACTATACAAGCAAGTAAAGAAAATATCTCACGGCTCAAATAGATAAGGGTACCCTCGCACATCTCAGCTTTCCTCTCCCAGGTAGACTCTTCCGGAGAGTTATGCCTCAACGCGACGCGTACCAAGGGAATCGTCTGGTTCCGAAGCACCTTCTGTCGGCGATCCAGAATCTCCACTAGCTGCTCTGGATAACTGATAGTCGGACCCACCTCGATCTCCGAGTGATCCATTACGTGAATAGGATCTGCCATGTATCGTCTCAGCTGTGACACATAGAACACATCATGTACTCCCTCTAGTGCAGGCGACAAGTCTAGCCTGTAGGCCACTGCATCGACCCTCGCAAAAACACCGAAGGGTCTGATGTACCGTGGACTAAGCTTCCCACCTCCACCAAAGATAATCATGCCCCGTGTCGAAGAAATCTGCAAGAACACCAGATCGCCAACCTAGAACAAAATACTATCTTAATACTCAATCTACAACAAAACAATCATAAACAATATAAAACAAAACCTACCTCAAACTCTAAAGGTCTTCAGTGGCTGTCGGTTCAATGCCACACTCTTTTCTGCGCCATCCGAAGTCTATCTCTGATAAGCTTTACCTTCTCGGTTGCATCCACAACCATCTCCGGTCCCAACAATGCTCTCTCACCAACATCATCCCAAGATAAGGGAGTGCGACATCTCCGCCCATACAATGCCTCGAATGGTGACTTTTCAATACTAGCCTGGTAACTGTTGTTGTAAGAAAACTCTATCAGGTGGAGATGATCCTCCTAATAACCTCCAAAGTACAGAACACGGGTGTGTAGCATATCCTCAAGAGTCTGAATAGTCTCCTCCGACCGCCTGTCCGTCTGGGGTGATATATAGTACTAAACTTGAGATGGGTGCCCAATCTAGCCTGCAAACTCCTCCAAAAATGGGATATGAAGCGACTATCCCGATCCGAGACTGTGCTCACAGGGACCACGTGCAATCTGATAATATGTCGCATGTACATCTCCGCTAGCTTCTCCGTAGACGTACCCCCTTTAAATGGCAAGAAATTTGCTGATTTGGTCAACCTGTCTACGATGACCCAAATCGCGTCTTTCCCCCCTGGAGATCGCAGAAGTCCCGAAACAAAATCTATGGTAACATACTCTCACTTTTACCCTAGAATGGGTAAGGGTTGAAGTAAACCGCCTGGCCTCTGCCTCTCCGCTTTCACCTGCTGGCACACTAACCATCTGGATACAAAGTGTGCCACCTCCCATTTCATGCCATAACACTACACATGCTCCCTCAGATCCCTATATATCTTGTTGGCACCTGGATGCATATAATACTGAGAGTGATGCGCCTCCTGTAGAACCTCCTCGTGCAACTCTCCACTCGGCACACACAACCTAGTACCGTGCCGCAAGGAACCATCCTCAGCAATGATGAAGTCGTCCAATAACCTGGCCTAAACTTGTGCTCTGATGCTCCTTAGAGTCACGTCATCATACTGTATAGTCTTGATCCTGTCCACCATCTTTGAATGTATCTGTAATCCCTATATTTGTATCTTGATAACAGGAACTATCATCTTAATACCCAAGCTCTCAAGGTCGGCCAACAAATGTATGTCTGATGTCAAGAATATTGCCACCGGATACCTGCTTAAGACATCGACGACTACGTTGGCCTTTCCTGGATGGTATTGCAATGATATGTCAAAATCCTTCATCAACTCCAACCACCATCGCTGTCTCATGTTTAACTCCTTCTGGGTAAACACATACTTTAAGCTCTTGTGGTATGTGAAGATCTCCACACTCTCTTCGTACAGATAGTATTTCAACAGCTTTATAGCAAAAATAACTGCTGCCAACTCCAGATCGTGGGTGGGGTAGTTCTTCTCATGAGGCTGTAATTGTCTGGAAGCATAGGCAATCACCTTCATATTCTGCTGCAGAACGCAACCAAAACTTTTTCCTGAAGCATCACTATAAATAATGAATCCACCTAACCCCGATGGCAACGTCAACACTGGAGCTGTCGTCAATCTCTTTTTTAGTTCATCAAAAGCGGCTTGACACTCCTTTGACCATATAAACTCTATGTCCTTCTTGGTTAACCTAGTCATCGGCTCTGTAATCCTGGAGAAGTCCTGTACAAACCTTCTATAGTATCCTGCCAGATCCAAAAAGCTCCTGATCTCCACCACTGAAATTGGAGTAGCCCATGAATCCACTGCGGCGATATTCCTTGGGTCAATTGAGATTCCATCTTCCGTCACTATATGTCATGTCCAAGGAATTCAACCTTGTCTAAGAAGAACTCGTACTTTAAAAGCTTTTCATAAAGCTCCTGCTTCCTGAGAGTCTCCAAAACTATCCTCAGGTGCTCCTCGTGCTCCCCCGGCATCTTCGAATATACGAGGATATCATCGATGAACACCAACATAAACTTATCAAGGTACTGATGAAACACCATATTTATCAAGTTTATGAATACCGCTGGAGCATTGGTCAACCTAAACGATATCACCATGAACTCGAACTGGCCATATCGAGTTCAAAAAGTTATCTTCGAAATATCCTCCCTCTTTACCTTCACCTGGTGGTAGCCTGACCTCAAGTCTATCATCGAGAATACCTTCGCTCCGCTCAACTGATCGAAGAGATCATCTATCCTCGACAGCGGGTATCTGTTCTTGATAGTGTGGATGTTCAGATTCCTGTAGTCGATACACATGCGTACTAATCTATCCTTCTTCGATGCAAAAAATATCGAAGCACCCCATGGTGATGAACTAGATTTGATAAAGTTCTTGTCCTGTAACTCGTCCACCTACTTTTTTAACTATGCTAGCTCGTTGTTGTTAACCCTATAAATGAGCTGTGATATCGGCTCAATGCCTGGTACCAAGTCTATAGAGAACTTAACGTCTCTATCTGGCGGCAACCCCGACAACTCCTCTAGAAAGCCATCCATGAATTCCGCAATCAAAGAATGTGGCAACTTCTTCTCTTCCACCAGGGCTCCACATATGACTCCCTCGCTCTGCTTCGCTACTCCTCTGAAAATCTCGAACTCTGGTTCTCCCGGTGGTCAAAACAAAACTCTGCCTCTATGATAATCTATACTAGCATGGTGCCTACTAAACCAATTTATTCTGAGTACAATATCGTAGCTCGGAAGTGGCGATACGAGTAAGCACGTACTCAACTCCCGGCCTCCCAAAGTAACTTTTCGATCCTTGCAAACATCACTGACCATGATAATGCCACCTCCAATCATGATCTTGCAAGTCCTACTCAAATATTCTGCCTCTAAATGGTGCTTAAGAGCAAAAGAAATTGATACAAAATTATAGAAAGCACCAAAATCAAACAAAACTAATGTTGGAATGGAATCTAGGATAACCGAACCTGCGGTGATGTCTCAAACTGGCTCTGTCTCCTCAATCGTTATGGAGAATGCTCACCCCTGTGGTGCTCCCCCTTGATGCTGATGCTGCGTGAAACGCTGTAAAAACCCTAATTCTAAAAAACCGTATTTTTATTATTCTATTATTATTTATGATAATCTAAATAGAGAAATAGATTTTATCCTGAGGTATTGAGCATTTAGAGGATTTATAGAGCCATTATAAATTTTTTCTAATTTATTCCATGTAGGAGACCCGTTGGACAGTTGCTACCTTATCCGTGTGCACCCCTATAATTTTTCCAGAATCTTCTATATATAAATATGTATATATATATAAATATTAATAATAAGAAAAAGAAATGAGAGAAATAGAAAATAGAATTTCTTATTGGTCCTAACCCAAAACCTAAACCGCGTATACTATTTTCCTGCGTAAAATCCGCAATAGCAGCAAACAGCCGCGTAAACTTTGCCTCTCTTCTCCGCGCGTAAATATGATAGCAGCAGTAGCAAACCTACGCGTATAACTCATACGCGTAAATACTTCCTTTCACTACGCGTAAACCTAACCCGCCTAATTCTTTTCTTTACGCGTAATACCAACTACTGCGTAATATCTTTCACCACTTAAGATTCCTTTTACCATGCGAAAAAACACATCCTTAGAAAATATCTGCCTCAGAAGCAAAACTCAACTTTGCTTTGTTTTCCTATACGTGTAAGCTTCTCATTGCACCGCTCCTTAACACTATTACTAATTAACCTTCAACCGAAACCAAAACCAATGGAAAGAAAGAAAACAGCAGCAGTAGTTTTAATATTCTTAACCACTAAGTTTCCTCCACTGCACTCTAAACCAATAAAAGGAAAACAGCAGTGGTAACAGTTTCTTACCCATTAAGTAAATTCTACCGCCACCTTATTCCTATATATATCACAACTCTCCTAAAAATCTAATTCCACTTACACCAAAGTTTAAATACTACTATTGGAACGTGCACTACCCAGAACTTTTGCCCGGCAAGTATACCTTGCCACTGTACAAATTATTTACATTTCAGTTGATACATGCATATTTGATGCTGCTTATATAGATATTTATTTGGTAGATTCTGGACCTATTTATGAGACCACCAGTTCTAGGGAGCATCAGTAGGTTCGTTGTCACGCCCCAGTCCCAAAATACCGAGGAACTAGACACGTGGCAATGGCCAGCAGCACACACCGATGGACAAACCCAATTTAATGGATCCATCAGGACATGCTTAAGCTGTAATATAACAATAAGTAGGTCCAATGATAAATGTCAAGTATCTAGATCTCATCCAACAGAACAGTATAAGAACTAAATAGCAAACTGGAATAACTGCTGGAAGTCAAGTTACTGTCGAATATCCAGCAAGAAATAATACTGAGTCGGGTGGAGACAAATCCACTACCGATAAATGGAAAAACAGAGACAAGGAAATATAACTAAAATATGCTAGAAAATAATTAAGTATAAGCAGGGCCATCAACTGCAATCGTACCCTCGTCTGGTGTCGGTCCGTAAAGTTGCGGGTGCTCCTCGTCTGCTAAATCTGGAGAACAAAACCAGGTCCTCAGAGGGACGTAACAAGATACAAAAGAATACGAGCCAAAAGTACAGTAAATGAATATGCAAGATAGACAGGAAAGTAAACACAAGAAAGCAAACAAGACACGAGAAATCACTGCATCTAAGATGGTGGCGTACCGATGATGCTATCAAACATGACTACAAGCAAATCGGGGTGACCGCAACTCAATGGGAGATCACGGTCCTATAGAAGGTAGGCCAATGGGGACTCCCAATCTATAGTATAGCTCTTTCGTAGCCCAATGGAAGCTCACAAATGAGGTAGTCAAATGAACAAGTCTCTATCGCAGCACAATGGGTACTCACAATCGAGAATGCTCAAGTGTAGCCAGTGCCTGATAACGATCATCTAGGAACTAAAGTAACCATCCGAGTCAACTCAAGGAATGTAGAGTAAACATGTACCATCACAATATGTCTATGGAACAAATAGTGTTCCATGGAAAAGAGCAAATAATATAATTGCACGTAAAACGAGAAAATAAGACTAGAGCAGCAGGAATAAATCAATATGAACAACGTATCAAGAAACTATATATGACAAGAAATAACAGCTGAAAAGGGAAGCATGCAAATAGTGTGCAAGAGTCTTACACGACAATGTATAAATATATCAAGAAAATAAGTAGCAAAACTGCAGGGTTTGGCAAGGTATACTTGCCTGGAGTTCTGGCTCCAATTGTAGCTCTGACTTCTGCGGGAATTGCAGGCAGTACTCCGGTTGCTGAAATAGACATCACCATCAGATCCAGAAAATATCAATCAGTTAGAAACGCTTGTCCTTGAGTCCAATTTGGAGACAAGGGCAAAAATAACATTTTTGGGTCAAAGCGAGGTCCACATGTGGCCTGCTTCGCACCGAAAAATGTGTCAGGATCAAAGGTCTCCAAATTCGTCAAACTTAGTGTTAACAGGTCAAGAACGATGATACGAACCCAATGGAACTTCCAGAATTAGATTCCGATGAGCCGGTCACAAAATCGCCCATCAAGTGGAGCCTGTGGGGCCCACAACACGCAATTTCGTCAACGTTCTCAGAATCGAACCAAACTTGGGTCACAGGACCAGCGTATTGCTACGAGTCCGATGGCGCAAGTTTCGTTTCGATCCGACGTGTATACACAAAGTTAGGACGCGTTCCAGAAAGGACGGATACGGGACGGTGTCTGCGGATACGCGTTGATTCCGGTGTGCACGCACATCCAAATCAACTTCTGCGAAATCCCGCACGTCCGTATCAACGGCGCGCACGTTTCGGTGAAGACTGCCTGCGACCAAGTTGTCCCGTTTGGCGGGGCGGACTCGGTTCCGGGGTAAAACATGGCATTATTTTTCCTATTTTTGGATCGTGGTTCGCGATCGCCACAGGACGCGATGCCCCGAGCGGGTTGCATGGGCACCGAGAGGGTCACGCAGGGTTCGCGATACAACAAACGGAATCAAAAACGGGTAAATGAGCAGAGAGATACGGGTACCTGAACAGGGCTTCTGGAAACCAAAATTTTCGTGTCCGACACGTGTCCGAAGGCTCAGTTGCCTAGGGTTTAGGGTTTTTTGGGTTGCTGGCGGAGCTGGGAGCGGAGACGGGTGTTGGGAGGAGAAAGGGGAAGGAAGAAGGAGGAGGCGGCGCTGCGGCCGGTGGCGGGGAGCGGCGTGCTGGGGTAGCTCAGAGGCGCTGGCAGCGGCGTCGAGCGGGGAGTCGGTCGACGGTGGAGGGGGATCGGAGTCGGGGTAGGACCGGAGAGGAAGAAATTGGGGGAATTATATAGGGGGAGGGAGAGGCCGAGGGTGGCCGGGGAAGGCGGCGAAGAGGGCGTCGTGGCCGCAGGGTGCAGACGAGGTGGCCGGGCGGGGCGCCGGTGGACGCGGGCGAGCGCTGGCCGGGCGAGGCTGCGGAATTCGCGGGCAGCGAGTCGTGCGGGGGAGAGAGTCATGCGGGTCGGGTCGAAGCGGGTGCGGGTCTGGCAGACCCGGCCCGACCCGCTAGCCCACGGGTTGGGCTCGGTTGGGCTGGGCTTGGCTTGGGTTTAGTTTAAAATAAATAATAAAAAAATAATAATAAAAACAGTTTTGAGGTGATTAAAAATAGGTCCGGGGCCCAATAAATTCCCAGAAAATTATCCTAAGTCCAGTATTTTATTTTACACCAAAAAATATTATTTTCATAATATTTTAATAGTAATTAACAGCAAATAAAAATTATTTAATTACTAAGAGCCTAGATTTTAATTACAGAAAAATCCCGAAAAATTCCAGAAAATTGTGAAAAGTCCAATTTAATAATTTCTAAAAATCAGGGGGCTTACATTCGTTGACTGTGACACAGTTGCTATACGATTTGTGAGTCTCATATAGACCTCAGACTACGTATCGGGTTGGCTTCCTGTACGTAAGCGCCGTGCGTTATGAATAACTGCTGATAGAAACTTTGTATGCTAGTAGACCTGTCAGTTATTAGAGGATTTATCACGTCATGGATATGGCCTGCTTAGAGCATGGGGTGGGGAGAACAATAAGTAAAACATTTGGGCTCCTTTGTACTTTTTCCTGTACGCCCGGCTTCTCCACCGGAGAAACGGGTGATGATGACCACTATATATTACTGGCGGCCTCTGCCGTTCAAAAGACGACATGCTTTGAGGCTCCTAATTCTTCGAGAGGGTCACACCAGTCCCATATTTTAGCCAGATAGCCCACTTGGTGGAAAGTTGTTCTCAAACTGCATTCACTTAGACGGTTAGGCGAACCATTGGATGTTTATATTTCAGTACTTATTGGCATATTTTTATGTATCTTGTTATGTCCCTCTGAGGACCTAGTTCCTTTCCAGATATGGACGAGCAGGAGTACCCACAGGAGTACGGGCCTGGACCTGACTCTACGTACCTGACTGAGGAGATCTTACCCTCGGAGTATCTATGATTTTATTACCGCTGTTTAGAGATCTTTTGCTACTTCAGTATAGTCGTTTTGTAGTGGATTTGTTTTCACCCGACTATCAGACTTGATACTATCTTTGATATCCAGTTATTATCCAGCTCTTTATTTTCTACTGACTACTTGTGCTGTGGATGAGATATAAATTGCATGTGACTTGTTGTGACAGTATATTACCACTGGTGGATTGGATATTCATAAACAGCGTAAGTGTGTATATGGTTTCCATATATTGGAGTTCATGTACATACGGCTGGGCGTGTTACGTACTCCTAGTCCTACGTATTTTGGGACTGGGGCGTGACAAACGCTGCTGTTGAGTCGAGAGTGGAGTACCCCTCTTCTGTGCTGCTGGTGCTCTCTGAGCAGGAGCTCTACCCTGACCCGGACGAGCTGGTGCCAGACAGCACTCTCTCAGCTAGTGATCTGTCGCTCCACAAAATAAACACACTCCCAACCTCTTCCTTTAGATGTCCCATCCATATCCTGGCTTTTTGCAGAAAGAACAGATAAGAGCCTGCTGATAATACCTCTGAGGCTGCTGATGCTGAGGCTGGTAGGTCCTTTGCTGCTGGAATTGGGGCCGCTTGGCTGGGCCCACGCTATTGCTGCCAAATATCTCTCGGTCTCTCTTGGGCGTCAAACTCAGGTCCCTTTCGACCTTGCGGGCCTCCGCAGAATTGCCGTGTACGTCTCATGGCTTGAAGAAATAAGAGCCTTTATGTCCCAGTTTAGGCCCTCCTTAAAATGGCTCACCATGTCCTCCGGATCTCGTACCATATTTCTAGCATACCTACTCAGCCTGCCGAACTCTGCTGCATATTCCTCAACCGACATGCCCTCCTGCTGAAGGTTCTGAAATTGTCGCTCCAGGTTGAGTTTCTCCGTGCGCGAAAAGAACTTTCTCTTGAACAGATCCTTGAAGCCATCCCATGTCAACCCTGGATCAGAAATCTATAGTTTATTCCGGAACCAAGTGCTAGCAATATCTGACATTTGCAATCCAGTCGCCTCTATCCTCAGGTCCTTGACAAGGCGGGACAAGCGCATAATATGCTCTAGGTGCTCAATCTATACCCTCCGTCCCCTT
This sequence comes from Iris macrosiphon, assembly GCA_036927795.1. Classification (NCBI taxonomy): domain Eukaryota; kingdom Viridiplantae; phylum Streptophyta; class Magnoliopsida; order Asparagales; family Iridaceae; genus Iris; species Iris macrosiphon. Next base: position 31,274,753 of record JAYESA010000020.1, on the reverse strand, counting down.
AAATTCGTGGGGACCCAACTTCTTGAAATCTTGTATGTTGCCCGGTCTGGGCTGAACACCCTGTGGCTGGGGCGATGCCACCTTTTCCACTGCAGTCAATGTAACCTAGTGGGCATTCTCATGCCCTAGCATAGTACATCCTCCTGTCTCTACGCGCCTCTATCATCTCTCAGAATATGGTAAATATATGTGCCCCGTCAGCTGGCATGGGTAGTGGGGGTGGAAGACCCTCTGATCTTGCTGAAACAGCCCTCTGAACTATTGGAGGAGAAGGAGGATAACTCGCAGCGACTGGGATAACCCTCTGAACAGGTGGGGGGGGGGGAGGACCCCCCAAAATAGCTGAGGCTCCCACCTGAACTGGTGAGACAGCCCTCCGGACTAGTGGAGGTGGAACAGTGTCTGCTGCTGCTCGGACATGTGGTCGAGAAGTTGCCGACCTCTCCGAAGCTGTTGCTGATCGCTGTGACCTGGTCTTCGGAGGCATTCTGAAGACAGATCGAAACAAGGGATTAATAAGCACAAGATACGATATCATCAAGTAAGGACAATAATATTCATGGAAAGCAAATATTTAGAATAAATGAGAATCAGCAAAATTTAATAGATTGGATATTTTTTTAGTTGCGATTGAGTATTCTTTCGTCCTATATCCTATATCCTATAGCAGGATCGTAATAGTTTCCAAACTTGGTGTACTATTACGATATCATACTAGTTGCGACCTCGACCTGCATGGGCCACCACTAAAAATATGTCACGACCCACACCCAGAAATTGGGCATGAGTCGTGGGTACGTCCAGCCTACGCCGCAGTATCGGTAGTAGAACGCTGTAAAGGTCCACAATACTATATAACAAACTCACGCAATGATATATGTATACAACCTGTCAATGGTAACTCAACTCCATAAGGAGGACAAGATGAATATATAGTATCAATACTCAATCACCAAACTAGAGATAGATAATGGCACAATATCATAAATAGAAGGAAAATTACAAGTCTCAACAATATCCAAATCTAGAGTCTAGCAATAAACATAAATGGTCTCAATATAAATAACATACCATAGTCTAATGCTGGAGACATATCCAGTACAATAAATAGATACTAGCTAAGGGTCTGCTATAGCTAGGTGTGTCTCCTCGATAACTGGTACCAGATCGTCCTGGGCTAAAGGTGCTACCTCAGATGGCTCTCCGTCCTGCGGGCCGTAGTAGGTAGGACACCATTCCTCTAAATAGCCGTATGAAAAAATATATCCAGTCAGGATTGGAGCGAAGTACAATACTCTGAAAGCAGTTTTATATACATGGTAGAGAATATATAACAATAATAGAAAAATGTACAAGATGCACAGGTACTATAAAATGGAAACATAACGTAAATAAGTAGATGAACATGAAGGATAACTGGAAAAGTAAATATAAGCAATATGGTGTGAACTATAAATAAGAGAACTAGTGATACTATCTATCTGATTTAGAGTACAAGTTCATTATATGAACGGTTTGGGTTGCACAAGTCTATAATTGTATCGTATAATTGGCATGCACACATATACGATAAATTTTTGATCATATAACCAACTCCTACTCCCCCATCCCGACTAATATTCATGGATCAAATCATGACACGTTACGCACAAGAATATAATATGAGCACACGGATCACACGAATATATATGAGCACAAGAAATATCCGATACACACGATAAAGTACATGTGTAAGGAGTATCTGATGCACACATCAAATGAATAACATCTCCTGACTCGATCCATATAATACCAGCCCGTATAATTATGGTGTCAGAATCAAGTAAAACAGATCTCAAATATGTGATATATACACTATTAAGTACTAAAAACTAACAGAGAAATGTACTCGCCTGAGGTCCTGAGCAAAAGATATTAAAAGGTGTTCGAACTGGTGTCACACAGACCTATATATGAAATTCTATGTCATTTGGTCTATTAGAGTAATAAACATGATTAAATAAACTAAAATATGGTGTCTAGGTCATACAAGTCCAACTAGGTCAAAATTAGTCATACCAAGGTATTCTAGCTAACACTAGCTAATACCTAGCTAAAATTGGATTATATTAGCTAATACCACTAGTGTTATGTGATCACTAGGTCATACCTCATATATATATAGTCATTAGTTATATATACACTCTATGCATATAGTTACTAATACCTAATATGCCTTGACAGATACTCTATACTAACCTGCCCCATAACTCGTTTACCCTTGCCCTAACACTTGGTATCAATACTCCAAGACCCATACCATGCATACCCTTTGCTGATCAGTCCTTGGCTCAATATACCCTCAACTGATGTCTTAGTGTGCACATACTACTAACCCCCATATCTTGGTGTATCCTAACATCTAGTGTCAGTGACATCTCAAATAATCTTAGTACCACAACTAACTATACAACTGATACTAACGGCTACCTCCAAATTCTAACTGATGTACACCACAAGTCTTCAGATTTCCCATAGATACCAGGTAACAACATCCTAACTATTACTTCTCATAATACCTTAGTCCCTCACTGCACTTGATCTCCCATCATTGATACCTTCATATCCCTACAACCACTGCCCAAGTATCAATCAACCCACACTACACCATCCTCCAGTACTGCTATCAAAATAGTCCCTTTCTCCTCTAATACATTGTCTGCACAGTGGAAATTAAGACATGCCCCTAAACTAATCAGGGCATGCTTGCAGTAGACTACCAAACTGAGCACAGTTTACTGAACTGGGGCTCCCCTCAACTCTCAATCACACACGAGTACCAACTAGCCCACTTTGACACATATCCATATTACCCCCTATAATGTATATCACTAATACATGAGTTATCACCTGATAACTCATACACTGCAGAAATCCCAACTGATACTCAACCTAATCACCATCTTACCCAAATACCTATTAGATATCTATAGTAATATCACCATATACTAACACATACTAACACAATTCAGTCTGTACTACAAGTCTTGCTTGTGCAAACTGCACTGACCCAGAATTTTACTATACCTGTTGTTGGTGCAGAAGCCACCTACTCACACCTATCAATCACTGATACTCTTCCAACACAACTTTTCTTTTACTTGGTACTGATAGCAGACACAGACACACATTCACTTTTGGTACACCCTGTTGACACTCCTCACACATCCATTTCCTTTGATACCAAGGTTCATACTAAATACTATATTTCCAACTAAAAATTAAATATATAAGTACTTATCACAACATTCCTCATAACCAAAACCCGAACTTAAACTGTTACATATAAGCCCAAGTGTTGATCACCATGTCCTGCACTCCTAGCACCTAACTGTACCCTAGCACTCTGGTTTCAACACAGGCATACACACACATACACATACATACACATACATACACACGCACACACACACACACACACACTGGACATAGTGCACTCACACATACTGTGTAGTGCCCTATTTTTCCTATTCGGGGAGCGCGGCTAAGAAATACTTGGTATCGTTTAATCGGGATAGATTGAATCAAGATCCTTTCCTTATTATGGATTATTTTTTTAGGAATCAGGTCCCACATTCAACGGATCGTGCCTCAATGAAGGACTCGGCAACATATTCGAGTGGGGCCTTTCCGTTGCGCTGGTTTCTTTGCCCATTTTTTATGCCTCTTTGTTGCTTTTTTGTTGGTTTTATGACTTGCATTTTCTTGAACGGTTTCGATGGATTTCATTATCTTCGTTCTTTGAATTTTATATTTTGTATCGAACACTTGGAGACCGAAGCAGGAGATATTGATCATCTGTTGGTGCGTGCAGGTGATCGTGTAGGCTATGCGCAAGCGGAGTCCTGCAGATCTCCCTTCTCTCTTTATCCCGATTCACCAACTTGTGAGTGGCCTTACTACCAAATTTGTGCCCTTCTTCCAAGTCTTCATTCCTAATAAATTGACTCATTTGTGCATTCCGATCAACGATACCAAAAGAATAAATTGAGACAAGATAAAAGAAGAAGTAGACTTGAAAAACTTATAATGCTTGTCGCATAAAATTCTACCACGGTCATATTTTTGCGTGCTTGTCCGCTATACATGTAGCTATTTTATGTTCAGTTATAGTTAGAACTTATTCATCTATAACTGTTCAATGGGTAGTACATAACTTGTGAATTGATCATATCAACTAGTAGACTATGCCATCGCACTGTGCTAAAGTAGTTCTGTTCATGTTGATGTCTTAAAATGCTTGGTATGTTAACTTAGTGTTTAGATAGTCAATGGTCATGGACAACTGGTGCACAAGGTATATGGTTTATGTGAACGGTCGCTGAGGCACCGGGGCCGATTCATCCAGGGCGGAATAACAATTAGTCGTGCTAGCAACTCAGCACGAGTGAGGCGGGAGTTTGTAGCGGAGGTCGCTACCTGCGCTGCAAGCATCGCCGTCTACCCAGACTATAGTCCATGATGGCTAGTCAAGATAGTGATCCTTATGTATATTTAAACTGTGCAGAATAACTATGTCTTCGTGGCAGGAAAGTTCATGGTAAGTTTTTTACAGGTGGTTCAGACGGTACATGTAAAGTCACCGAACAGTGTACATTTTGTTATGTCAATCCATTCTATCGTGTATAAAGAATTGAACTAAGTCAAGATAGAAAGATCACATAATAATAATGTTACATGTTCACATGAATACGATATCGATATTGGTATGTTGGGTTAGCTCGTCCTCACCAGTACTTTTCAATACTGACCCTCGTTGCAGCAGGTTCCCCGAGCCGAGGCAACGCGACGAGGAGCTGAAGCTTCCCCCCAACCTTTCACTGATCGGGCACGTTCGTGTTGTGACTTTTGGAGCCCAAGTACATAATCAAGAAATGAGCTCGCACCTACCTTTTTGAAGCTCCTAGGCGATGGTGCTTACTCGCACCCAAGATGGTTTTTGTTTAAGGGATGTAATATATGGCTCGGCTATCTCATTTTGCATCCAAGTTGTAAGCCCGTACGATATCTTTATTACTTTTGAGTCAAGAGTCTGTAACCAGATGTTCATTACCAATAAAAAAAACTTTTCTATATCTCAATGTGTGATATCTTATTTGTATACTCTGTTGCATATGTTCTAAAGTATATCATTATACCTAGGCCTTGTGTACGCGCGCCTTACTCGTGCATGATATCACGCCCGGGGGACGATAATCAATTTAGCAAAAATCGGGGCGTGACATATTGGTATCAGAGCATGGCTTCGGATCCTTTGACCTTCATGTCAGAAGAGTTTTCTTGAAATGACCCTGTCCCTCCCCGTTGAGCTCTAGAATTCGCTTGGCCAAAATAAGATGTGTTCCATACAGTGAGTCCATAATATATTTTGAGACTGATGCTAGTTACTTTTCTTTAAAGGAACAGCCTCAGAGCCGGATGCACAAGCGTAGGTGGTGGCATAGGTGCAAGGGAGCAGTTCCGATACTTCGGGAAGCTCGGGAAGTCCAGCAGCCGTACCCTTTGTCGATCCGTTTGAGCAAATGATGCGTTTAATAGAAACGCAACAGAGATAGGCAGAATTATGTTAAAGCCAATTCGAGTCCCGGATTGAAGGTCAATTTTAGGCATAGCGGACTCAGGCCGAGCCACAGCAGAAGCAAATGGATACCTTATAAACGATTATGACGACGCTCGTCACCAACAACCATTATGCATCAACGACCACCGCGATAGTGCAAATTGCAGCCAAGACCGTAGGACTTCAGGGCTCTCAGGAACCTCCACCCTCAGATGAGAAATGTTCCATCCTTCAAATATCAGAGTTTAAGAAGATGTGTCATACTACCTTCAAAGGGACCGAGGACCCCTCCGTGGCGTTGGATTGGCTAGTTAAGTTAGAGGACCACTTTGAAGTGCTTCGCATGGATGAGACAAAGAGAGTTTCTTGCGCTTAGCTTCAGCTCTGTTTAAACGCACATGATTGGTGGGATATACACAAACAAGCTATACTGAGTGAAGATAAAAAGACAACTATCTCTTGGTCCGTGTTCCGTAAAGCCTTCGAAGAGGAGAACCTTCCACCCGCCGTCCATCGCGAGAAGGAAGACGAATTTATACATCTTCAACAAGAAAATATGACAGTGCGACAGTACACCGCAGAATTCAACAGACTTGCAAAATTTGCTAAATCTTACCTCTGTGATGCCGAAAGTCGAGCTCGAAGGTTTGAGATAGGACTGCGACCTTCTATTCGTTCCCACATCGTCGTCCCTCAGTACCGTACCATGCGCGAGTCTCTAAACCATGCCCTCTCCCTAGAGTCGCAGTACCCCCCAGTTCGTACCAGCGCTATATAAAATTTCTATCACAAGCGCCCTAACAATACATGTGGAAACAATGTGCACAAGTGCCACAATAATGACGGCTCTCAGGACCAAGATCCAGGAAAGAATCAGGGGAAACCTTGTGCCTACTTCCATAGGCCAGGACACCATGTGAACGACTGTCATATTCAAAAAGGGGGATGTTTTGTTTGTGGTAAGTTTGGCCACGTAGCTCACGATTGTCGGGATCGCCCTAACGATCCCCCTCCGCGCCATCCACAGCAATAACATCGTCCGTCTCAGAATCAGGGTTAAGCACCTCGGGCGAACTAGACGACACCACAGAACGCTCAGGACAGGGTCTATGCTCTGACTAGGGAAGAGACGTTCGCATCATACACGACATTGTCAGGTATATTACTTTTCAATAATATACCTGCTCGAGTATTGTTTGATTCTGGTGCCACACATAGTTTTATTGCGGCAAATTTTGTCACTGAGAACATATTTTCTATGACACCGCTATGCCTAAACCTTAGCGTTAGTACTCCATCGGGCGTAAATTTGTCGGCCCACTTAGTTTGTTGTGAAGGTAACATTTGCATCGGAGGAAGAAAATTATCACTTGATGCGATAGTATTAGACATCAGGGACTACGATATCATTCTGGGGATGGATTGGCTCAGTGCTTGCTCGTCTACCATTGATTGTGCAGAAAAGAAAGTCGTGTTTCATCTACCTAGCGAGATCAAATTTTGCTATGCGTGCAGTCCACCGTCGAGAGTGTCGAATGCCTGCATGGTGATCTCTGCAATGTCTGCTCGACGGATGATATATTCCGACTGTGATGGTACTTGGCGCCCGTTCGAGACACTCAACGAGATTGCACAAACATAGAGTCTATTTCCGTTATGGCAGATTTTTCTGATGTGTTTCCCGATGAGTTGCTCGGCGTGCCATCCGACCGAGAGATAGAGTTCACTATTGATATATTTCTAGAGACTCGACCAATTTCCAAAGCTCCATATAGAATGGCCCCGGCAGAACTAAAATAGTTAAAGGTACAGTTGCAAGTATTGCTAGATCATGGGTATATTCGTCCTAGTGTGTCTCCGTGGGGTGCGCTTGTATTATTTTTAAAGAAAAAGGATGGCTCGATGCGGTTCTGCATCGACTATCGTGAATTGAATAAGGCCACTGTTCGAAACAAGTACTCCCTTCCTAGAATCGATGACCTCTTTGATCAACTACAAGGTGCGACGGTATTCTCAAAAATTGATCTTTGCTCGGGTTACCATCAGCTCAAGATCAAGCCGGACGATGTACCGAAGTCAGCCTTTCGCACTCGATACGGCCGCTATAAATTTTTGGTAATGCCATTCGGACTGACCAATGTCCCTGTTGCCTTTATGGACTTAATGAATCTTGTGTTCCGGCCATATCTCGATAAGTTTAAAGTAGTATTCATTGATGATATCTTGGTATACTCGAAGAATAGGGAGGAACATGCAGAGCACTTGCGGATCGTGCTACAGACTCTTCGGGACAACAAGTTATACGCAAAGCTGAGTAAGTGCAAATTTTGGCTAAGCAGTATATCTTTTCTCTGGTACATTATTTCTGCGTGAGGTATTTCAGTAGATCCAAATAAAGTTGAAGCCATCGTCGAGTGGAAGCGACCTACAACCGTCGGTGAGATTCGAAGCTTCCTCGGGCTAGCGGGTTACTACAGGCGTTTCGTAAAAGACTTTTCCAAGTTATCATCATCTCTAACTCGCCTCACACAAAAGGGAGTCGTATTCGAGTGGTCCACCAACTGCGAAGCCTCGTTTGAAGAGTTAAAGCAACACCTCACCTCTGCCTTACTACTTGCACTACCAGATAAGACCTCGGGATTCCAAATATTCAGCGACGCATTGGGGCAGGACTTGGGGTGTGTACTCATGCAGCAGGATAGGGTGATAGTCTACGCATCCAGACAACTAAAAAAGCATAAAAAGAATTATCTTACGCATGATCTGGAACTAGCGGCAATTGTGTTCGCGTTAAAATTATGGCGATACTACCTCTATGGAGTGGCTTGTCGAATTTATACTTATCACAAAAGCTTGAAGTACCTATTCACCCAAACGGACCTTAACCTACGACAGTGGCATTGGCTAGAATTAATCAAAGACTATGACTTGACGATCGACTACACACCTGACAAAGGAAATATTATAGAAGATGTATTGAGTCTAGTGTTTGCGGGATCCCTGTCCGTTGATCGCATGTTACAAAGAGACTTAGAGGAAATGGGCATTGGACTCGGAATTCGATATCGCGGCGCACGAGTTGCTCATATACGATTCGTATGCAACCTGTTAGAGAGAGTCACATCTACTCAGAGGGACGATCTATTCCTAAGAAAAATGCGCGAGCAAATTCTAAGGGGAAGGCGAAGGACTTTGCAGTAGATGGGAATGGAGTATTGCGAGTTAAGGGAAGGCTATGCGTCCCCAACGACACAGAACTCAGAAAGGAGATCCTTGCGGAAGCTCACTATACAGCCTATACAGTCCATCCCGGGAGCACGAAGATGTATAAAGACCTTCGCACTATTTTCTGGTGGCACGACATGAAAATATATGTGGCACTCTTCGTGTCGCAATGCATAACCTGTCAGAGGGTGAAAGCAGAACATCAGAGACCTGGCGAAGAGATGCAGAATTTTGCTATCCCGGAATGAAAGTGGGAGCATATAAGCATGAACTTCATTGTTGGCTTGCCAAAGATGCAACGGGGGAACGAAGCAGTCTGGGTCATCGTCGATCGGTTAACCAAGTCTGCGTACTTTATTACCATTAAAGTTACTTGGAGTATCGATCGCCTCACCCTGACCTACCTTGATAAGATAGTTCGGCTACTTGGAGTACCAGTTTCTATAGTGTTAGATCGGGAAGGACGATTCTTATCACGTTTCTGAGAGAGCTTTCAGTCAGCGATGGGGACCAAGTTGAAGTTCAGCTCAGTCTACCATCCTCAAACCAATGGCCAAACAAAGTGGGTGAATCAGGTACTCGAAGATATGCTGCGTCTCTGTGCAATCAATTCAGAGTCAAGTTGGGACATCCACCTACCGTTGGCCGAATTTGCCTATAACAACAGTTATCATTCCAGCATCCAAATTGCTCCGTACGAGGATCTGTATGGGCGCAAGTGTAGGTTACCGATATATTGGGATGAAGTTGAGGAGCATAAAATCCTTGGGCCAGAACTAGTTGAACAAACGGTCCAAAAGGTTCGGTTGATCTGAGAGAGACTAAAAGTAGCACAAAGCCGCAGAAGAGCTATGCCGACATTCGTCGTCGACCCCTTGAGTTCTTCGAAGGTGACATGTGTTTTTGAAGGTCTCGCCCATGCGAGGAGTTATGAGATTCGAAGTAAGGGGGATGTTAAGTCCGATATTCATTGGCCCATTCGAAGTCCTCAAATGAGTCACTTCAGTTGCCTATCAAATTGTATTACCACCAGCTCTGTCAGACTTGTACAATATTTTCTATGTGTTACAGCTTAGGAAGTACGTGCATGACCCAAACCACGTAGTAGATTTCGGTCAGTTGGATCTGCAAACAGACTTATCGTACACCGAATAGCCTGTTCAGATCTTAGATCGGAAAGAGAAGCAGTTACGAAATCGTGCAGTCTCGCTTGTGTGCGTTCTTTGGCGAAACCACTCGGTCGAGGAATCGACCTGGGAACTCAAATCGGACATGAAGGAAAAGTATCCCTCATTATTTCTTAGGGGTAGGTTATATTCTTAAGTAGTTTCGAGGATAAAACTTTTTGTTAGTTGGTTAAGATGTAGTGCCCCGTTCCCCCTATTCGGGGAGCACGACTAAGAAATACTTGGTATCGTTCGATCGGGACAGATTAAATCAAGATTCTTTTCTCGTTATGGATTGATTTTTTTGAAATCATGTCCCACATTCAACGGATCATGCCTCATTGAAGGACTCAGCGGCAGAGTCGAGAGGGGCCTTGCCGTTGTGCTGGTTTCTTTGTCCGTTTTCGATGCCGGTTGGTTGCTTTCTTGTTGGTTTTGTGACTTATATTTTCTTGAACGGTTTCAACAGATTTTATTATCTTCGTTCTTTGGATTTCGTATTTCGTATCGAAGCTTTGGAGACCAAAGCAGGAGATATTGATCATCTGTTGGTGCGTGTAGATGATCATGTAGGCGACGCACAAACGGAGTCCTGAAGATCTCCCTTCTCTCTCTCTCCCGATTCACCAACTTGTGAGTGGCCTTACTCCTAAATTTGCGCCCTTCTTCCAAGTCTTCATTCCTAATAAATTGACTCGTTTGTACATTCCGATCAACATACCAAAAGAATAAATTGAGTCAAGATAAAAGAAGAAGTAGACTTGAAACACTTATAATACTTGTTGCATAAAATTCTACCACAGTCACATTATTGCGTACTTGTCCTCTATACATGTAGCTATTTTATGTTCATTTATAGTTAGAACTTATTCATCTATAACTGTTCAATGGGTAGTACATAACTTGTAAATTGATCATATCAGCTAGTAGACTATGCCATTGCACTGTGCTAAAGTAGTTCTGTTCATGTTGATGTCTTGAAATGCTTGGTATGTTAACTTAGTGTTTAGATCGTCAATGATCATGGACAACATGTGCACAAGGTATATGGTTCCTGCGAACGGTCGCCGGGGCACTAGAGACGATTCGTCCTGGGCGGAACGATAATTAGTCGTGCTAGCAACTCAGCACGGGTAAGATGGGAGTTTATAGCGGGGCTCGCTACCTACGCTGCAAGCAACGTCGTCTACCCAGACTATAGTCCATGATGGCTAGTCAAGAAAGTGATCCTTATGTATATTTAAACTGTACAGACTAACTGTGTCTTCGTGGCATGAAAGTTCATGGTAAGTTTTGTACAGGTGGTTCAGACGGTATGGGTAAAGTCACCGAACGGTGGCACATTTTGTTATGTCATTCCATTCTATCGTATATAAAGAATTAAACTAAGGTAAGATAGAAAGATCACATAATAATAATGTTGCATGTTCACATAAATACGATGTCGATTTTGGTATGTTGGGTTAGCTCGCCCTTACCGGTACTTTTTAAAGTACTGACCCTCGTTGTAGCAGGTTTCCTGAGCCGAGGCGACGCGGCGAGGAGATGAAACTTCCCCCAACCTTTCACTGATATTAGTAATCAAGAAAGGATCTCGTACCTACCTTTTTGAAGTTCCTAGGCGATGGTGCTTATTCGCACCCAAGGTGGTTTTTGTTCTTTGAAATATTAGTAAGGATGTAATGTATGGATCGGCTATCTCATTTTGCATCCAAGTTGTAACCCTGTGCGACATCTTTATTACTTTCGAGTCAAGAGTCTGTAACCAGATATTCATTATCAATAAAGAGAACTTTTCTATATCTCAATGTGTGATATCTTATTTGCGTACTCTGTTGCATATGTTCTAAAGTATATTATTTTGCCTAGGCCTTGTGTACGCATGCCTTATACGTGTACGATATCACGTCCGGGGAAAGATTATCGATTTAGCGAAAATCGGGACGTGATACACTGGAACACATACACACACTGCAAACTGTGCACATCATAATACACACCAACTTTCACACACATAGTGATCACCCACTGCCACAGTGAGCTCTCACAATGAAACACACACACACACACACACACACACACACACACACACACATATATATATATATATATATATACTAGGCATACATTTAAATATAATTTATCAAATGTATATAAACTAATACTCAAATAGACACTAACATATACCTATACCATTCTAATAAACACTTGGTGTGCATCAAGCCACACATAGGTATCGCACCTTGATACTCATGTGATACTTGCTCAAATCACTACCAAACATAACCAAATCATCATGACACATCTAAAATACCAATAAGCAATATAAAATAGTGAGGAATGACCTATTAGGTTTTTCATCAAACACTTGGTGTGTCAACTCGGAGTTTTTTTTAAATGGACACAAAACTCTATGTAACTTCCACCATAGGCCTCCTATGGACCTAGTTCTTCTTCCTATGGGTAGTCCTTAGCCAATAAAGGGGTTTTATGGGTTTATTTTACCATTCAAATCTTAAATGATAAGAGAAATAAGATTTTTACCTATTGGGAGATGGATTCCCAATATGGTTCCTTCAATGAGCACAATAGTGAGGAATAAACACTAATATCTAGCCAAACTCCTCTTTCTCAAGTCTCTTGTAACATTCAAGTTTCTAGCTCTCCTTAGGGATAAAAATGGGAGGGATTGTGATTGATAGAGAAATTTGATGGAGGAATGAATGCTTGGGGGGAAGAACTCAACTTAGGGTTTCTTCATGAACAACTAATAAAGAAAAGGGGGGCTCCCTCCTCCTAAATAGGGCTGGCCACTCTATGTTAGGGTTAGTTGGTTTAAAAAGTCCAAAATACCCTCCAAGGTTTGCTATGAAGAGTTCAGCTAATGATAAATTTAACTAATGAAGGTTCTAATTTTAAATGGATGAGGTATTCTATTCATTCCCTCTATTTTAACTAATTAACCAAGACTAATTAAATAAGTTACCCTATTGGTCATGATAAGTCTAGTTGGCTTCATTAGCAACTAGTCTAACTAAGGTCTAATCATGCACCATCCTCTATATGAATTAATTATATATAATAAATAATTGAATAAAATTAATAAATATAATACCAATGGCATAAATATCCCTATCCTAAAAAGTGATGGTTACACGACAAAGTAGAAACATTGAATAAACACAAGTATGATACAATAAAAAGCTCTCTCTTGATAATGAATATGGTTACAAGCGATGCTAGGCCAAGATTATAAGTCGCTCAAGCTCTCTCTCAAAATAATAAAGACGTGCCAAGCGGCTTACAACATGGAATGATACATAGGCGATGTTCCAATATTATGCCATTTATATGTGCTTCAGCTCCGGATGTAATATCCCAAGGCTCCAGAGTGAACTCCACACCTTAGCGTGCACGAGAGGGTACTCCACACCGAACGAGGTTCTCCCTCACCCTGCAATCAATTTGGTGGGTTATCAGTACATGAATGAACTGGTAGGGAGGCTTCTCGCCCACTCGACAAATCTAAACACGTTATATAAGTTCAGTGCACCATCTATTAAATTGCCTTTCTAGTCTTGTCTTAGGATCAGTTTTATGACAATGATATAAAGCCTACCTCGTATGGCAGTGCGCCGTACGATATAAGAGGAACACAAAAAAACTTACTATCTTATCATTCATCCTTTCATGTCCAATGATACAACCAAGTTAACCAAACACGAATATATATAATGAAACCAAGAATCACATAAGCAAACACAAGTTTTACCAACGTATTTCTGACTCAAGTGAATGATATACACAAATTTGTGATACTCATATTACTTTGTGACTCATGTTGTTCAAATGCATTATACTTAGGTTGATCAGATTACTCAGATTATTCAGGAATGTTGTACTTGTTCAGGCATGTTATACTCAGATTATTCAAGTATATTCAGAGGTCCAGATTACTTGGTTCAATTAATGATCTGCATGTAAAGTATGTCGTGCATCCGTTACTTGCCTCAAGTCTATACGAGCCCATACGCGGGTTGCCGCTGCATATGCAATATATTTGATGATATATATTTGGTCTTATGACTTGACGAGCCACCATGGATAAGTTATAGTCTCAGGACAGAAATGGGATACAACTCAGGTAGCAATCCCCGCTATATGCCTTTCCGTCAGAAGCAAACGATTATCCGAATGTTCCTGTCCGGATCGGATCAGCCCCGGTGTCCCGGCGTACCGTCCGCAGAAATCATAAGCCTGTGCACTGGTTGTCCATGACCAATGATGATCTATACACTAAGTTAACATACGAGGTATTTCAAGAAACATAAGTGGAACACATTGATTCAATATAGGTCCATAGCACAGTTTATCTGTTCAAACAATTCATATAAGTTCATAGCATAAAATGCATGTTCTAATAACCGTATTATCCCGTGTATTCTTTTTAATGCACAATTAAGCTGATGTTTTTTCTGCCTACTACATCTCCCATTTCAGGAGTTGCCTTGGTGACCCAACGGTCCCGAAGTATTTTCATATTTCTATTACTTGGCTAAAAAATGACTATTTTGATAGTCTTTCTGCCTCAAGTGAGTGAGTCATTTAAGTGAAGTGCTTGACTCATACCATAGTCTAAGTGGAGTGAAATTCACCAATGTGCAAGATAGTGCTACGAGGCATAAGGAATGATCTCTACTTTAACAGTTAAACGCATAAGGAAAACTCTATCGAGGCAAACAAACATTTCTATCTCTAGCAACAGGTTTATATTCCATGTTCTATATAAGTAATACAAGACATAATTATTTCCTTAGCTAGGTATATTGAGCTCTTTGTTAGCATGCAAGAGATGATTCGCCTAGCGACTAGCATGTATCGTCCATGTTATTATATGTGTAGGCTAAGCAAAGACATGTTCATCATAGCCACCCACCTTAGCGATGATTCGCATCTGTCGAACGATACTCCAAACACGCCTTTGAAAGTCTAAGTCTGATCTTCTGAAGGGTCAAGTATGAATTCCTTTACATCAAGAGAGTCTTCTCGCCGAGATAGGTGGGAAGGATCATCGCACTTATGCCGTTTGAATAGGCTCCCAACATTGACGCAGAGCTGGTGGTTACAGATGGGAGGCACAAACACTCATCCTACTGCCATCTGTCCACAAAAGGGCCCGAGCATGCTTGGAACAGCTGTCCCCTCAGAAAATAAGTTATCTTTGTTGACAATAAAAACGAAGAAGAAGAAGAAGAAGAAGAAGAAGAAGAAGAAAAACACCCAAAAGAAGAAGAGGTCCTTCCCTAAGTTGACGGTCAAGAACTTGAAAGTGATCTCGAAAAACAAGAAGAACTCTACGCATTGGTTGCATCAGGCAAAGTAGAAAGATCTCACACCAACACTAATGTAGCAGCCCAGTCCTTACTACAAGAATTATGCGACATCATGCCAGATGAACCAATGAGGAACATTCAACAAGAAATAGATCTCATCCCAGGTTCCAGACTTCCAAATATTTCACATTATCGGATGTTCCCTAATGAATGCAAAATCCTCCAAGAGAAAGTTGAAGAATTGGTCCAGAAGGGCTTGGTCAGAGGGAGCCTCAATACCTTCGCAGTCCTCGCCTTGCTTGTGCCAAAGAAAGATGGCTCATTGCGTATATACATTAACAGTTAGGTTATCAACCGCATCACCAACAGGTTTATTGTGATATCAATAGGTGAAGATCGATGTTCTCAGCCAGAGCCAAATTGATCATCTGAAGAACCTCAAGAAAGTTCTCAATCTTCTTCGAATTAACAGACTTTATATCAATATCAAA
Source organism: Iris macrosiphon (assembly GCA_036927795.1). NCBI lineage: Eukaryota > Viridiplantae > Streptophyta > Magnoliopsida > Asparagales > Iridaceae > Iris > Iris macrosiphon. The sequence goes on along the minus strand of JAYESA010000020.1, from coordinate 31,258,939 downwards.
AAATGTAGATTCCTTACCAACCAACTCATCTTCTTGAAATTTGTGATTAGCGTCGATGGCCTCAGTGTTGATGAAGAGAAAATTTGAGCAATTTACGACTGACCTACTCCAAAGACAATGACTAAAGTTTGAAGCTTCCATGGTCTCGCCAACTTTTACCGACGATTCATCCGTAACTTCAGCACTCTCATGGTGTTAGTGACATAATGCATGAAGAAAAAAAATTATCTAGAGTCATGAAGCTGGAGCTAGTTTCATACCCATCAAGGAGAAGCTATCTATTGCACCACTCATATCACTGCTCGACTTTAACAGACTATTTGAAGTCGAATGTTATGCCAAAAATAAAGCAACTGCTGATCAGTCCCACCACCGTAAAATCTTTCATGAAGGAGACCTGGTCATGGTTTACTTGCGTAAGGAACGTGGCACCTACAACAAATTGGTGAAGAAGAAGAAGATCAGACCATTTCAAGTGATACTCAAGCTAAATGACAATGCTTATGTGATTGATCTCCCTGAAGACATGCAGATCTCCTCAACCTTTAATATCGTCGATCTTTATTAGTATTTTCCTTCCGGCGAACCGCTTTATTCTTTTGAGATTTCTTTTTCTTTTCTTTCCTTTTTTAATAATCATATTTCTTTTAGGAATATAATTTTGACTCAATCTCTTATTAGAAAAGTCTCTATATTTAGTTTTTATAATATTTGATTATAATTATAATTTATGTTTGATTAAGATTATGTTGTCATAAAAGTCCTATAAATAGGCACCTTCTGTATACAATTAAAAATAACTTTCTAATCAATAAAATTCTTCTTTGATTTATGAGATTTGTTCTCTCATTTTCTTGGTCGTGGACTCGACTGTTCCGTAGATTCGGAAGCCCCTCGCTTGAGGTTTTCAAGTAGCCTTCATGTGGACCCATCACCTGGCCATCTGTCAGAGTTTTTGTGTTATCGCTATGCTCTAACCAAGCAACGATGGTCCAGTTATCGTTATTACCGATCAACTTGGACATTGCCAGGCACGAAGGTAAGCTCATTCCGCTGTTATGTTGTGTCACTTTTAAATTCATATAAATGCCTCTCATGTACTTGACTATTATCTTACTAAATTTTAATTAATTTTATGATTTATTATTTTTATTAGTGAAAGTCATTTTTTATGGACTTAGGTAGCTATCGTGGACTTGAGGTTCTTGTTAACTCTACGTGGATGATATTATTTGTAATAATGTTGAACTATATTAAAGTAATTGGCATGCGCTTAGTATATGTAGATAAGGGTGTTCGCCTTTATCTTATATGTGTGGACATTAGGTTACAAATTCTATTTTGTATTTTGGAACCGGGATATGACGCTGGTTGCATAATCAACCTAGTGCTCTACAATCTTGAGTCCCAACTAAAGTATATCTAGGTATCTTTCACTAACATCACTCAACTAATGATATTGGGTTTTGATTTTGATGGGCTTGGATTCGATAATCCGATAATCCAATAACCCGCTTCACGTTACGATAACAATTTATTTTGTAATCCGTCACATAATTAGCCATGAATGATCGAACATAACTTGTGATTCATGGATATTTATGACTCTATTTTAAGAGGAAGGTTATGGAAGGAATTAACTCACCATGTCCTTTTATATAAAGTTTTAAAACAATGCCAAATTTTGTGGATCTAGTTTATTTGTGTCGGTGGATGAGCTTCGGCAGGGGACAATACAACTTTTGAATATTGCGGACTTGTTAATACTAGCCTGGAGAAGCAACGGTGCCCCAAGGGCACTACAAGAAGGTCACTTGGCCAATGTGGGGGCGTTATTGTCCACAATCCCTCCAACTGTCAAGTTAGTAATTGGAAGGCAAAAAATGTATAAAATGACGAAGATCTAGAGTGAGAAGAGTACATACCTTCATCAGTTTTTTACCTGGCCATATATATGAGGGAAGACCCTATCTCAACCCTCCCCTATAAGGGGGTAGTTAGCAACCCTCCAATAAGGGATACTCCCTGGTGGACTTGGTCATGCGTGTTGGACCGGACCTAGCTGGTTGCTTTGATGCGTAGTGGACTGGGCCTTTAGTTGGGCCGAAGGAGAATTAGGCCTTTGTTCCTTATTGCTTGGGCTATATTTTTTTTTCTGTTATTCATTATATGCCCCTACACTTTAACCATACTTTCATGGTTGGGGAGTGTTGTTGAACTCTAGAAGTCATGATGTATGTTGGGTTTTAGCCTTTGCTTCTAAGAAAGTACGACCAAAATTGTGTTTGACGATATCAACCCTTTGGAGTGGATAATGAAGGGGGGCAAGGGGCGAGGGAGATGGAGGTACCCTGATCTTCTCATCTCATGATTGATTGGGTGCACTGGATATAGGCTTGAGCAACATTTGGGAGCCTTGTGGTTTTTCTGCTTTTCTTAGGTTTTGGCTTTATGCTTTTCCTTCAGACTGACTACTACAAGGAGTGTCTGGAGTTATGTAAGCTTGGATCTCGACTCTTGATGCAAAGAGGATGTTGACCTCAAACTCTCTTTAGGTTTATTATGCTTTGCTTTTACTTTTATGCTATTTGCCTTGTGTTTGGCCATGTTTCACTTTTCATGTCTACGTTGATAAGCCCATCCTACGTCGCAGCATCGACAGTAGTTCGATGTCTATACACTCATTCTATATCCACATAATATCATTAATGTACATCATATCATATATATTTTATCTTATCAACAAGACATATCTATGCCAGGTAGATAATGAAAGAAGAAAACAAAGATATAACTAATAATTTATAATAATAAATAATAAACACCCAAATGAATCAAAAAGGGGATAATTGGTAACACACACAAAAAATTCCAGCTAAAGGTCACCAATCAAAGATAATAGAATCATCGAAAACAAACCCACTTAATAATAAAAGACTGGAATAAAAGAACTATTACTAAGCTAAGCAACTATAAAAGTCTAATTGACACTAAACCTAGTCATTTGTAGTGACGTCCACATCATCCTAGTCATTACTATAATAGGTCAGATAACCCTCATTGTCTAAATCTGTCAGCATTATCCAGTCATGATAGGAGCAAAGCTTAATACTATACTAACATCAATATGATCGAGAAATGAAAGAGAACTATGAAGCAGTATAACGACTATATATATAAGTAGCATAAGATGAAAGGAAACATTATCTATGATAATATTCATAGAGTGATACTATGAGGAACTAACATGCAATATACTATAAAGAAGAACTATCTCAATAAATAATAATTCTCGTTTATAGTATTTTTAGAATAATCAACTTTTTGCATGTGAACAATACAAGGACTGGCAGTCAATGCATGAGGTCACTGTTAGCAAACATTGGTTAAACATTAAAGGTTTATTGGGAAAGACCATATGCTACTAACGATATTTAGTATGAAATAGTTTGATCTTATATCTAGTTCGGTAGATATCATTAGTTGAAACAGATTAGAGTTTAGCGAATGAATATGTTCCTGGTTATACATATAATTGATGTGATTGAGGTGTATTGAAGATCGACAAACTTTTACTCGTAGATATTGTGGTTGGATGAATGATAATTGTGTGGCATGATGAATCATAAAATTATATTATCCTGATGGATCTAGATTTATGGACTATAGATGGACTGAATGGTGGTATTAAAGTTTTCTATGACTTGGTTAGGTAACCCTTGGCATGAATGGATAATAGTTAAACTCGAGCTAGTGAATGGTATAATTTCTTGTTTAATAGATTCGAAGTATCAAGATTGATATATTATGAGAATTTTTGGAGTCGACGTATAATTTGGCTGGAATATATTTGTAAGATTAAAATAATTAATGAATGCGAGAATTGCTTTGACCTGATGATTGAGATTTATGGATTGTGAGTAGTGATAGAGATTTATGGCTTTTGATTGGTGATTTAGATTTACGACTTGTGAATGGTGATTGAGATTTACGGCTTGTGAATGGTGATTGAGATTTATGGCTTATGATTGGTGATTGAGATTGGCTTGTGAGTAGTGATTAATATTTACGACTTGGGGTTGGTGATTGAGATTTATGACTTTGGATTGGTGAAATTTATTATACGAATTTAGAATTTGAACTATAAGAGTTTCTTGGATTGATTTCATTAATTATGATATAGCTGATAACGATTTGTTGGCATAGAGAGCCTAGTAAAGGACTTTGCTAGATAGACTTCTACCCATGGAACTTTTTATTGTGCTTATGTTAGTGGGTTAGCTTTAGTTGGTTTCTTAGATGTATTGAGTTAGAAGTATTTTCTCCAGTTTGGGTAGATTTTCTTAGATTGTTGGGTAAGGTTTGGCCTTAGGACATGAGATAGGTGCAGTGGCTTTTATCACCTTTAGTGATAAGTAATCGTGATGTTTAAATGTGACTAATAATTAGCTAGCCATAGTGGTTAGGCAGATGTTCAATATTGAGTGTTAGAGATTGATATGATGACATTAAGAAGAGTTGCATAGGTAAATTATGTTAAGAATAGAAGTGAGATTGTGGTTATTGGAAGATAAGCCTAAGAGATGACTTGGTTCTTAAAACTTTTGATTGATTATTACGATTGGAATAACAAGATTGTGTTTGAATTTAGTGGCTTAATTTCTTATAATTGGACTACCATAGTTGATTATACTCAAGTGGAGGTGATTGATATATGTTTCTAATATGTTTCCAAGTTATCCATGAATTGAGATCGACCTTGGAATTAATTTATGGCTATTTTATATCTTGATTAAAAAAATTGTAAACTGATTTTCGTTGGTTGGATTATGACACTGTTGAAAGTAACTTTAAATTATGGATTAATTTTTCTAGAATTTGAAGTGAGACTGAGATTGAACGATGTTAATAGAGATTGTGATCATATTAAAAATAGTACAATACGAGACTCCTGGTTCAGCGAGGTTTAGTTGTTCAACAAGCTTGGATGCATTGTCTGTTCTATGAAGTTGTCTTATTCTGCGGGATTGAGCCTTACTTTTGGTTCATCGAAACCCCTGAAACCCTGCCACATGGTTCAAAGATTACTCTTGCTTTTGTTCGCAGGGCTGATCGTGCATGGCTTGTGAGACTTGGTCATATAATTGGTTCATAGATTGCTCAAGCCGCGTTGGCTATATCCCATAGCTTCTATAATCGATGTCTACGAATTCTAAGCCATCCGAGAAGAATTCGTCTTCACCGAGAGGAAGCCCGTCTTGGTTTCGGATCATCATAGAGCAAATTGATCATGTGCTGATCAAGTCTCCGTCGACATACTTCCCATATCTTTGTAAATTTTAGGTGTTACTTTTGAAACTTTTGTTGTAAATTTGTAACCTGTTAACTATTCAATACAAGTTTTCCTTTGCATTTAATAGCAATTTTTATGGAAAAACAAGTAGTCAATCATTAATAATCACTAACTAATCACAATCTAGTATATACAATTATGATGTCCGAAGATGAGGGAACATGCTCTCAGATACAAAGATTAACACATACATTAGGCTAAACATCACAAAAGAATATAAAATAGATATAAGTGGAAGAGGTAAACAAAATTCTATCATGTTTATGGGTCATCATCCTCCATATGTGAGCCATTGGAATCGTTAAAAACTCCTCGATCTCTGTTACGAGATGTAGCCATACAAAACTAGAGGGGTCAACCCCTAATAGCAAGTATATAAAGGAAGCTCTAAGGTAAGTTTGAACCAACACAAAAACAATAAAGCAAAAGAACAATATAAATAGTGATGAATATTTATGAGCATTATACGGTAATGCATTATCTCGAACGTAAATGAAAATAAATTAAATTTACCTACATAATATCCAGAAAACATAAATAAACAAACAACACATCCGACCAAGTAATCACTATGGCTTGCTACAATTAGCTAACTAAGTTATTAGCCTAATTATAATGTGCTGAGTATTCCATCGAAACATGCACTATATATACCATAATATAATAGGCTCAATATGATACTACACTACGATACAACAATAAAATAAACGATATATGGCCCTACATACAAAACCCACAAACCGGGATAACATAATTGTCTGCAAAATAACTCGAAGGAAGTAACTGCTTCTTGATATATGTGCCATTAATGTATAACTCCTCGCACATAAATGCCTCAATACTACACTATAACAATATTATACTATAATACAATACCATGAAGGATCACATGCCAGGTGCTATGGAGGTAACCACATCCCGACCCATAGCGGACGAGGTTGCATAAAACTCAGAATCCTCCCCTCCCAATGCACTACGTGAATAATACTAATTATTAATTCCTATTGATTTATAGTTTAGATTCCCGAGTCGTGGACCCCCGATGGATCAATCTTATATAAGTCGCAAACGGTGAATGCAAGACGCAAAATAATTTAATACGAAAACAATCATAACCACAATAAAATAACCTAAACCTAGTCCACGACACTAGCTACCAATCAAAATAGATGTGGTGCAATATCGATTCTATATGATATAGTAATGGTACAATATAAAAAAACTACAGTAGAATATTAATATGTTACAATACCAATAATCAATATATAAAATCAAATATCATTGCAATATTGTATCGACATTATGCATGTCAATACGATAGGCGAAAACCATATAATGCAATATTATACTAAACAATGCTATGCAATATCGTACTATACAACATAATGCAACATGGTGCAAATAGCCGAGTCGATGCGGTGTTCGTCGATGTGATGATCTAGAAGTCTTGTAATACTATATGTGGTGTTCGTCGATGTGATGATCTAGATGTCTTGTAATACTATATGGTGAGATTGTGTATCATGTTAATAATCACATAAACAATAACAATTATAATATTACTATTGATGACGGCTGAGAGAACAAAAATTCGAATAAGAACCTGTATTATTGAAAAAATCAAAAAAAGGATATGTTACCATGAAAACAATAGATCTACTATCCTATAGTTATTATACTACATTATAACCTAGGAAAAACCAGGAAATCCTAGTTTGAATGGTTCTCGATCTACCTACAAATCCTATGCATGGTATAGAGCAATGCCATATGTCTATAAAAGTCCATTGTAGTCAGTTTGTATCAATAAATTCATAAATTTTTTATTAGTTTTATAAGTCACGTAATCCATTTACAAGTCCTCCGATTAAACTTGCTCGTGCGTCAACCAAGAAAACCATGATATCTAAATCAATGCAATAAATTCAAAGTATTAATATGATACACTATATATATCAATTTACGATACGAGAAATCATAATAAAGTATCAGAATACATAAATATGCAATACGAGAAAGCCAATACAATACTCACATGTATAAAAATACAGATATCTAGAAAGAGTATTACAACATATATATGACGCCAAACTATCTAAAAGAGTATAGAGCTTCTATCTCAACCTTCCCTCCCCTTGTAGAGGGGTATAGTTGGCAACTCGCCATTGACGAAGGAGACTTCGTTGTGGATTGGTCATGAGTGAAATTGGACCAAACCTTGCTGGTTATTTTGACCCTAGACTAGGCCTTTAATTGGACCGAAAGAGAAGTGGGCCTCTGTGGCTAGTTGTCTCAGTTGGATTTTTTTTTTTTTTGGGTATTCATCATATAATTTTTCTGTTATTCATCATCATATAGAGACTCGTTTTCTCTCTTCCTTCTCACCAAAATCTTGTGAGAGTGAGAACGAGTCTGGTTTTGGTGTCCTTGTAAGAGTTGGGTTGCATTTAGCACATTGCAATATAATTTTAGTTGTGATGGATTAGAGTTTGTAATGTAATAGAATTATAATTATATTACCATGTTTGGTTGGAACATGTAATCAAACCATATAGTGTAATATCAATTGCATTCAAATATTTGGTTTACTAATATAATTGAATGGAATGGTATGGAATAATAATTGTATTTGGACAAAATATATCCTTAACATTTATTTATTTTGTTTTGGCCAACCTTAACATTTAAAAAATTAAAATTAAAAAAATTATAAATATAAAATATAAAAATATAGAATATAGAAAGAGTAATTTTGTAAGTTTTGAATTGTAATGTAATCGTGATTACAAGAGTTTATGATGTAATTGATTTTAGAAGAAAGTGAAGTAATATAGTCAATCTTGTAATTGTTATTATATTACATCCAAAAAAAAAAATTGCGGAACCAAATATCCGAATTAGTTTTAAAATATAATATCAATTACATTACATTGTTCGACCAATACATCTTTGTTGTTGTGGTAGTGAGGTACCGAGAGAGGAGATTGAGAGAGATGCAACCCTTCGATGTCTAGACCCTCCTTTCAAGGACGACTTCTTCTTGTTGTTGTAACAATAGTAAAAGCCATAAGATGCAGCTTGCTGTTGTAGGGGGGCCATCATCACATACTTGAGCAAATTAAAGATGAAGTTCCCGGCCGTGGCAATCCGGATTCGAATTCTCTCTCCACCGTGAACGGTTGGTGGCTTTTTTGGAGCCACGGTCTATGAGTGAACTCATAATATATATATATATATATATATATATATATATATATATATATATGCTTGAGGTTGAGGAAGCCTTGATAACAGTTAAGCTAGAAGAACAAAGCTATACTGAAGCACGGGATCAATCATGTAGCTCCCCCCGCCCTTCTCATAATTTTGTGCTTTGGTTCGTAACAAGTAAACAACAAACCCACATCTCTGCTAAAAACACCAAGATGACAGACAGTAGTAATTATAATAGACACAGCTAAGCTGCTAGCAAACTAATCATTATAAATCATTAATATAATCTCACAGCTGCAAATCATAGATGGTGAGACCTAGCTTCCTTAATTTTCTTTAATTAGTTCAGGAAAATAAAAACCTTATTTTTTTAATGATTAAACTAAGTTGGAATCTAGGGAGTAGTATTTAATTAGCTATCAAACGTGTATTGTAATTTGCACTCCTGAACAATGCTGTCAATATTAATACTCGTAAGTTTTGACCATTTGCATCAGATATATCATATAAATTTTGCAATAGAAAAATAGATTAAATTTGGTGTTGTTTTAGAAAACTGGACTCATCAAGGTTTGGACGTACAGTCTTCTGTTAGTATATATATATATATATATATATATATATATATATATATATATATATATATATATATATATATATATATATATATGAGATTGAGTGATTGAGATTAAAAAGTGATAGAGTTCACACTTTTTAATCTCAACCATCCAAATCAAATTCAATCGATGATACACCGGATAGTTCTATAATATGAAACCATCCGAATAATTAATATATATATATATATATATATATATATATATATATATATATATATATATTATGTCGACAGAGACTAGAATTAGACCGCATTCCAATAATGCCATCAAATGGTCCCCAAATTGTGAAATATAAAGATCAAAGTTCATGTTCTACAAACTTCAATTCACCTAGTTTCAGAGAGTTACAGAATTACAGTAAAAGTTAAGGGACATTCGTATGCAGATAACTATATAGTCGAAATTTTATAATTTTTGAAATCAAATTCTAAGTAATTAATTTTTCTGAAAAATTATATTTTCATGTTTGATGACTATATAAATATTCTCAGTAAAAAATAAAAAATGGTAAAAAAATTGAAGATAAAAATAAAAAAGGATAAAACAACCAAAGAAAACGAAAAAAAGGAACAAAAGAAAATGAAAATAAAATGGGGGAAATGGAAAAAAATGAAAAGAAAAGAAAAATGAAAACATAAAAATATCTAAAAAAACGAGAGAAAAAAAAAACAATTTTTTGTCCGAGCAGAAAAAAAAACCCTCCACTATTCATAAGGGTTATGATTTTCATATTTTGTGTGTAAATTATTTATTCGAGTATTAGTAATTTCCGAAAATATATTATTTTAACTTAAACCAAACATATGAATATATATTCCATCATAAATTCCAGTAATTATAAAAAATTCGGGTACCAAAATGCCCCCTAAAGATTATATATTTATATTATTTTACTAAGTTATCTAGTTCAAATAGTTTACCATAATTGAATTCACATAGCATTATATTTATTTTTTAATTGTGAATAAGTTTAGGGACTGTTTGTCAATTATGGGAGTAGCAGTTATGAGATATTTTTAGAGTACCGGTTATGAACGGTTATGAGGGGTCTGATTTTGAGTGGTTTTAAGTAGCGGCTTTTAAGCCAATCAAGTCCATGTTTAGTAACAAACGGTTCTGAAAGTTTTTTACGAGAATAAATGAAATAAAACAATAAAATTCTTCAAAATTCATCGATTTTGAATGTTTATAAATTCATCCAAAATTATATTACATCTATTTTGAAAAACTTTTGAGTCGGCCAAAAATAGTATCTCATAAAATTTATCAAACAATTTTTTTTATAAATAGTTAATTTAAAAATATTCTAAAATTGGTAAAAATATATTTACCAAACAGATCCTTAAGAATCATGTATGGATGAAAAATAAAGTACATAACGAGGGTTAGAGATGCCCCCCACCCACCACTACCACCACCAAATGGTGGTAAAGGTAAGAGTAGGGAATGTAACAAACAAGATCCAATCCTTACTGGCTCAGGCATTGTTGGGATGCTTTAGGTGAAAATTTGGTTGTTTAGTTGTAGCTTTCAAGAAAAGGAGTGCCATGCCAACTAAGATGGTGTACACTAGTGCCATTTGTTTACTGTTCTAGCTTTGGGCTACCAAATTCCATACGACACTTTCCCTTATCATCTACCGCACATGTAGGCCCCACAGTTGCACAAGAGGCCACTGGAGGACTGGCTTAACCAAGCACAAAGTTGCGTGTACAAATGAGCCAATAGGGATTGTGAGACTATTCTAATTGGCCAAAGGGTTGCTAAGGAATCTATTGCTCTTTTTTTTTCTATACTTATTGTTAAGAAGGACTTGCTCAATTGCCTTCTACCTGAGAGTCAAGATCAAGACTCTCCCTCTTCAAAGCATGGGCATTTCTATTTGGTGGATTTTGTTGGGAAGAAAGGTAACTAAGAAATATGAACAATATTTGAATTGTAATATGAAGTTCATGTGTCATTTCAATTAGGGGTGCACTAGGACAGATTAAATTCGAGTATGATCCGATAAACTCATTAATTAGTTGGATTAGAATTAAACATACTCGAATTCGAATTCAGATTAAAATATTTGAACCAGATCAAAAATTGGATTGAACTCAAATTTATGTATCGGGTTATCCAAAGAATCCAAAATCACACACACACACACACACACACACACACATATATATATATATATATATATATATATATATATATATATTGTTGCAAATAACGTCTAACCTAACGGTTAAGATCGATGCACCTGGACGGGAAGGTCGTGCCGGCGTCATTTAATTTTTCTTTGGAGGAATTAATGGTGGAGTGGTAGTTAGGTGTAGTGCATACGCGTGGAGCGGTGCGGTCCAGACGGTGCGCGGATGCGATGCAGGTGCATGTGCGGTGCTGGTGGATCTGGTGCGGTGCGGCTACGACTGCGTGAGACCTTCGGACCGGATGGAGCATTCGGACGTGGAGCCTTCGGGATGGGTTGGTAGTGCCTTCGGGCCGGGATGTAAGCCTTCAGGCTGGCTGGGGCCTTCAGGCTAGAATTTGTATATATAGGCCTTTCAGGCTGGATTGGTTGTAAGCCTTCAGACTGAGTTGTAGCCTCTCGAAGGGGCCTGAATAAAATTTACATTCTTCGAATATATATATATATATATATATATATATATATATATATATATATATATATATATATATATATATATATATATAATGTTGTAGCAAATGACGTCTAGTCTAGTGGTTAAGACCGATGCATATTATCTAGGAGGTTGCGAGTTTGAGCCTCATGGGCGCAAAGGAGAATTAAATAGTGAGTTGGTGTTGGGTGTAGCGTAGGTACGGTTCAAGTGCGGTGAAGGTGCGGACCTATAGGCCGAGATGTGTGGAGCCTTTGGGCCAAAATATGGTGGACCTTCGGGCCGAGTTTCTGGGACTTCTGGTCAGGAGTCTGTAACACAATTACCTCTTCCAAATATATATATATATATATATATATATATATATATATATATATATATATATATATATATATATATATATATATATATATTGTTTTATACTTTTTAAATAAAAAGTTTAAACCCTAAATTTTTTCACCAAAATTTTTCAACTCCATAACCTAAATCTCATTTCAGTTTGTATTTTATAATGATTGAATATCAAGATTGGTCATGGAAGATATGTAGTGTATCACTGATTTGTGTATCCGTTTGTAAAAGGTTTGAGAAGAGATACATATACATCAATAGAGATATGGAACCATATGTCTGCCTATGAGAGTGAAGTGAAACATGTGTATTATAGAAGTTAATAACTAGTGCATTGGATGCAAGTGATCATGATTTCTAGTGAGTATGATGAGGTGATCTAATGATGAAGCTAGTGTCCTAAAACCTTAAGGACATATGTTGTGTAGTTAGAAAGCTAGTGTTACTATATCAAGAGTGCTAGTGTTTCTATATCAGGGATTAGTTGAGTAATGTGCTAGTAACAGTAAGTACCTTGTGTAATAACATTGGATTGGTGTATCAGTTAATATGGATAGAAAGATATTTGGGAGTAATAGTACAAATGATCTAAGTAGTAGAGGAGGGAGACAATATATATATAGAGGTAAGTAAGTATAGTACCTTGCTAAATTTGATTATAGAGGTCGTATGTATCAGAGAATAGTCTGAGGGGTATAAGGATACCAGTGAGATATCATGGTATTGTAATGACTAGAAGATAATTGTGTATTTATTATAATACTAATATATAGATGAGAACTTTAAGATGATTAACAAATGTTAGAGGATGAGTTGCACCAAGTATCAGATAGAAATAGATACCCTAGTAACAAGAGACGGAGTATCTCAAGTATTATAAAAGTTTATGCAAGCATTTTAGTAACTAATATAATAATATACATGAGAGACACAAGTAACTTAGTATGGGGATGACATCTAAAAATGCATATGAGAGCTGGTGCCTTGTGTAGATAGTAACAAGATTTAATAAGGCATCTTATTGAGAGTATTAAAGTTGGACGAGGGTGTGCTAATAAAACGCATGATTGAAAAGGTATATAAGTGTTCCTTGCAAAAGAATGATTGAGAAATTTGGTAATTAAAACAGAACAAGGAGGTAGTATCTTAACAGTATTTTGTATAGTATCCTAAGTAGCAAGTGCTAGTGAATTAAGCTTGTCCATGACCTAAAATTAGAGTATATCACTAGTATTTGGTAACCATCAGTATTAAAGAATATCTTGACTAGGTTGATGATTAGTGAATGCTTAGTGTGTGATGGAATAGGCCACATGTGGCATAGCAGGTTATCCCGTACCAGTAGAGGGAGACATCCCAGCTGGGCAAAGACTGATTTTATGATAGTTAAGAGACTATATCCAAGTATGATTTCTCTTTCAGTAGAATGGTAGGATTGTATGTTATAGGATATATACTATTTTAGACTGTGATTGATGGGGTTTGACCATAGTAAATTTTTTATGAATATGATATGACTGGCTTAAGAGAGAGGGGTGAGAGTTATAATTTCGAGGACGAAATTCTTCTAAAGGGGGTAGATTTGTCACTACCATATTTTCTAGGAAAGGGTATTTTAGTCATTTGGTAATTAATTAAAAATTGTGCATGTTGAATATTTATTTATTGTATTATTTATTTGTTGTTATCATGTTAGATTTATTTTTGGACTTGTGTTAGTGGACCTAACTAGTTTAGTTTAGACTCATAGACCAACATTTAATTCTAATTAGAATTGAGCCCAATAATTAGAAGCCCAACCATTAGGAGGATGATTAATTATGTTAAACCCATTAGACTAGAACCTTTTTTCCTTAATTATTTCTTCATGAGAGGTGCCAAGGGGTATTTTAGACTTTACATAGTAACTTGAGGGAGGGAAAAAGTGAGGCCTATATAAAGGAGATGAAAACTTTTTCTCTCTTCATTTTTTATTCCAATTCTACATCTAAAAATTCCCTCAACCAAATTTCATCAAATTCCTACCAAATTTTCACCCAATTTCTTTCTAAATCACCATTGTAGACTAGTAGAGTAAGGATCTACAAGGAGGAAGCATGGATCTACAAAGAGGAGCAATGATCTACAAGTTGAAGGCTCATTTTACCAATTTTGAAGGTTTTATTGGGAATCCATCTCCCAATAGGTATAATTTAGTTTTTCCCCTTAATTTAGGTTCTAAATCTGAGATTTAATCATGAAAAATCAACCCATATGCATAGGCTACCCATAGGATTTGGTTTTGTGTTCATAGGAGGCATATTGAGAAAGTTATGGTACTTTTTGTGTCAATTTTGGAGGAATTCCGAGATTGACACTTGTTGTGTGTGTCAGTTGGTCCTATAGATCAATTTGGTATATGCTTGTGTGTTTGGGGTTAGTGTCATGTCCATAATTGGGTACGTGTAGGTCGTATCCCAATAATTTGGTGATACGTGTTGATTTGGGAGTTTTTCCTCCGACACGGGACTTTGTGCATGTCATATTTTGACACGGACACGTAAATTTGTGTTTGACTCTTCGTATTGTTCATAAATAATATATTAGACTTGTCCGTGTCCTTCGGGGTACGTTTGGATGTGTGGTGGACTCGTGTCGCAAGCGTATCCTAGATCTAGTGGGATACGGGAGCGATGCACTCCATGTGTTTGTGCATTTTAATTCTAGATCTATTTTTCCATTATTCTTAGTCATTATAATATGTTATTATATGCCTATATATATATATATATATATATATATATATATATATATATATATATATATATATATGTTTTAGTTTATCATGTACCAATATACCTATGTATTATATATATATGTAGTGATACTTTCTAATATATAATAGCTACTTGTATAAATTATGTAATATATATATTTGTATGTCATATATATGTACATGTATATTAGATGTATATTTGAGTAGGTGTTATTTGATATATTGTATAGATACATATACATGTGTGTGTGTGTGTGTGTGTGTGTGTGTCTATATATATATATATATATATATATATATATATATATATATATATAAGTGTATGATATCTATATATATGTATGAGTGTATATATATAACTATACCTATATGTTTATATATATATATATATATACATGTTTGATATGTATATAGTTGAGAGAGTATTTATATGTGTATATACATAGTTGATATATATATATATATATATATATATATATATATATATATATATATATATATATATATATATATATATATATATATATTAGTGTTTGTATTAGTATATAAGTAAGGGGGGCTCGTAGCTACAGCGACAGCAACTATAGCAACAATAGCAGCAGCATTTAGCGACAGCAGTCGCAGCAGCATTAGCGACAGCAGCCGCTTCAGCAATAGCAGCAGAAGCATTAGCAACAGCAGCGGCAACAGGAATAGCGACGGCAGCAGTAACCGTAGCAACAACAGCAGAAGCATTAGCAACAACAGCAACAACAGGAATAGCGATGTCAGCAGTAACCGTAGCAGCAGCAACAGTATTCGCAATATCAGCATCAGCATTAGCGACGATAGCAGCAGTATTTGCAACAGCAGCAGCAACATTAGCGACGACATCAGCAGTATTTGCAATAGCAGGAGCATATAGCGACAGCAGGGAATCAGCTAAGGGGGAGTAGCTAATGAATAACTAGTTTATTAGTAGTTAGATATATCTATCTCTCTTATGTATCTCTAGTTAAACATATAGGTATAGCTATCTATATGTATGATATTAGTATATATGTATATATTTCATAATTGGTATTTATGTATTAGTATATTATATTTTTAGTAGTTGTTATGTTTAGCATATAGTTAGTTAAATGGGTTGATATATTAGTAGTTAGTGTATATAGAGTTAGCTTGTATGTTAGTATTAATATGGTTAGATATTAGTATTACCTTGAGATATACCAAGGTAAGAGTAGTAGGTATTGGAATAATGATAGGATAGATGTAAACTAATTATGGATTAATACTAAGGTGACTAAAATTAGGTATATAGTATTGTATAAGTATTAAATGCATTGTAGTTTATAGTTATAGTTGGGTAGTTAATATATATACTATAGTGACATTACCTTGAGATACCAAGGTAAATGCCAAGGTATTGAGGATACCCAAGGTATTGGATTTGGGTATCAAGATAGAGGTTTAGTGTTGCGATACCAAGTTGGTTCGAAACCAAGGTATCCATTTAGTTTTTGTAATTAGGATTTATATATTTAATATTACTTTATTATAGATATGTGATATTTATCTATTGTTACATATCCTGAGATACGGTATCTTAGTATCATAAGATTTAGCTTGTATGACCTAGATTCATAGTGTATGAACCCAACATCATTGAGATAGACTCATGCAACCTAGAAATAGGTAGTTTGACCAAGTTTGACCGGTTTGACTTAGAGTTGACCTAGTTTGACTGTTTTGACTTAGAAATAGCTTTATGACCTAGAAGTTGACTAGTTTAACTTATTTCTTTCCAGAACCTTGTATTGATGTTATATTATATATCTAGGTCTTCGAGGCACCGTATCAGACATCTGTGAGACTATTCACCGGACTTCATACGAGTACATTCTCTGATAGTTTCTCATTTATGATATTCTCTATGTTCATTGTATCTAGTGTAGATATCCATGTTTCTTGACACGATAGTTACATGAATTAGTATATCCGGATCTCGTCATGAGATGTTATTCCTTGGTATATGGTGTATCTTGTGTAAGCCTTGTTTCATTGATTATCTTGTACATGTACAGACACTGATTCTCAGAAAGAATCGTTATCTTCTTGGGGAATCCCGTGCCATAGCGTACCATGGTTGGATCCACTATACCAGTCGGAGTTGGGGAGTATGTAGTGTAGATATGTGATCATACCCTTCTTGTATCAAGTCTTGTTCTTGAATAGTGTTAATCATACACCACACGTATGATTAGCCAGGCCATAAATCTTGTATCAAGTTCCCAAGCCGATCACATGTTCAAGCTTGTACTCACTCACTTAGTCATTAGTATATTCTAGTTCATTGCCATATTGTTCATTCTTGTATTTATTTCCAGTTTTTCCTTTATTGCGTATCTCTTGTACATGTATATGGCATCTTGTATATTCACATCTATTTACTTCTATATAGTTTATATCATTGATTTAGAACTGCTGTTAGAGATGTACTTCGCTCCATTCCTAACTGGATTTTTTTTCCAGAGGATCCGAGAGATTGGTGTCCGACATACTATGGACTTCGACTTATAGATGGTGTAGACTTGGACCCACTAGTTCTGGAGTGATTGTCTGGAGGTTTATCCAGATCACTAGTTTTCATAGTTAAGTTTCTTTAGCACTTTGGTACCGGATTTATTTTTGGCTCATATTTGAGAGTTTGTTTATTGTTCTTTTGGTGTTGTTATATATTATATGGATAGTTATGTTAGACTTTCTTGATATCTTCTCGTGCTTTAGAATATGATTGAGTTTTGTGTTGAGATATTGTTGGCAGAATTTATATTAGTGAGATGTTTAGATAGTGTAGTTAACCAAGACAGCGTTCTACCGCCGATGCTGCGGCGTAGACTGGGCATTATTTTTGACTTGCATCCCTACATCGGGTGTGGGTCGTGACAGACTTATCTCTTTATGATTTTGCTTCTTATTGTGGATGAGATTAGATATATAGACTGTGACAGGTATTTATAGACCATTTTATATGTATTATATCTTATGTGCACTTTAACAGGTCCATTAAATTGGGTTTGCCCATTGGAGTTGTACTGCTGGTCATTGCCACGTGGCTAGTCCCTTGGTATTTTGGGACTGGGTCATGACATAGTTTTTATGGTGGCCCATGCAGGTCTACGAATATATTGCTTCGATTTCAACTAAGGGACCGAGCAAGCCTGCGATTAGGATAAGAATAAATTTATAGGATATCATCCACATATTGACACGTTCTTGACCTCTACATCGAATTTAAATTAATTTCTTGACTTGCATCATACTTGATTCAACTGTTTGACCCTACACTGATCCCGACAAAAGAATAGAAGGCGGAGAAATTCTTTGACGGGCTTGAGCTTGGAGTTACAGAGATTGATTGACACGGTTGCATCTACTTCTTATACGGACGTCCTTGCCGCAGTTGGACGCATGAAGCACATCCATAGGAGGGAGTCCAGCCAGAAGAGATCGTACGTATTAGTACCAGCTCGAGCACCACACGGAGAGCCTGCAAAGCGACCCCAGATGAGTCCACCACAGAGAGCAGCATCATGAGCCCCATCCCTTCCTACTTGTCACTACTGTGGCAAGGTAGGCCATATTGAGAGAGAGTGCAGACGTAAATTGGGATTATGTTTAGCTTGCGGATCCAGTTAACATTCAGCCAGGCATTGCCCTGAGCATCGGGAAGGAACACCGATGGTTCATCGACCAGCTTTACCAGTACCGGAGCTAGTCCAGCAGCCACATCGACCAGCTTATCCAATACCAGGATCATCACAGGCGAAAGATGGAGGATTCTGACCACCAGCACTGGAAAGATATCAGCCGAGGTCACCCTTGGCATCACAGGCAGCACTCTTCCAGCAGGCCCATCAACAACGAAGGGCACCACCACAGAGACGTGGACAGGCTTTTGCGATGACAATGGAGGAGGTACGAACTCGAGGAGTAGCAAATATGGGAAAGATTTAGTCTTATCATAGCTATCTATAGTAACAAATATTTCTGGTAATACTTTAGCATGTGCCTGTTAGTTCCATTCCCTAGCCTATAACTAGTATTATGTTAGCATGAACTTGTTAGTCTAGATTAGTAATATGTAAGTAGTACCCAAGTTTTCAGAAGCTGTAGTTGATCTCCGTTCTAATCAGACTCATTTACTCTTGAGTTACTTATCTCTCATTGCCTAGGAAAAAGTTTTTATTGCTTCTCTACGTGTTCTGCTTGAACAAAACCCTCACCCTTTCTCTTAATTTTTTTTGTTCATGGTCCTTTATCCTTTGTGTCATGCTTCAACAAATGTCATACAACCGCGTCATCTCTTCTGGAGCAAACCTTTTCTAACCGGTTATGTTTCATTTTTCTTAATTGCAAGGACGCAATTCTTTTAAGGTGGATAGATTATGAGCACCCTAATTTTTATATAGGATTAGTTCAGTAATTAATAATATTTTTTTAATATTTATTCGATAATTTAAGTGAATTTTAGAAACCAACCACCATGGTTTTAAGAACTTGAGTGCAACACTAGGCTTTCCCTTCCAATAAACCTAGCAAGCTCGACTTAAACGAGTCAAATTAGGCTCATGCCATGACGGTCACTCACAAATTCGCAATCCCAGGCTTTGTTTTGGTCGCACAACTTTCGTGACACAATTACGAGAAAACGATGATTATTTAACTATTTTGTCGTGGCGTACGATTTTAACACGGCATCCCAATCCATTGCTTCAAACTAAATCCATGCTATGAGCCTAACTGGTCCTATTATGCACATGACACTCGAGTTATATTATTCGAACCCCCTGCATACTCCCAATTTAATATTAAGTAGAAAATAAAATTTATGGATTTATTTAATTAATTTAATATTCATTCATATTTTGTAAATACCTTTTGAATTGATATAGAATTTGGTTGTAAATTATTTGTTGGAGGAAATATAAATTTTGCAGAATTTTTCTAAGTGCCTAACTATTTTTGAAAATTTTATATATATAACTATTGAATAAATAAAATAAAAGAAAAGATAAAGAAATAAAATAAAACCCAAACCCAATAAACCCAAACCAATTAAACCCTCCCCCCATCCACGTACAGGAAGCCCCTATTTATATATATATATATATATATATATATATATATATATATATATATATATATATATCGACATACCTAAACCCTAACTTTCTTCCTCCAAACTCAAGCACTAACTCTACCCCTGCCCTTGCCGCCGACCGCGACCACTGTGCGCCGCCGCCTGACCACCGCTGGAGCCGCCGACCGCCACAGATCCCCCCCTCGTGCACACACGCGCAGCACCTTGCGCCCCCCCTTCGCACGGAGGTTCCGCCCTCCTTCTCGTCCGTTTCGTGCCCCGTCTTTGCTAGTATGTTCACAACCTAACTCTCTAGGATTTTCTTCAAGTGGAACGAATTTAGACACCCGAATTTGATCGAAAAATCGACCAAAAGTTGACCGAAAAACTGTTCGAAAACAGTTCAGAAATTTAGTCCAAGTACCCATGTTCATGTCCAATTTTCTACCATCTCATTAATTATTTTCAAAATATAATTGAAAGAACTTCTTCACAATATAACCAAGATTTTTACTGTTCTTTTAGTTTTTGTTAGTTTGCTTTAATGGTAAAATTATACTGGTTCCAAAACGACCAAAAATTTATTTTTAAAATACCCAAAATCTCCGATACGGGATGCGTTCCGCCAAACGAGGCAACTTTGTTGTGTGCGAGTTGCACCAAAAGGCACGTAATGTAAATACGAACATGTGGGCTTTCGTGAAACTTGATTTGGTTGTGCGTGCACACCGAAATCAACGCGTATCCGTCAAAAAGTACCATATCGACATATTCTGACACTCGCCATAACTACGTGTGTACTCGTCGATTCGTAACAAAACTTGTGCCATTCGATTCACAGCATTACGCTAGTCATGTGACCCAAGTTTGGTTCGATTATGAGAACGTTGACGAAATATCGTTTCATGGTCCCCACGGTTCCACATAACAGGCAATTTCGTGATCGACTCATCGAAATCCAGTTCTGGACATTCCGTTGGGTTCGTGCCATCGTTCTGGAATCGTAGACACTAAGTTTGGCCAATTTTGAGAACTTTATCTCCGTCATATTTTTTGGTGCGTAGTGGACCACATGTGGACCCTATTTTGACCCAAAACTGTCAATTTTGTCCATGTGTCCAAATTAGACTTATGGGCAGTCAATCCTAGCTATTTTAAGTATTCTGATAATATTGGTGATATTTGTTTCAGCATCCGGAGGTGTACGTGCATATTTACCTTTTCAGGAGCAGTTGACGGAGTTCAGAACTCAGGCAAGTGTACCTTGCCAAACCTACATAGATCATGTTATATTATTTGCTTGTGTTCTTCCCATATATATTTATTCTGTGTTGTACCTGTTCAACCTAGGACCGTGAGATATTTCTTAGCGTCCGAACAAGATTCGGGTGTCTACGTCGTACGCGGAGTCGTACAACGTCACCTAGAGAGTTTATTTCACGATCCTATTTTTACGTGATTATTTTACCAAGTATGCCATACCGTAAGACACTTGACACTATTTCATGTGACCTAATCTTTCTTGAGTTATTCATGGATTTTGTATAGGCTTACATGATTCGTGACATGAGACTTGCATATTATATGGATATTATTATAACTCGTTGTACTAGCTAGAGGTCATGATCTTGCGTGTTATGGACATAAGATATCGTGGACATGAGACATGAGGTTACATTGTGTGGGAAAAGACACACATGCTACCAGTTGATTATTTATATATATATACTACTGGAGGTGCCTTAGACTCTGTCTCAGACCTTTGGCACATATACTGGAGTTGTGATACTACTTGCTGCTATGGGCTCCCCGACACAGAACCTATAGTGGTCTCAGTCTGAGTACTAGTGATGCTCTCATTTGTATTTCACTTAGTTGGTTATATAGCTTGCCCTGAGGATCTGTTTATATTTACTTGTTGTATTTCATTTGGCTTGAGTGTTTATTGTACCTTGCTATATCCCCTGAGGACCTAGATCTGGATTATGTCCCTAAGTGTAGATGAGGAGAGCTATCCCGAGGTTTATGGGATAGGTGCTACTATTGGAGACGTACAGGTTGCAGAGGACGAGGTTGTTCCGGAGGACTTCTCTTGAGCACACAGTATTCTCACCATTCATTTATTTATGCGTAGTGTTCTTCGATATTTGGACTTGTAGTCACTTCTGGATATTGTACTTGGATTTATTTCCTTTCTATTTTAATGACAGGTTATTCCCCGTGACATTATTTATATTGCTTTGGTTGGACATATTATTTTATATTATTATGACTGAACTCTTTGTGATTTTGTTTCTTATTGTGGATGAGATTAGATATATAGATAGTGACAGGTATTTGTAGACCATTTTATATGTATTACAGTTTAAGTGCACTCTAACGGGTCCATTAAATTGGATTTGTCCATTGGAGTTATGTTGCTGACCATTTTATATGACCATACTGTATACTTTATGTGCGGCCAAAATAAGACCCGCACATAAAGCATACGACATGGTCATATAGACGCATCAACACATGTTCTAAATCATGCAGCAGAACGTACGCCAAGTGGCTAGGCATATATGTCACGACCCGCACCCGGAAATTCGGACACGAGTGCGTGGGTACGTCCAGCCTACGCCGCAGAATCGGCGGTAGTACGCTGTCTAGGTCAAATCCAAATTTACTAACTAGCTCATTCACAAATAACATAGGCGAGATAATAATGAGAATTGAAACTTTAAGATTGCAACTGAAAAGAAATGTGACAACAGATTCAAATATTTTAGTACAGCAATTCAGAATGAAATCGGGGACAAACCCGATTAATTAAGATAAGAATATAAATGAAAGATAGCTACTACTAGCTACTCTGCAGCAGGGGTCTCCTGGGTGGGTTCTGGCTCCTCATAGGTAACATCAGTCCCCTCATAGGGACCATAATAAGTAGGGGCAAGATCCTCATCATCGCCTAAATCAACAGATCCAGTCAGGAAAGGAGCAAAGTACACAGTGCACAACAAGGTTAAACTAAATATTTATGACAATTAAATATTTGCTATTATGTTGAGAAACAGCATAACAGAACATTATTATCTCAGAGTTAAACTGTAAACAGGAATATGAGAAACCGAAATAAATGAAACAGGAAATAAAACTACAACAGCCAGCAAGAAATATAACATGACCAGAAACTATCTGTGTGAACTTGTGTTTGTTTTTAGAATACATAGTTGGCATGTAGGGGTTTATAAGGCTAATCCGGCCGTCATGAACGGCTATTAAACAGGGGAAATCGAGATCCGGCTGAGGTACAGTCGTGTACCAACAACTATTAAACATGACAAGGGGAAGGGTAAACTACACGCCTTCTAGGTATTCTCCCACCCGACATAAAAACAAGACATGAACTCCAACATTCAAGACAGGAAATCCAGCATTTCTAACACTAGGTATAATCATCAAGGGTACATGTAAGGCAGAGAATTAATTATCACAATATATAAAGATTAACTTGAAGTGCAGGTACTTGCCTATTGTTTGGATCTGATTAATTTGGCTCTTGGGGAAAAATTCCAGAGATGAGTCCAAAAGCTGAAATAGACATTACCATCATGCTCAGAAGATGTCAAATAGCTAGAAACGCCTGTCCTTGGGTCCAATTTGGAGACAAGGGCAAAAACGATAATTTCGGGTCAAAACGGGGTCCGCCGGTGGGCCCGCTTTGCACCGAAAAACGTGTCCGGGTCAAAGGTCTCCAAATTCAGCAAACTTAGTGTCAACAGGTCAGGAACGCTGATACGAACCCAACGGAACTTCCAGATTTGGATTCCGATGAGCCGAACACAAAATCGCCCGTCGAGCGGGGCCTGTGGGGCCCACGACACGCGATTTCGTCAACGTTCTCAGAATCGAACCAAACTTGACCCACAGGACCAGCGTATCACTACGAGTCCGATGGCGCAAGTTTCGTCTCGATCCGACGTGTATGCACGAAGTTAGGGTGAATTACAGAAAAGGCGGATACGGGACGATGTCCGCGGATACGCGTTGATTCCGGTGTGCACGCACACCCGAATCAGCTTCCACGAAATCTCACACGTCCGTATCGACGATGCGCACGTATCTGTGAAGACCGCACGCGACCAAGTCATCCCGTTTGGCGGGGCGCACTCAGTTCCGGGGTGAAATAGGGTCTGGTTTTTCCTATTTTTGGATCGCGGGGTGCGATCACCACAGGACGCGATGCCCCGAACAGTTTGTCCGGACACCGAGAGGGTCATACAGGCTTCACAACGCAATTTGCGAAATCGAAAACAGAGCTACGAGCAAAAAGATACACGCACCTGAAGGGGATCCGAAAATCGGGTCTTCACCGTGTCCGTGTCGTGTCCGACACGGAATTTGGGAAAAATTAGGGTTAGGGTTTGGGGGCTGCTGGCCGACGGCGGGGACGGCGGAGACGGCGGCTAGGCCTCGCCGGAGGGAGGCGGTTCGGCCGGAGGCGGTCGAGGGCGGTGCGGCGGCGAGCTGGGGGCGGCCGGAGCTGCTGCCGTTACGGCCTGCTGCTACTGCCGGTGGAGAAGAAGAGGGAGGCGGAGGGGGAAGCTGCGGGCGGCGGCGATGTCGTCGGCGGTGGAGGGCGGCGCAGCCTAGGGCGGAGCCAGGGGGAGAGGGCGGCGGCGGAGTGGCGACTATGGCGGTGGAGGTCGATCGGGGGGGTTTATAAAGGGAGAGCGGGCGGCAGCGTGGGCCGAGGGAGGCGGCGGGCAGCGCGGGGCGGGGGCGCGTGGCCGCGGCAACGCGGAGGGCGGCCGGCGGGTCCGGTGGAAGACGCGGGGCCGGAGCGGGTCACGCGGGGGGGCTGGGTCACGGGTCGGGCGGGTCGGGTTCAGGCGGACCCGACCCGACCCGTTAGGGTTTGGGCTGGGCTGCGGCCCAACGGGCCAGAGTGCGGGCTGGGCTGGAATTAAAAGAAAAAAAAAAGTAATAATAATAATAATACTAATAATAAATAGTTAATTAAATAAATAAATAGTTTAAATAGTTTTTAGGTATTTAAAAATATGTCCGGGGTCCAATAAATTCCAGAAAAATTACCCTAAGTCTAGTTTTCCATTTTACACCCAAAAATATTATTTCCATAATATTTTAATATTGTTTATTAACAATTAAAAATTATTTAATAATTGAAAACCCTGATTTTAATTTCAGAAAATTCCAGAAAATTGTGAAAAATCCTAATTTTGATATTTTTTAAAAATCAGGGGCTTACAATCTACCCAACTTATAAAATTTCGTCCTCGAAATTTAAATTATGGCAGGGTTCTCTCTGTCCAAACTCACTTGATTACAGTCTAACAGGTTTCTCTCAGGTGGACAATGCGGTCGCTACCCAACTTAGAATTCTACCCATATATCCTCTAAGGCTGTACAACTAGTAAAGCTAGGTCCCAACTTAATAAATTATGGTATTGAATCTAAATACAAGTACACTACCTATGGTATTCCCTTAGTCAGAGAGGTTATCATCAATTCGACCGTCTGAGGGGTACATCTAGCACTCCAAATCAACTTATACCAAACACAGGACTTTGTCTTTTCGAAATAAGGGAAGACGAGGCTCAATAACAAAGATTTTAAGGGCGAGGTGGTAGAACAGAGGTATGGGGATCAAGGCGTTTAAGGAATTCTAATGGGAATTGTCAGGCGGTTTATGGATTGAGATTCTATTCTGGTAATCATTTTATTCGCATGCTCGTATTAGTACAGTTATGTAACTGATACGATATGCTCGGACGTATTTAGGGGCAAGCATACTAGTCAACTATATATCTCAATCCACATAAAGTAGTCGTGCGAAGTACGAATCAAAATGCACTAAGGTTGATCAGACCGTAGTACACTAATTCTGAGTAGACACTTGTATTAGTGGGGTTGATCAGGCCTCAATAATACAGGTGTCATGAACAAGCCTGATAAAGAGTAAGCTTGCAAAACTAGGCTATAAAATAGCAGCATCAGTTGAGTTCAGCAAAATTAAGTGCGCTAGATGATGATGAAAAGAGGTACAAATTTATTGAAGTTCACAAGACACAAAATAAGCACAATAGCAAAAGCCTCCAAAAATCTCTACATTTATCAAATTTAAAAGCATACTAGGATATTTAGCAAGTTCAAAAATTACTAGGTTGGGGCTGAGGTCACGAACCAACAGGCACGAAAATAATACTAGGAAAAAGGTATCTATGAATCACTTACGCGCATTAGCTGCTTCCAAAGTCTGCACGTTCTCCACGATCATCACGTAAGCTTGTCCGCGTCCTGGAGCAGTGGGGCAGTCCCTCACTTGATGTTCTGTTGATCCACAATATAGACAGGCACCCAGTCTCTTCCTACAAACTTGCCAGGTGTGACCTTGTTTTTGGCAAAAGTTACAAGCAGCAGCTTGTTGGTTCTGTCCTTGAGCCTGGTGTTGGGGTGCTGGAGCTCGAGGGAGAGGACGCTGAGTTTGCTGCGGGGCCCTCTGTTGTTGTTGTTGTTGAAAAGGGCGTTTGTTGGGTCCCGCATTTCCGGTATCTCTTTCTCGCTTTAGCTTATGCCCCATGTCTCTCTCAACGCCTTGTGCCACGCTCAAGATTTCCTCATAGGTGCGAGCTCGGCTGGTGGTGACAGCAAGGCGAATATCCGGAGACAGCCCCTTCTTGAATCTACGGGCTCTGTCCTCCGGGGTACGAACCATGTACTCCGCAAAGTGGCTTAACCTGCTAAATTCAGCAGTATACTCATCAACAGTCAGGTTACCTTGTTCCAGTCTCTCGAATTGGCTTTCGAGAGCTTCCCGAGCCACTTTGGGGTAAAATTTCTCCTTGAATAGCCTCTTAAAATCTTCCCAGGTGAGGTCAGGAGCAGATAGTTGGGGTTCATCTCTGAACCAGGTCCGAGCTATGTCGAACAGTTGCAGGCTTGCGGACTCCACTTTAAGATCATCAGGAACCCGAGCAGTCTTCAGGAGTCTCTCGACATTCTCTATCCACTCATCGGCATAGAGAATGCCCTCAGTTCCGTAGAATTCCAGGGGTCTAAGGTTCTTAAAGTCCTTGGCACTTCCTGGCCTCTTTTGTGGTGACTCCCGGGTCCGAAGAGCTTCTGAAAGGCTGGTCTGTAGCAGGGCAGTTTGTTCCTTCTGGGATTCCACTAGTCCCTGGAACACTCCAAGTAGATGTGCCCCATCCAGAGTAACTGCTGGAATAGATGGAGGCGGCGGGAGTGCAAGAGTCTCGGGCACATTCTGCTCAGCTGGTTCTGATGTGCCTCCTACTGTATTCCTGGTCTGGACCATTCTGAAAGATTAAGGGATAGGAAGATCAGAATAGAATACTTGGAAATCAAAGGCGATAGGAAAATTGAGCAGAAATGATATCAAGATTTGAAATAAGGACCATATACTGTGAATGAACTTTTCCTAGAATCCTCAATCTTATTCCATACCCTGTCCTAGGGTATTACCCTATTAAGGATAGGACCTGCATGGGCCACCATAAAATCGTGTCACGACCCGCACCCGGAAATTCGGGCACGAGTGCGTGGGTACGTCCAGCCTACGCCGCAGAATCGGCGGTAGTACGCTGTCTAGGTCAAATCCAAATTTACTAACTAGCTCATTCACAAATAACATATGCGATATAATAATGAGAATTGAAACTTTAAGATTGCAACTGAAAAGAAATGTGACAACAGATTCAAATGTTTTAGTACAGCAATTCAGAATAAAATCGGGGACAAACCCGATTAATTAAGATAAGAATATAAATGAAAGATAGCTACTACTAGCTACTCTGCAGCAGGGGTCTCCTGGGTGGGTTCTGGCTCCTCATAGGTAACATCAGTCCCCTCATAGGGACCATAATAAGTAGGGGCAAGATCCTCATCATCGCCTAAATCAACAGATCCAGTCAGGAAAGGAGCAAAGTACACAGTGCACAACAAGGTTAAACTAAATATTTATGACAATTAAATATTTGCTATTATGTTGAGAAACAGCATAACAGAACATTATTATCTCAGAGTTAAACTGTAAACAGGAATATGAGAAACCGAAATAAATGAAACAGGAAATGAAACTACAACAGCCAGCAAGAAATATAACATGACCAGAAACTATCTGTGTGAACTTGTGTTTGTTTTTAGAATACATAGTTGGCATGTAGGGGTTTATAAGGCTAATCCGGCCGTCATGAACGGCTATTAAACAGGGAAAATCGAGATCTGGCTGAGGTACAGTCATGTACCAACAGCTATTAAACATGACAAGGGGAAGGGTAAACTACATGCCTTCTAGGTATTCTCTCACCCGACATGAAAATAAGACATGAACTCCAACATTCAAGACAGGAAATCCAGCATTTCTAACACTAGGTGTAATCATCAAGGGTACATGTAAGGCAGGAAATTAATTATCATAATATATAAAGATTAACTTGAAGTGCAGGTACTTGCCTGTTGTTTGGATCTGATTAATTTGGCTCTTGGGGAAAAATTCCAGAGATGAGTCTAAAAGCTGAAATAGACATTACCATCATGCTCAGAAGATGTCAAATAGCAAGAAACGCCTGTCCTTGGGTCCAATTTGGAGACAAGGGCAAAAACGATAATTTCGGGTCAAAACGGGGTCCGCCGGTGGGCCCGCTTTGCACCGAAAAACGTGTCCGGGTCAAAGGTCTCCAAATTCAGCAAACTTAGTGTCAACAGGTCAGGAACGCTGATACAAACCCAACGGAACTTCCAGATTTGGATTCCGATGAGCCGAACACAAAATCGCCCGTCGAGCGGGGCCTGTGGGGCCCAGGACACGCGATTTCGTCAACGTTCTCAGAATCGAACCAAACTTGACCCACAGGACCAGCGTATCGCTACGAGTCTGATGGCGCAAGTTTCTTCTCGATCCGACGTGTGTGCACGAAGTTAGGGTAAATTACAGAAAAGGCTGATACGGGGCGATGTCCGCGGATACGCGTTGATTTCGGTGTGCACGCACACCCGAATCAGCTTCCACAAAATCTCACACGTCCGTATCGACGATGCACACGTATCTGTGAAGACCGCACGCGACCAAGTCGTCCCGTTTGGCGGGGCGCACTCAGTTCCGGGGTGAAACAGGGTCTGGTTTTTCCTGTTTTTGGATCGCGGGGTGCGATCACCATAGGACGCGATGCCCCGAACAGTTTGTCCGGACACCGAGAGGGTCATACAGGCTTCACAACGCAATTTGCAGAATCGAAAACAGAGCTACGAGCAAAAAGATACACGCACCTGAAGGGGATCCAAAAATCGGGTCTTCACCGTGTCCGTGTCGTGTCCGACACGGAATTTGGGAAAAATTAGGGTTAGGGTTTGGGGGCTGCTGGCCGACGGCGGGGACGGCGGAGACGGCGGCTAGGCCTCGCCGGAGGGAGGCGGTTCGGCCGGAGGCGGTCGAGGGCGGTGCGGCGGCGAGCTGGGGGCGGCCGGAGCTGCTGCCGTTGCGGCCTGCTGCTACTGCCGGTGGAGAAGAAGAGGGAGGCGGAGGGGGAAGCTGCGGGCGGCGGCGATGTCGTCGTCGGTGGAGGGCGGCGCAGCCTAGGGCGGAGCCAGGGGGAGAGGGCGGCGGCGGAGTGGCGGCTATGGCGGTGGAGGTCGATCGGGGGGGGTTAATAAAGGGAGAGCGGGCGGCAGCGTGGGCCGAGGGAGGCGGCGGGCAGCTCGGGGCGGGGGCGCGTGGCCGCGGCAGCGCGGAGGGCGGCCAGCGGGTCCGGCGGAAGACGCGGGGCCGGAGCGGGTCACGCGGGGGGGGGGGGGCTGGGTCACGGGTCGGGCGGGTCGGGTCGGGTTCAGGCGGACCCGACCCGACCCGTTAGGGTTTGGGCTGGGCTGCGGCCCAACGGGCCAGAGTGCGGGCTGGGCTGGAATTAAAAGAAAAAAAAAGTAATAATAATAATAATACTAATAATAAATAGTTAATTAAATAAATAAATAGTTTAAATAGTTTTTAGGTATTTAAAAATATTTCCGGGGTCCAATAAATTCCAGAAAAATTACCCTAAGTCTAGTTTTCCATTTTACACCCAAAAATATTATTTCCATAATATTTTAATATTGTTTATTAACAATTAAAAATTATTTAATAATTGAAAACCCTGATTTTAATTTCAGAAAATTCCCAAAAAATTCCAGAAAATTGTGAAAAATCCTAATTTTAATATTTTTTAAAAATCAGGGGCTTACAATATATACCTCTCCTCTGCCAAAACTTACCCTTGAGGGGCACTTGAGTGTCCTCGTGGAAAGAGAAAGAATCCTTTTGGGCATCAGGTGCGGAAGCTGGGCGCTTCCCCTTGTCGAGCTTCTTCGCGGCGGAAGCAGAGGATGAAGCTTTGGGGGCCATGGCAAAATGAGCAAGTGCGGTGGAAGGAATACAAGGTTGAAGAAGTGGGAAGAGGAGAGTTCTCTCTCACCAGTGAAGCCCCTATTTATAGGAGATGAAGGTGACCCTTCATCTCTCGTGCCATGCTGGCAGCCCTAACAAAATGACAACCTCTCATCCCACACTAGGAGATGGTAGAGGATCCCAAAGGAGATCCACTTAAGGAAAAAGACAAATCCGTCAGTTAATGATGATTGGACAGCTTGTAAGTGCTCGCCCATACGGTCCAACGCCCATGCGGCTCAACGTCCATGTGATCCAATGCCCATGCGACCTTCCAGCCATGCGGCCAAAAGTTCTTCTTCCTCTATGCTTCTTATTCAAAGTATTCCAAACTTATGAGTTTGAAAACTTTGAAGGGGAGCTTGTAGAGGTATGAAAAATATGCATCCATGCGCCCCTGCACCCCAAAACAAAAACTCAGAAGAGATCAGGCCGCCGAGTCTCCCTGTGTCCTAAAAAGATGACATACATGTGTCCCTAATCACTGAAAGCATCTTGGCCGCAGAAGGACCAAACGTGGCATCCCGTCAGCAGGATAGTCTCTGACACAAAATCTCGATGAAAATAATTTGTCTGATTGCCTCAACAGACGTGAACACACTAAACGACATAAGTCTCACGTCAGCACAGAACTTCGCTCTCGATGGATGTACACTGCCGCGTGTACAACACGACTGACCCCATGCGGTCCTAAGTTTCTCTGGCCCCATCCAGAATCCATGTGTCCTATTTATCTCTGGCCCCATGTGTCCCATGCATCTTTGGTCCCATGCGTCCCAGACTACATACGGTCTCGTGCATCTCTAGCCCCATGCGTCCCAGACTCCATGTGTCTCGTGCGTCTCTGGCCCCATGATCTCAGACTCTATGCGGTCTCGTGCGTCTCTAGCCCCATGCATCCCAGACTCCATGCAGTCCGTGCATCTATGGCTCAACGCGTCCCAGACTCCATGCGTCCCATACGTCTCGGTCCATATGGGTTTCAGACTCCATGAAAACCAAATCTTGCTATTACGACAGAGTGATTCTCTCCAACCAAGTGTGGACTATGTGTCAAGCTGACCAAGTCACGCCCACAAAGGACGAGAACTACCCAGATCTTCAGCAACCAAAAATTCCAACGAGCGCCTACGTGGCAGCTCGGCCTGCTCACGGTTACAGCTGCTCCATATCAAGAAGGGGAACGTGGCACCCTCCAGCATCCATGTGTCCCATCATATGCGTGCTTAGGGATGACTATAAATAGCAGGGTACCACACCCATACAAGAGGTTGGATGGCCATCTGCGAATATACACTCGAGCAAGAGAAAAAAGCTTTCGCATCGGATCGTCCATGGAGTAAAGAGAGTTTCTACACTCCTAACCCTCTATCGTTACCCCCAGAACACAAAATTTGTACTTAGATTGTCTGTTTAGGGCTCCTCTTTGTAATCTCTTTAGTTTGTTCAATTAAATAAAGTTTCTTTCCAAACATTCATATTTAATGGCAAACATCGCCTACCATCATCCGGCTGAGATAATAGATGGCCTGCTCGTAGCCTGTATCACTATTCTGGGCTAATGGATCGTCGAGGGAGTGATCCATCACGTGCACATAAAGCATAAAAGGCTTCCTCGAGACTGGGGCTACCAATACTTGAGGGTTTGATAGGCATTCCTTAATGTCGTTAAACGTGCATTGGCATTCTTCATTCCAGACAAAGGAGATACCTTTCTTCATGAGCTGGGTGAATAGCTGACAACGTCCAGAGAGGTTTGATATGAACCTCATGATGTATGCCAGCCTCCCTTGAAGGCCACGGAGCTCTTGAAGGTTTCTTGGCCGGTTCATCTCAAGGATTGCTTTAGTTTTGTCGGGGTCTATGTGAATATCCTGAGAAGTGATGATAAAGCCCATGAATTTGCCGCTGGAGACTCCAAGAAAGTATTTGGTAGGGTTTATCTTGAACTTGTGCTTACGCATGAGGTCAAATACTATCTTCAGGTCCCTGAGGTGATCACCTTTGGAGTGACTTTTGACGATGATATCATCGACGTAACACTCGACCGTCTTACGTAGATGCTCACGAAAGATGGTGCTCATAGCTCGCTGGTATGTAGCATCTATATTCTTTAAACTGAAGGGCATGATTGTGTAGCAGTACACTCTTATCGGCGTTCGGAATGAATTATGCTTTTGATCTTCGGGGGACATCTTTATCTGATTGTAGCCTGAGAATCCATCCATAAAGGACATGCGCTCGAAGCCGCAAGTATTGTCGATCATTATATCTGTGATCGAAATAGAGAATTTGTCTTTGGGGCAGGCCACATTTAGATCACGGAAGTCAACACAGATCTGAATCTTGCCATTCTTTTTGACGACGAACACGATGTTGGCTACCCAGTCTAGGTGTTGATCTTCACGGATGAAGCTATTAGCTATCAGTTTGTTAACTTCAGCTTCGATGGCATTCATAATGTCCGGCCGAAATCGCTATTGATGTTGCTTGACAGGCTTAGTGTTAGGCAAGATGTTAAGCTTGTGGACCATAATTTGGGGGTCCAATCCTGGCATGTCTTCATAGCTCCAGGCAAAGGCATCAGTGTATTCCCTGACGAGCTGTAGCAGGGATTTCCGATCCTCATTAGTCAGACTTTTGCTGATGAAGATAGGTTTGGAGGAGGATTCGTCGCCCATATTGACTTGTACGACTTCGTCCTCGGTAGGAGGTTCTCGTTGTTCGAACCGCATCTCCCATTGTGCGTCTAGGCGTTGGACCCAGGGTTTTACTTCAACGAGTTCCGGTAGATTTTTGTCGTCTTCCTCCGGGTCAGGTGACTCCATGTTGGCAGATAACGTTTGCTTGAGCATCTCTCTGATACTGATGTCGGAGTCCCATGCGGAAGATTGCGAAGAGTGAGAGTGCACCTCGTCTCCTTCATCTGAACCCTCGGGGGTTGTGGGAGGCTTTACATACCCCAAGCCATGCTTGGTCTTATGGTATTAGTCCTCAGATTTGCCTGTAGGAGCAGGTAGATGCAGAGGCAGCCTTCGGCCTTTGCCATAGTTTAATCCATTAGTGGCCTTCAGATCGTACCCCATCTTCTGGATAAGGTGCTTGGCTTGAGAGCTATACCGGTGGAGTGACATTTTGCAGCTCTCGGGATTTAGATCCAGTTCTTCGGGGATGAAGGATCGCGGGCCTTCTACATTGTAAGACCCCTAATTTTGAAAACCGTATTAATTATTTAATTAGTTATTTAATTTATTCATAGTATTTATTAGCTCATTAGTAGAAATAGAATTTATTTAATTTTTATTTTTAGGTAATTGTGCATTTAGAGTTTTTATGGAGCAATTATAGTTTTACCCTAATTATTTCCATGTAGGTGACCTTGTGAACAATTGATAGATTTATTTTATGCACTAAAATAAATTTCTCGAATTATATATATATATATATATATATATATATATATATATATATATATATATATATATATATATATATATATAAAGTTATTAATAGTAATGAAAAAGAAAATAGAAAGAAAGAAAAGAATAAAAGAAAAAGAAAAGAGAAAGAAAAAGAAAACCTAAATGAATATCTAAACCCTAAACCCATACCTACCCTACCCGCTACCCGCAAACCCGTTAGTAACTAAAACAACAACAGCAACGGATTCACCCCCCCCCCCCTCCGCGAGTGGATTCACCCTCCCGCCGCTTCTCTCTCTCTATATACATCTCAACACCTAAAAACCCTAACCCTAATCTCTAAACTCCACCCCCTCGACCGTGCCGCCAAGACACCACCGCTGCACAGCCGCCTGGACCACCGGAGCCGCCGCCGTGACCACCCCCGCGCGTCCAAGTCGCCATTCGAATCGCACGCGAGACAATAATTGAACTGCAACGAACCCCAGTTCGCACCTCGTTTCCCGTGCCCTCGCTCAAGCAAACTCGACCCTGTCTTCACCGGTATGATCCCGACCTATCCTTCTTCCAATCCCGTAGATTAGTTTTCATCGTGCAGTACGCAAATCTAGGTAAAAATTGATGCCAAGTCGAGGAAAACCCCTGATATTTAATCTTAGAAAATTTGTTGCAACCACCCCTGTTACGGACTCGTATCTCCCACCACAGAGATTTGAAATTAGTTTTTCTTCTTGCTATGCGAAGACCACCTAACCTAGATTATTTTATGTTAATTATATTATTTTATTTGATATTGTATGCAGAATTGAATTTGGACGAAAACCCATAAAAATCTGCTTTTTGAAACACAAAAATTTGTGATACGGAGCACGCCCCGCCAAACGGGACTGCCCCGTCATGTACCAAGTGTACCGAAAGGTGCGCACGGTATACCCAGACGTGTGTGCTTTCACGAAAACTGATTTGGACGCGTGTGCGCGTCAAAATTACCCCGTATCCGCGAAAAGTCTCCGTATCGCGACTTTTGCAAAACATCGTACCATTTAGTGTACGCTCATCAGAACACAACAAAACTTGCGCCATTGAATTCATGGTATTACGCTGGTCCTGTGACCCAAGTTTCACATAATTCTGAGATAGTTGACCAAGCTGCCTATTTGTGGGCCCCACGGTTGACTTTTTGGACGAATTTGTGTTCGGCTCACCGAAATCCAAAAAATGGACGTATCGTTGAGTTCGTATTGACGTTTAGAATTGGTTTGACCTATAATTTGTCCTATTTAGAGACCTTTACCCCTGGCACGCTTTTTGGTGCAAGGTGGCCCACATGTGTAGCCCGCTTTGACCCGAAATTACCGTTTTGCCCCTGTGTCCAAATTGGACGAAAGGGTAGTGCATTCTAACTATCTCGCTTATTCTGAGAACGTTGGTGATGTTTATTTCAGTATCCAGAGACGTTCATTCTGAGACCGTAGCTTCTGATCTTGTGTGCTTGACTCCAAGGCGTCACACTTTGCAGCTCCCTTGCCAGGCAAGTATACCTTGCCTTGTTGTACTATTTAAATTTTGTTATTAGTTGCATGTTTATATTATATAATTATGCTCGTCCGAGGGAGACTCAGGTGCAGTCAACGAAGGCGTTGACGTTAGGAGTTGTGTTTGACCTAGTGTCTAGTAGACCCACCTAAAGTTGTGGAGTTATCGGTATGACTCCCCAGGCCTTGACACATTTCTTACACGTGTTGTGAGTCTCATGTAGGGCACGGACTTGCGTATGCAGTTGGCCACCTGTACGTGTAGGTCGTGCGACGGATAGGGTATAACTACTAATAGTGATGCATGTTAGAAGACTTAGCAGTTATTAATAGTCGGAGCATAGGCTATTGTAATACGAAGGTCCAATACTTGTCCTTGTTTGGTTGTAAGGTTGGACTATTGTTCTAACAATAGACTATGAGCCAGAGTTACGGCACCGATACTTGCACTCCGTCTCGGCGTAGTAGCTACAGCGTGTTGTGGATACAACATGCATAGATCATTGGGCGGGGAGGACGACTAGTAGGCGTATGGGACACCCACTTTCTTTACAATGATGCCACACTCGACGGAGTGATATGGACGATATATACTACACTGATGCCATATTCTTCGGAGCAATATGGACAATATATACTACACGGATGCCACGTTCTTCGGAGCGATATGGACGATATACTATACATATGCCATGCTCTTTGGAGCTGGATGTTATTATATTACAGAGCGTCCTCCTATGGGGGCATATGTGGCATATACTAGCCAGTTGTCACGATTGGTGAATTACGTCAGCATATGTCTAGCCTACACTTTCCATACACTCAAAGTTGTCCTCAAATTGCATTCACTTAGATGGTTAGCGCACCCCTTTTATTTATTCAGTATTTACTTTATGGCATGCTTCTATGTATCTTGTTATATCCCTCTGGGGACCTGGTCCCTTTCCAAGTGTAGCTGTTCATGAGTATTCACAGGAGCGCAGATCGGGACTGGTTATTTATATTTCGAGGAGGTCTTCTCTTCGAGCCTCGTGATTATTAGTTGTTGTACATTATTTTGTTTATCTTATATTCTAGTTCGGCGGTGGATTTGTTTTCATCCGACTGTCATCTTTAGATACTTCATATTGAGATCTAGTTTCATAGATATTGGTTATTTATTTCTATTTGATTTCAGTGGATGAGATTTAGTTATGCCCTGTAACTTGTGATAAATATTTACCACTTGTGAATTAATGTTCATAATACAGCGTACGCATGTGTTATAGTTTCCATACATTAGAGTTGTCATATACATGCGGCTGGCATGCTTACGTGTCCTAGTCCTACATATTTTGGGACTGGGGCGTGACAACATTGCCGAAGATGATGAGTCTGTCTCCCCTCTTCCTATTTGGGACTAGGAGAAGTGCATATTGTGCTTATATAAACATTTTTCCGCTCTCGGGCTTGAGAGTTTTGCTGGGGCAACTGATAGGTTGATAGCTCAGAGGTAAATATGAACATGACTAGCGTCTAACATGATTGGTTTGAGTGGTCACTGCGGGAGTGTGCAAGTGGACCTGACGACTGCTCCGTAGGGGAGACTTTGAGGATCCATTATCTTTTGCACATTTATGACTCCTGAATACAAATAATGGCTTAATAACGATGATTCGTGTAGGAGAAGTGCATAGTGCTTATACACTTGTTGGGGCTAAAAAATGTAGGCACTGCACATTATGCAATTGCTGGAGAAATTCGTCTCTGATTAGCAAGCCTTCGTTAGACTTTGCGAGCATGTATGCACTGTTGAATCAAAAAAACACTGTCCTCGATGTCTTTGATAGAAGGTTGGATCGAGAAAATATTGTCCTTGATGTCCGTCTTGTCAACCATGGCCGGGAGCTTATGATTTTAGA
This sequence comes from Iris macrosiphon, assembly GCA_036927795.1. NCBI lineage: Eukaryota > Viridiplantae > Streptophyta > Magnoliopsida > Asparagales > Iridaceae > Iris > Iris macrosiphon. The sequence goes on along the minus strand of JAYESA010000020.1, from coordinate 31,221,587 downwards.
ACTCTAGCCCTACAGGTTTATTGTCTTATCAGAGTGATGGAACGTACTAGCATCTCCATATCCTAGTCCTCTACGAGTGTTGTTGTAATAAATGTTGGATTGTAAAGGAATACGTCGTCCCTTACCAAAGTTCAGACCTTCAGCTTTTTGGAGGTCATAGCCCATCTTCTGCATGAGACGAAGTGATTGTTGGTTGTAATGATGGAACTGTTGCAGCTCATCATTTGTTGCATTAAATACTATTGATGACTTAGCTTGTGCAGAATAAGAAGCTCTGTGCATGGGAACACTGCCATGTATACACGAGAGAGTTGGCTATATTGTGCGCGTAAGAATACTATCGCGTGCACACGATTGTCTACTACGTCGAGGACCCCCGCTTGCCGCATGTTTTTGTATATCGCGCAGGGGAACACTGTCTATCATGTACCATTACTGATGAGTCATGCGAGACTTGGCTCTTGTACACAGGAAGATTTGTTGAGCTATGCTAAGCATCCGAAGTCTACAATTTATGTTTTCTGAGGAAATGATCATAAGGCCCGGCCTGCATTGCTTTCTCCTTGACCTGGTCGTTGAAGGTGCTTTGACGTCAGGAGCTTCGTAATCTCGCTGGTAGTCAAGGCCCGACCAGGTTGCCCCTGCCCAGGCCTTCTCAGTGGTGGGAGAAACCATGTGGCAGGACTTGGTTTTTTGTGTTTTAGGCCTGACGACGGAAGGCGCTGCTTGTTGCGTCAAGTCTGGGACAAGATCCGGGTGGATCCACATGATCTCGCCCTAAGGTGTAGTAAGAGGTATCATCCCGAATGCTTGGTTGCGAGCTGGTGGAAGATTGACTACCTCCATTGTTGCCCTCGGGATCGGTATGACTCCGTCCTAGACTTCCGTCGTAGAAAAGTTACCAAACTGGAGGGACACCATGTTGGAGGCAACTGTCTTGTCATTGAAGTCCAAGGTAAGGGTCTTGGTGTCAAGCAGGCGTTGGATGTATCGCTAGAGGGTGTAGCAGTCCTTCTTTGCATGGTGGACATAGCGATGGTAGTGGCAGTATTTTGGATTATTCATCTCGGTTGTCCCTATAGGGCATTTGACTTCGGGGAGCCAAAGCTTGCCACCCTTCATCAACACATCAAAGATGGGCATGACGTCATTATCTTCGAAGGAGTAAGTCTCCTGGGGATTTAGAACCTCATCGGGCTTTTGCTCAGGCTTCTTGGTTAAGTTGGCCACCAGGGCCTGCTTCCCTTTTTCCTCGCGGCTGTTGTTGCCGCTATTGTTATTGTTGGGATGTTTTCTCCTGTCATCTGCCACAGGGATCTGTATTCCCAGGAACCGGGCATCTTTAACCTTTTTTCAGCATCAACTGCATTGATGATGAACGATGTCCAATCTTTTGATTGATTGCCCCCATCCAGAGGCTGATCGCCGGAAGTAGGTTCCTGCGGTACATGTCCATGAGTGTGGACTCAGGATTGCCTAGAGGCAACCTCAGTGCTGCTTGGAGGAAACACTTGATGTAATTTTGGTCGAGCTTCCTTTTCCCTTGGGTGACATCCATAAGGAAAGACATCGTCATGTCGCTTCCGCCATCATAGAATCTCTTGAGAAAAAGATACTTGAAGTCGTCAAACGACGAGATATAGTTATCTTGTAGGCTGCAAAACTAGTCGAATGCGACCCCAGACAATATCCCCATAAAGAGCTTGGTAAGGAGTGCGTCACTACGAGGTAGGTACCCCATTGCAGTCTCGAAATAGCTCATGTGTTGACGGAGAGAAATCTTCTCGTTGAATGGGTTCAGGTTGAAGGGCTTGTACTTTAGCTGGTATGGGATACCCCTCCACTCGCAGGGTACGGTTGTCGTATCCCGAGCTCGCGCAGTGAATCCTGGTGCCCATAGAATCTAGGCGAGCCCGGAGTTCCCAGATTTCCCTCATTGCGTCTTTGGCTTCATCTTCCGTGGAAGGGGCAGATGAACATGGCAAAGGGTGGTTTCCGCCTACGGGCAGAGCGATTGCGTTAGAATCCTAATTGGTCCCTGGGTCCAAGCTTGCTTGTCCTGAGGCCCTCGCTGGTTGGGAGGATACACTTGCCTTGATGTCTAGCATAGCTTGGGTCAAGGATTGCATTAATTCGCTCATGGTCTGCATCATAGCCTCGAGGGCCTTGAGGCACTGTCGATCACTAGGGCCTTTATGCTCGTCCCCCGCAATGTATGTCGTTCTTGTATGAGGAGAGACAGACGAGACAGTAGTCGTAGCACTTTCTGCTTTGGAATCTTGCAACGAATAATTGTCGGGGAAGGTTGGCAGTGTCACGCCATGTTCGGACTCGGAGGGAGTACTACCCCCAGCGTAGGAGGCTGCGTCTTCTCTCCGAGGGTGGCTACCCCAAGGGACTTCAGCATCCGTTCCTTGGGAATCCTCATCTCCTTGGAATGAAGGGTTATCGTATAGCTCCGGGGGATTACTACCCCCAGCTTGTGTAACCCCCAGGGGTTCTGAGGAAGAGCTACCCTTAGCAGCTAATAGCTTCTTGTTCGAGTGGGTGCCCTGGAAAACTCCTTTTGCAGGTCCCGTTACTGGTCCTCCTGGTAATCGCCTTCTCAATGCACTCGTTAAGATTGACGGACTGGAGGTGCTGGACTTCTTTTCTCCCAAGGTGGAAGGGCCTTTTTGAGCTGAGTAACATGAAGCAAATGGTATCTCATCCTCCTCGGGTGTTTGCACCTGATCCTTGGAATTTTGCCGGATAGGTGCCGTCGGGTGCAGTCGTTGGAATGTCGATTGTCTGCTTGTAGGTACTGCCACTTTGTTGCACCAACAGTTGATAATAATTTTACCACATTGATGTCTTGGGGAGGACGATTCACCTCCAATAGCTGCCTCCCACGCCTTGTGCTTGTGATTAATCATATTGTGTAAGTCAGACTAGGGCTGACTCACCTTTGCACCCTTTTCGTAAGCACGAGTAGACCGAGCGCATGGGTGCGTGGGCATTTTTTTGCTCCCTGATCTGGAGTTCGTACAAGAACACTCCTCAGATCGTCAGTAGAAGATTTTGAGACGGGTCATGTTTATTTGCCGCTGAGGGATGGATGCACGGGTTTGTCTTATATAGCTTTCCATCAGGGGCCCACGTAATAGTTAGCGGTGCCCTCCAATGGTCAACCGAATGGACAGTTGCTTGAGCATGGCGAGCTCGTACTGCCCTAAACTTCTTCAACTTGGCACCTGTAGGCGCATAGTACGAAGAGTCCAAGTTTGGGTTTTCACCACTCTCAACATGGCGCATAGGGTCAGCGCTGCGTAAGATTCGATCGAAAACAAAGATTCGACCACTGTGCTGGCCGCATGCGGCAGTGAACCGATGCTGCATATTCAGTCTTATGCAGCCTCCTCTTAGACCGCATGGAATTACATCAAGACCCGAACGTCTGGCATCGTAGTATTTTCCTCTGTCAGAGTTCGAGTGCTGAGCGTCTTCTACGGAAGACGTAGAAGCCGCATGGAAAGTCTGGGTGGACGCTTGACGAGCGTCCTCAACAACATGGAGAGAGGCAGGGAGCGCATGCTCCGCAGTTGGGTGAGGCACAACGGCCTTTGCTACCCACGTCATGCGGGTCTTCTTGGGCTTTGCTTGCCTTAGAGAAGGACTCACGATGTCCCCGGAGAGCATGTCCTCGAAGGCTTGCTGGTCGAAGGGGACCACCAGAATCCTTTGAGTGGACTAGAGCTTGGCTGCGTCGGATTGTTCCACAACTTTCTCATCGGATTATTCCCCAGCAGAGTCGTCATCTTGTTCGCCATTAAATTTGAAAGTTCTAAAATGATCTTGATTTAATCAACAAACGAAAGAAGGTACAAAGTGGTCCTGGATAGACAATCTAAGTACAATATTTTTTTAATTTTGGGGTATGATGATGGACAAGGAGTGCTATGGAGTCTTCTTTACTCCGTGGACGATCTGATGCAGGGTGAGGAAGATCTTCTCTCTCTCTCTTGAATGTCAGTTCACAGATAGCCAACCTCTTGAATAGGTGTGATACCCTGCCATTTATAGCCGCCATGTTGACGTGCTATGGGTGCCGTATATACTTATGCTTAGTAGCCGCTGAAGGACCATGAGGCAACTCTAGAGGGGGATGAATAGAGTGCATCATAATAATCTATCCAATTTAAGATTATCAGAATGAAGGAAGTTGCTAACTAACAGTGTATATAAAGACAGTAAAGTAAGGCAGTCAAGTAGAGAGAGAAATCAAACGCAAACACCAATATGTATATTGGTTTCCCTCTGAGAGGACTAGTCCAGTCCCGAGAACTCAAGCTCAGAGTTTTATCCACTATAATCACCAATAGTGAATCACAAGCTTCGATCCGAAGGCTTGCCACTTCTTTACACCACGAGGTTTGATCCGAAGTCTCGCAACTTCACAGCTTAGAGAGAAAGAGAGTAACTGATGGAACAAAGCTCTTTACAACTCTGAAAATTTCTAGACCGAGATCGCACTTGGCACTAGGAAGGCTAGGGAGTTGCTCTTTGAGATAAAAACGTTAAGGCTTTAGAGGTTTGCTCATAATAAGATAGAAGACTTAAGAATGATTGAGTGAGTAAGAATGAAGAATTTCAATCCTATTTATAGGGTGTAGACAAACAGAATTTGGTCAGAATTCGAATGGGGTTTAATTTAAATTTCCAACCGTTGGGCCAAGAAATCAGGAGCTATTGAACTTGTTAATTTTATACCAAAAGGGTAACCGAGTTCGGCCCGAGTTCGGTCTTTTAGTATGGTAGAATTTGTAAATAAATGTTGCCTGATTTGGTGGATAGGTTTTTTGATTTATTTGAGTAGACTAGGTATCTGGGTATAGGTACTTGGAATTTGTCAGTACGACTCAGCTTACATCATTCCTAGACTCAAATAAATAAAAGATTATATTTGAATAGACGTAATATAGACGACATGTAAAAGCAGTTTTAAGGCTTCAAATTGTGATATATCAATGCATGGTTTAGTTAACTATCAAAATCAAGTTGACTGAGACTGGATGGGCCAACAATCTCCCCCATTTTGATAATTGACAAACTATGAATGATACTGCAAGGCTCCTCCGTAACTGTGGAGCAGTTGATATGCTAAAGACAACGTCTGTCAAGTATCGTCTTGTATGCTTGTATCATGTATGTCTTTCTCCCCCGTTGTCATTAGATCGAAATGGCATGCTCCCCCGAAATTGGTGAGATGATAACAAAAATAAGAGAGCAAAGTGTATACAGGATAATATATAATGACAAAATAAAAATTATATTTAAACTTTTATTCTTTTGAAAGAAAACATACAAAAGTGAATGTGTAGTGAAAACATCATATAGAGCATCTAAAAGTAAACTTTTAAACATTTAAATCCATTGAGTAACTAGTTGTCATGTTCATCATCTTCATCATCCGGTTCAACTATTCTGTTTGGATCAAAGAAGGCATCATCTGGATCCAAATGTCGCTGAACATAAGGGTGATCAATACAAAATTCTTGTTGATTCGAATTTCGGAGAATCGGAAAAGGTCCGGCTGGGTGCTTCGATAGGGTGTACTGGATGTCTATCAAAGTATTGCCAAGAGCCTGAGTCTGACGAGTTTTGCGATGATCAGTAGCACGATTGCGTATATCTTCTTGGTGGAAGCGATCATGTAACAGATCGAAAATAGACTCTAAGGTTTGTGGTTGTTCATCAACAGGAGGGACATAATCAACAGGATGAGTATTGGAGTTTGATGATGAGTTATAAGGTAGAAGCATAGTTGGCTCAATTCGTCTAATTCTATTGAGGTATAAATGTTCCTCAAGATTTGGACAAGTATCCAAAGGAATATCGAAATAGCTGAAAATGGTTGGCAAGTACATGGCATATAGTAGTGGACGCCCTTTCTTGCAATATTGAACTATTTGAGATAAGATGGTCTGGAGAATATTGAAGTTAATGCCGAAATGCAAGTGATATAAAGATGACATTTCTAGATAAGAGACCTCATCAAAGTAAGTCTTCTTAGGTAGAAAAGTTGAAAAGATAATACGATGCATTTCAAAGAAGTGACCATTCAAATATCTAGCATAAAATTTATCAGGTGGGCATTCAAGAGGGTGACAAAGAATATTTTTGAACGAAACTAGGGTTAAGTCATGGTCAAATTGAACTTGCGTGATGTTGACTAAGGTTTGTCCATCAACGGGAATGCGTAGGATTTTACCTAAGTCATTCGCATTAAATTCAATTGGAATGCCATAAACTCTAGATGAAATATTGTCATGTTCATATGTTAAGTTACAATAGAACATTTGAATAGCATTAGTATAAATTTTGGTACGGGTCGTAACAAATTCTTCAAGTTAAAGTTTTTGAAGAGTAGATAGATAGTCTTTGTGTTGAGAAGTAAAATTAATAGGATGGCCAAAACAGATGTGCCTCTTGGAGAAGTCATTAAACCAATCATTTGGAATTTTGAGTCTTCGAAAGGTAAAATCATCGAATTCTCCTAAATTTGGCATAATAGGACAGAAAAAAGAGTCGAAAAAGGAATCTTGTTTCCTTTTAGGGGTCATTGGGAGAGGATGTAGGAGAAAAAACTAAGGTTTTATTTGTGGAGGAGGAATAATTTTTGTTGGTCTGAACGAATAAGCAACGAAATGATCTATAAATAGAGTAGCAGAAACCTAAACTAGGAAGAAGATTAAATGACATAACATATTCTGGAATTAAACTAACTGAGTTCGGTCCGAATTCTGTTGGCATTTATTTTCAGAATCTCAATGTAACTTTAATCGATATTATGCCTTTCTTGACTTGATATAAATACAGAATAATAAGTGCTGAACTTAAATCGTATATTTTCAAGAGTTTAAATCATCTCGGAGTAGCTGTAGAGGCCAGATCCCAGCTAGTGGTGGTCCGAAGACACTTAAATATCGTGCCATTTAAGGTTATTTACACATTTTTGACAGAAGGGCCCTTTCGGCTTGTATCCAAAAAAATTAAAACTTTTTAAAAAGTGTGACGAAAAATTTATAAAGCATCTTATGATTCTTATATTTTATCAGAATCCAAAAGACCTAATTCTCGACGGATAAAGTTGAATCGATCTTCAGCTAAAGGTTTAGTAAAGAAGTCTGCTAATTGATGTTCCGTGTCCACACACTCTAAACAAATCTCCGCGTAAATGATGATCCCTTAAAAATAATGACAGATTTCTATGTGCTTAATGCATGAGTGGCATATTGGATTTTTAGTGAGATTAATGGTGCTAGTGTTATCACAGAAAATAGAAATATTCTTATAGTGCAGATTGAAGTCTTCTAGGGTTTGCTTCATCCACAAAATTTGAGCACAACGACGTCCTGGGGTGATATACTCTGCCTCAGTTGTTGATAATGTAACAGAATTTTGTTTCTTGCTAAACCAGAAGACTAGAGACTTTCCTAGAAAATAACACGTGTCGCTGGTGCTTTTTCGATCGACTTTGCATCCAGCAAAATCAGCATCTGAGTAACCAGCAAGGTCAAAGAACGTGGTTTTGGGATACCATAAGCCTGTCGACAAAGTTTCTTTAAGGTATCTAAAGATACGCTTAACTGCGCACAAATGTGATTCCTTAGAATTAGCATGATATCTAGCACAAAGGCATACAATAAACATAATGTCTCGGCGACTGGCAGTTAGATATAACAAACTACCAATCATACCTCGATACTTATGTATGTCTGTTGGTTTACTTCTTTCATCAAGGTCAAGCTTAGTGGATGTTGCCATTGGAGTTCTGATAGGCTTTGCATTGTCCATGTCAAACTTTTTGAGCAAATCCTTCGTGTACTTAGCCCGATGGATAAAAGTTCATTGTGAACCTTGTTTGATTTGCAACCCTTGGAAGAAAGTCAGTTCTCCCATCATGGTCATCTCAAATTTACTCTGTATACACTTAGCAAATTCGTTACATAGCATCTCATTAGTAGATCAAAATATGATATCATCAACATATATTTGCACTAATAACAAAGAATCAACAAAAGATTTTATAAAAAGGGTAGCATCATTCATTCCTTTTGAAAAATTATTTTCAAGTAGAAAGAAGTGAAGACGTTCATACCAAGCACGAGGGGCTTGTTTGAGTCCGTATAGAGCCTTTCGTAACTTGAATACGTGGTCAGGGTGTTTGAAATCTTCAAAACCAGGGGGTTGTTTGACAAAAATATTTTCTTTGATAATTCCATGTAGAAAAGCACTTTTAACATCCATTTTAAAAAGTTTAAAGTTATGAAAACTAGCAAAAGCGCAAAGCATTCGGATAGATTCAAGTCTGGCAACAAGAGCATAAGTCTCATCGTAGTCGATACCTTCCTCTTGGTTGTATCTTTGAGCTATGAGGCATACTTTGTTACGTATAACTGAACCATCCTTATTTAATTTATTTTAAAAAATCCATTTAGTACCAATGATCGGATAATTATTAGGTTTAGGAACAAGTTTCCAAACTTGATTGCGTTCAAATTGGTTGAGTTCCTCTTGCATAGCAGAAATCCAAAATTCATCAGCAAAAGCTTCATCAGTATTTTTAGGTTCTATTTAAGAAATAAAAGCAACATTTGCAATGATATCTCTATTTGAGGAACGTGTACTTACACCTTTCGATACATCACCTATTACCAAGTCTTCAGAATGATCTGTGAAAAACTTTAGTCTCCTTGGCAGACTTTTCGGATGACTTGTACTGTTTGTATCTTCTGATGTCTTGTTGGTTGCGGGTTGACTACCTTCATCGTCGCTTTCGTTTAGTGCTTGAGTATTGTGTTCATCAAATGTAACATTGACTGATTCTTCAACAGTCAATGAGTTCTTGTTGAATACTCTGAATTATTTACTTTTGGCGGCATAACCTAGAAAAATACCTTCATCGGCCTTGGAGTCAAAATTTTCTAGATTGTCTTTGGTATTAAGAATAAAATAATTGCAGCCAAAAACTTTAAAATAACTAATTATGGGGATTCTACCAAACAAAAGTTCATAGGGAGTTTTCTTCGATATAGGTCAAATAGCACTATATTCAAAATTTGGCATGAAGTACTTACAGCTTCAGCCCAAAAGTATTTTGGAAGGTTATACTGATTTAACATGACTCTAGCCATATCGCCAAGAGTTCAATTTTTCTGCTCTCCAACACCATTTTGTTGTGGATTTCTAGGACAAAAAAATTTATGAGAAAAACTATTTTTATTGTAAAATCTTTTGAAATCACTATTTTCGAATTTGCCTCCATGATCACTTCGAATACAAGTAATCATGAAACCTTTTTTGTTTTGAACATTTTTGCAAAAAGTGACAAATTCAGAAAATGCTTCATTTTTATTTGTAAGAAAATAAACCCATGTGTATCTAAAAAAATCATCAACAATAATATAAGCATAAAGCTTACCGCCAAGACTGGCGACTCTACTGGGTCCAAACAAGTCCATATGCAAGAGTTGGAGAGGTCTAGAGATACTTACAGAGTTGATTGATTTAAAGGAAGATTTAGTAGCTTTATTCTTTTCACAGTCACCACATACCATATCTTTCTTGAAAGTAATCTCTGGTAAGCCTCTTACGAGTTTCTTTGTGGATAGTCTTGCAATAGTGTCCATGTTTGCGTGTCCTAGACGCATATGCCATAGACAGTTGTCATCTTTGTTGGCGTATAGACATTTGCCTGCATCGTCAGTATCTTTTGCAAGATAGAAAATATTTTTTTCCCTGATCCCTTCAAAGATATCCTTACCAATGGATCTTTCATAAATAGAACATTTATTTTTAACGAAGTTAATACCATAACCATGGTCATCTAGATGACTGATGCTGAGTAGGTTATGTTTTAATTTCATTACTAGACAAACGTCTTTTTTGACAGGATAGGAAGGAACACCTATATTACCATTACCAATTATGTATCCTCTGAGGTTATTACCGAAGGAGACATAACCTTCTTTCTTCATCGATAGCATTGCAAATAGGTTAGCATCATCAGTCATATATCATGAGCAACCACTATCGAGAATCCACTTGCTTCTAGCATGAGAGGGTCAGTCCACCTACAAAACGAGTTATAGATGTAACCCTTGGAACCCATTTTGTTGAGGGTCCTACTGTGTTAGTTTTTGGTACCCAAGCATAAACATTCATATTTACTAATTTTCTTATTCTACAGAATCTAGATATATGTCCTTTATTACCATAGTAGTGACATATAGCTGTGTGATTGGTGCTTGGTATAACATGATAGATATGATTATGTGAAGCAGTTCTTTGTGGTCTATGTGGATAGAATGCATGATTGTGTTGTCTTCATAGATATTTATAATAGAATGCATTATTATATTTGGTTCTATTTGTATGATGTGTTCTGAACATATGATTGCATGAATCGTAATGCATGTAGGTAGGAGCATAGTTGTGATTGTTCTTTTGTCTTTCTATGTGTCTCGTGTTAGTTTGGGTGGAGGTTTGTTCTGTCACGCCCCGATCTCCCGCAAGCAAATCGGCCGTTCCCGCTAGGCGGGAATCACCCTCGCCAGCGATCCCGCGGAACGATCGCTTGACCCATTCGGGCGTGATGCCGCATGTGCGTGAGCCACGCCCGTGCAAGGCCATGGTTTATTGGCTGACGGTAAGAGTTCTAAGCCACAGAGTCGCACAGATTATCCGAGTGCAGCGGAGTCATGAACGCATAGGCGATCGGTAACAGGTTCACTGAGTCGACAAATATAGCGGAAGCATTGAAACACAAGTTGAAGTAAAGCAAGCTCTTTTATTGATATGAACAAGTGTTACAGGTGGCGTATAGCCGAGATTACAAGTCGCTCAAGCCTCTCTCTCTGAAACAGTAAAGCGTGCCAAGTGGCTACAATTATGGAATGATTGTACAGGCGATATTCACAACATTATGTCTTGTATATGTGCTTCAGTTCCGGATGCACCGTTGCTTCGGAGTGATCTTCACGCCTTAGCACGCATGAAGGAGGCATTCGCACCGAACGAGGTTCTCCCGTACCCTGCATACAAACTGGTGGATTATCAGTACATTGAATGCACTGGTGGGGAAGCTACTCACCCGCTCGACAAATCCAAACACGTAATACTGGTTCCGTGCACAACTATTAAGTTGTCTTTCTAGTTGCCTTAGGATCAGTTTCATACAAACATTGAATAACCTAACGTTTCGGGCAGTACGCCGTGCAACATGAGAGAAAACACGGCGAGACTTACCAACTTACCATCTCCTTCCCTGTCCAAGGCAAACATTGAGACAAATATTGATAATTCAAGCACGGGCAAGTATAAACATTCAGGGGCATAGCATATGCAAACACGAGGGTCATTTTAACATGATCGTTCAGGTGTTCAGTTGTTCATTGATGCGATGCAGTGACTCGTACGTGGATAGCCGCTAAGCGAGGATGACTTATCTATATGAACATGAGTCGCTGGCATAGCCATTAAGGACCGTTTATAGTCTTGAACAAGGATGGAAAGCAACAAAGATTCGTTGGTGGCTGCAGACCATCCTATCCAGATGCGTGAGACTATCGTGCAGTTCCATCCAGATCGGAACGGTCCCAGTGCCCCGGTGACCGCCCGTGGAATCGAATGACCTTGTTTCCAAGTTGTCCGCGACATGCAGGTCAGGGCCATTTCCAAATCCATAACTTGATATGATAATCCATGATTTGTGATCTGAACTGAGCGTTTGCTCAAAGAGCTAAGATTCGTGGATTCGTTAACATGATTCTTAGTTCAGATTGATGTGATTATCATTCAGTTGCACGTGACATGATTCTCGTTCAGTATTCGTTTGCCCTGATGCGTGCCCCTGGTTCGGGGATTGCCTTGGCGACCCAATGGTCCCGGATACTTGCAGGTTCATTCAGGCACGGAACGACTACGTAGTAGGCTCCCGGGGTTTGGATGAAAACATGGAAACATTACAAGCAGACAAGCATGCGTTTCTAAGGAACATAAGTAGCACGTTTGCTCGGGCCCGAAGGTAAACCGAGAGTTAGATCGTTAGGGGACTTGGCATGTGAGGTCTGAATATAAGTAGTATTTCATTTCCATGTTCTAGCATAAGCAATATGAGTTAGGATTATTCACTTAGCTAGGTGCGTTAGATTCTTATTAGCATGCAGGGGGTGAATCACCTAGCGACTAGCATGAACATTCCAGATTTTATGTGTGCTGGCTAAGCAAAGACAAGTTCACCGTAGCCACCCACCTTACCGATTATTCGCCTCGGTAGAACGATACGTCAAGCGAGCCTCTGAAAGCCTAAGCTGGATTCCTGTAGGGACAAGTCTGGATATCTTTTGCTTCTCATTTGAGGCAAGGCGGGTCGGGACAGTTGTACTATTGCCGTTTGAGACGGCAGTCCGCTTGAGCGGAACGGGGTGTTACATTCTACCCAACTCAGAAAAAGTCTCGTCCTCGAGACTTACTGAGGACAAGCAGTAATCTAGGGTTGAGGCAATCCTAGACAAGTCGTTGTACTTGTTCATTTGGTTATTCACTTGCACAAGCGTCGAAATTAGCATATCGCTTAGACTGGATCGTGCGCACTTTCGAAGGGCCCCTCTTGCGTGAACACGTCAACCAGCTTAGTGATAGCGAAGTCTTAACACTCGAGTTTTACCTTTTCTTAAGTCTTGGATGTTGCACTAGTTCAAGGCATCCCTCGAATAAATGCATTCAACCAAACTTAGGATTAGTAAAAATCGGACAAGCTACTAGCGATACTCTCAAGGGTTTGCACAGGTTGGCACAAAGGCCACTCGCAGCACAACAACATACAAGCAAGCATATCATAGCATTCAAAACGCATTTTGAAAGTATTTAGACTTATTGTTGGAACATTCCATCGAGGCATTGAGAGAGAGCCTGCACATAACCCACGAACGAGCTTTCGAAACAGAGATATTCAAATCGAAGTCCAAAGGCGTAGAAGCCAGGCTCAGATACTAACATGTCACGCCCCGATCTCCCGTAGGCAAATCGGCCGTTCCCGCTAGGCAGGAATCACCCTCGCCAGCGCTCCCGCGGAACGATCGCTTGACCCATCCGGGCGTGATGCCGCACGAGCGTGAGCCACGCCCGTGCAAGGCCATGGTTTATTGGCTGGCGGTAAGAGTTCTAAGCCACAGAGTCACACAGATTGTTCGAGTGCAGCGGAGTCATGAACGCATAGGCGATCGGTAACAGGTTCACTGAGTCGACAAATATAGCTGAAGCATTGAAACATAAGTTGAAGTAAAGCAAGCTCTTTTATTGATATGAACAAGTGTTACAGGTGGCGTATAGCCGAGATTATAAGTCGCTCAAGCCTCTCTCTCTGAAACAGTAAAGCGTGCCAAGTGGCTACAATTGTGGAATGATTGTACATGCGATATTCACAACATTATGTCTTGTATATGTGCTTCAGTTCCGGACGCACTGTTGCTTCGGAGTGATCTTCACGCCTTAGCACACACGAAGGAGGCATCCATACCGAACGAGGTTCTCCTGCACCCTGCATACAAACTGGTGGATTATCAGTACATTGAATGCACTAGTGGGGAAGCTACTCGCCCGCTCGACAAATTCAAACACGTAATACTGGTTCCGTACACAACTATTAAGTTGTCTTTCTAGTTGCCTTAGGATCAGTTTCATGCAAATATTGAATAACCTAACGTTTCAGGTAGTGCGCCGTGCAACATGAGAGAAAACACGGCGAGACTTACCAACTTACCATCTCCTTCCCTGTCCAAGGCAAACATTGAGGCAAACATTGATATTTCAAGCACGGGCAAGTATAAACATTCAGGGGCATAGCATATGCAAACACGAGGGTCATTTTAACATGATCGTTCAGGTGTTCAGTTGTTCATTGATGCGATGCAGTGACTCGTACGCGGATAGCCGCTAAGCGAGGATGACTTATCTATATGAACATGAGTCGCTGGCATAGCCATTAAGGACCGTTTATAGTCTTAAAAAAGGATGGAAAGCAACAAAGATTTGTTGGTGGCTGCAGACCATCCTGTCCAGATGCGTGAGACTATCGTACAGTTCCATCCGGATCGGAACGGTCCCAGTGCCCTGGTGACCGCCCGTGGAACCGAATGACCTTGTTTCCAAGTTATCCGCGACATGCAGGTCAGGGCCATTTCCAAATCCATAACTTGATATGATAATCCATGATTCGTGATCTGAACTGAGCGTTTGCTCAAAGAGCTGTGATTTGTGGATTCGTTAACATGATTCTTAGTTCAGATTGATATAATTATCATTCAGTTGCACGTGACATAATTCTCGTTCAGTATTCGTTTGCCCTAATGCGTGCCCCTGGTTCGGGAATTGTGTCACGCCCCAGTCCCAAAATGTCAGGAACTAGGCCACGTGTCACTGGCCAGCTGACACGCACTAAGGGCTTAATCCACTTTGATGGACCCAAAGGAACGTGCTACGCTGTCCTAAAATACTACAAGTATAAAACATGTATATCTATCTCATCCACAACAAAATGTCAGAAAAGCAAATGCTGAATATATATATATAAAACTGAGTCTGATACAGTACACAACTGGTGGGAATACAAGCCTACTACAAAAACTGATAATAGCTCAGAAAAATCAGATAGACTAAGTAGCGTCTATCTGAGCAAAAGATCTCCATCTCCAGGTGGCAAGCCTCTAGGATCAAGTATACTCTGAGGGTGTCTCCTCGAGCTCCTCCTCGGTAGCACATATGGCCTCCTGATCGGGGCCGTACACAGTGGGGTAGAAAGCCTCGTCTAGATCTGACAGGGAACCAGGTCCTCAGTGGGACATAACAAGATACAGAAAATGACATGCCATGTATGTAAATACTGAATAAAGGAAATAAATACAGGGTGCTAACCATTCTATGTGAAAATGCAAATAAAGACCTTGTAGTACGCATGGGAATGTGTGGCTAGACATACGCTGACGTAATTCATCAATCGTGGCGACTGGCTAGTATATGTGTCGTATGCCCCCGGACTCACGGGTAGCTCTGCAATCGACCATCTCCGAGGAGCATGGTACGAAGGTATAAATCATATATGGAGGGGGTATCCCATACGTCTACTAGTTATCTTCCCCATCCCAATGAAACTAAATGTCAAGTCGTACATTTCCTGAGTTATTCTAATCCGTGATGCGGGTCACACGTACTGGTAGCTAATCACATACGCAGCTCGCATCCCAATATGTAATGCAACCATGTTGCGTGTTCCCGTGATAGGGTCTAGGAGAATATCAAAATACTCTCACAGCTGTTGGTGAGTCTGTAATGCTAAGTTATTTACACTAATCGTCAACGTATTAGTTGACTGTACCAGAGGCAGTCTCTGGTACTCATAGTATATGAATTTCAGAAACAAGAAGCATAGAACAATATTTGAGGATTTAAACATTTAAACAAGGCAAGGTATACTTGCCCACTCCCTGATAGTACTGAAAACCTGATCTCACAGTCAGGGTTGAGGGTGCTTGTGACAGGGGGTCACTGGCTGTGCTGTAGTTGGTTTCTGTTAAAACAGACAGTGTTTGTGAATATCATAGTTGCAAATAATAAGTATACACTTATCTATACTTATATACATATATATAATATAGATATATATATAGTATGTATATAGATATAGTATATATAGCAGTATATATATAGTATTTAAAGAACAGACAAATGCAGGTAAATAGTAGCAGGGTATATCCTCTGCTATATATAATAATATATTATAATATTATCAGGGTGTATCCTCTGATTTATAATATTATAATAATCAGGGTATATCCACTGATGTAATAATAATATAAAGAAATGAAATGACATTGCAGGAAGTAAATGTACATATATATTATCAGGGTATATCCACTGATTATATAGATATATAGGTAAATTGAAATGACAGTATAGAAATTTAATACGTATATAAGTGCTGTACTATTCAGCAATTATAATATAAAATAGTATCAAGGTCTATATGTGACCACTGTTAATATTTGTAAATATACATATATAGATAGGCTGTAATATCCAGCTCAGTATAATATATAATATCATATATATAATTAATGAAAATGACATTGCGAGAATTTAACATATATATATTTAATGGAAATGACATTGCAAGAATTTAACATATATATAGTATGTATAAGCTGTATTATCCAGCTGGATATAGATAATGTATATATATATACAGATAATATATATATATATATATATAGATATATATATATATATATAATGTAAGTGCAGGAAATAAATGCAGAAAAATAAATAAACTAAAATGCATAGCATAATATATCATATCATATAAATATATGTATACACATATATTTATATATTACATATATATATATAATTAAAACAGAAAAATACATATATACATATTAGTAATTATAATATTTATATAGTATATATAGATAGACATATACATATACATATACATATACATATATACATATATTTATTAAGTATATAATAGTAGTATATACATTATAATATACTGTATAATAACAGTATATATATTATAATGTAATATATATAGATATACATATAAATACATAGTAATATACATATATATATATACATATATATATATATACATATATATACATATATATACATATATTATATACATATATACATGTATTAGAGATTATTTACGTATTTATGTATAGTATAGGTATATTATACCTTACAGGTGGCAGGGGGGACCCACGGCTGGTCGCCGGCGGGTGGGCGGCGGCGGAGCTGGCCGGAGGCGGCCGGAGGGGAGGAAACAGCAGCAGTAGCAGATAGCAGCAGCAGCAGTGGAGTGCGGGGGCTGCCGGCGGCGGAGGAGCGGCGGGGGTGGCCGGGCAGGTGGTGGGTTCGGCAGAGGGGAGGGTGGCGGTCAGGTTGGTGATGGTGGCGGAGGTCCTCGACGGTGGTGGTGGCGGCTAGGGGCGGCCGGAGTAGAGAGGGTCGGTTAGGGGTGGGGGTGGCCGAGGGTGTTGCGGGGGTTCTGGCCGACGGAGGAGTCGTCGTGGGGCGGTGAGGGTTGGTGGTCCGGTGGAGGGGAGGACGGCGAGGCGATTGGTGAGGGTGGTGGCGGAGCACGGTGGCGGAGGGTGGCGCAGGCGGTGGCTCGGGTGGTGATGGCTGTGGGTGGCAGTGAGGGAGCGGGGTGGTTGTGGAGGCTGTGGCCGTCGGAGGAGGGTGGCTCAGGCGGGTGGCAGTGGTCGGAGGGAAGGGGAGGGGAGTGGCGACGGGTTCGGCGGTGGTCCGGTGGGCGGAGGGTGGCCGTGGGAGGAGTGGTGTGAGTTGCAAGGGGAGGGGTATGGGGTTTATATAGGGTTTGGGGATGAGTGGCAATTCTGTAAATATAGGGAAGTTTGAGGGTAATTTGGTAATTCTGAATTTTTGGGATATTTCCAGCAGATTTTTCTGGAAATTTTGGGTGGGTCCCACTCACCTATGGTCTAGCCAATAGGATTAGGCCACCTAGCATGAAATTTTGCATAAAAACTCCTAACTTTTCAATAATTGCATAAATGCATGAATTTGGTATTTTGCGTAATTTCGCAATTTACCTGATTTTAAATACTGATTTCCCGAAATTCTAAATTGTACAAAAATGAGGGAAATAGCTGCGGAAAATGTTTTGGACAGTGTGGGGTGAGTCTGGGCAGGGGCAGGGTCTGATTCTGCAGGTGATACGGTCATCGTATTTATTATTTAATAAATACTGCGCACGGTGTTTACTATTTATTTTGAGGCTGTTAGGGTCATAATTTTTCTACGGTGTCAATACGATAATTGTAATACAATTAGAGTAGAATATTATCGTATTTTTGGTTGGGCAAAACAGGTGTCTATTGGTCCTCAAATCACTAGGGTACAGAGGTGGATAAAGAGCAGAAATTTAAATAGGAAATAAATAAAATGAAGCACCAAACAAGGTTTCTGGAAGTTGCTAAAAATACAGAAAGTGTAGTCTAACAAGTCTAGGGCAGGTATGTGAAATTTGTTTAGGGTTTAATAGCTAGTGGGATGCCCTAATTAATTGTGTAATGAACAGGTGCACAATTAATAGAATATATAATAAATAAAATTTTAAAAAGTTGCCAATTTCTAATTAGTCTAAACTAATCCTAAATTACTGAAATCTGGTCGAGGGAGTTTACAAATTGCCTTGGCGACCCAACGGTCCCGGATACTTGCAGGTTCATTCAGGCACGGAACGACTACGTAGTAGTCTCCCGGGGTTTGGATGAAAACATGGCAACATTACAAGCAGACAAGCATGCATTTCTAAGGAACATAAGTAGCACGTTTGCTCGGGCCCGAAGGTAAACCGAGAGTTAGATCGTCAGGGGACTTGGCATGCGAGGGTTTGAATATAAGCAGTATTTCATTTCCATGTTCTAGCATAAGCAATATGAGTTGGGATTATTCCCTTAGCTAGGTGCGTTGAATTCTTATTAGCATGCAGGGGGTGAATCACCTAGCGACTAGCATGAACATTCCAGATTTTATGTGTGCTGGCTAAGCAAAGACAAGTTCACCGTAGCCACCCACCTTAGCGATGATTCGCCTCGGTAGAGCGAACGTCAAGCGAGCCTCTGAAAGCCTAAGCTGGATTCCAGTAGGGACAAGTCTGGATATCTTTTGCTTCTCGTTTGAGGCAAGGCGGGTCGGGACAGTTGCACTATTGCCGTTTGAGACGGCAGTCCGCTTGAGCGGAACGGGGTGTTACATGTTCGACCTATTTTCCCAGTCTAATCTCTAACTTTTTAGAGGTAGCATATACTTCATCATATTTAGCAGTAAGAGCATCTATTCTACGTGCAGCAATGGAATACTTCTTATTTTTATATTCGAGTTCTTCCTTAAGTTTAGCGTTCTCCTGAGAGCTCTTGTCAAGGCTGGAAAGTGCCTCGTGGAGGTTAAGCTTAAGTCTAGAATTCTCGTCTGGATCATTTGAGGTATCCTTTACTTTACTTAGTAGAGATGTTAGTATCTCTGTTTCAGTTTGACATTCTTGAACATCTTTCTTAGCATGCTTGTATATATTTCTAAGTTTCCTAAAACCATCAAGCAGATCACTAAAAGTATTACCTAATTCATCAAAAGTAAAATTATCATAAGAGTTGTTATCCGTTACCTGATCAGCTAACTCCATGAAGCATAGGTTTACAGCTTCTCGAGGATTCTCTTCTTCGGATTCACTAGCTTCACTTTAGTGTCAAATACTAGTGTTTGCATATTTTCGTGATGATGTTCTTCTGGATGAGTAGTTGTGGCAATTTCCTTTTCTTAGGGTTAGACAATCTTTCTTTATATGCCCTGTCCTCTTATAGTTGTAGCATATATGCTCTTCATCACTGTTGTCAGTAGGCTCATTCTTCTTTGATTTCTCAAGATTTAGAAATTTCTTGAAGTTTCTGGTGGTCAGGGCAACTTCCTCATCTTGAGACTCATTGTCGTCGGAGTTATAGTTGGTGACATTTTCGTGATGTGTCTTAAGAGCAATCGTCTTCTCCTTGGGAGTGGGTTCTTTAAATTCCTTGAGATCCAGCTCGTGAGTCATCAGCTTGCCCATGAGCGTATCGAGAGTCATCGTGGTAGGATTATTACCTTCTATGAATGCAGTGGCATTGGGATTACAATTCTTGGTGAGTCCCCTTAGTACCTTATAAATTTTCTCGTGATTGCTGTACTCCTTGCCAAGTGATAATAGAGGGTTGACGATGTCGAGAAATCTCGTGAATATTTGAGTAATCGTCTTATTTTGCTTCATCTTGAATGCTTCATACTCTTGTGTTAGACGAGTTGTTTTTGATTCCTTCACTAGGGAGGTTCCTTCATGTAAACCCCCTCACCCAGAGATTTTGTTATTTTAATTTAATATAATATTTATAATTATTATTTTTATTATTAATTAGGATTAAGTAAACAAAAGTATCCTTTAAAAATATTTTTTGTAGCTTTAATTTTTAGGAGCACAACATTAGCCATTATCTCCAAACAAATTTTATATGTATGATCTAGACGAGCCCACCTTAATTTATGATTATCATATCCTACTCAAACACATCTCCTTATGCTCTATTTTTAATGTAAAATATTTGGGTTAAAAACTCAATTTCTAGCACCTACAGTGCAACCGTTGACCATTCCTATTTAAATTGGAGATCCAATTTCGACCAATTCTTTCGACCTAATGCATTATCATGATCTAAATTAGGTCTAAGACACACATAATACATATGTCCCACTATATTGAAGCTCTATGTGCTATCTACCCTCAATAGTCATAAATGATTAATTTTCTAGTGAATCGGACCAACCTAGTCAAACTAAACCGCAACGACCCGAACCTGACCCAACTAGAAGTAGTTGGACTTAATCTAGGTTGACTAAGCTAGGTTTGACCATCCATATTAAATATTATTTCATTTTTGGACAGCCATGGGTTTATTAAATCATTAGGGTGGAATGTGAAAGGAAAGGGGTTATAACATGTGACATTTTCTTACCCCATTGGTAACTCCAAATCCTTTCCCTCCCTACTAGGCTGTCCATAACCCCCTCTCTTCACCTCCCCCATTCAAATCACCTGAAGCAAACTTCTTCCTAACTCTCTTTCTCATATTTTCTCTTCACAAACCATCTCCAAATTCCTTCTCTATCTCCCTTCACACCTCCATCTATCCAACCCTAACCAGGCTGAATCAAAATTCAGCAACACCCCCACCAATTCGGTACTATCTTCCTCCATAGTAAGTATATTTCTCTCAAACTTTGTATTCTTCTTCTTATCCCCGTTCTTATCACTTTCTCTTCATAAATCTTCCATCAAAATTTACTCTAAGTTTCTCAAAATTGCCCTCCATCAGAGGTGTCTAGGCTGAATCCGAATTTAGTGTATCCTCTTCTCAGGCCACTCCACCATCTCCATAACCTCCAAACCACGACTACAGCACCCAAATATCCTTCTCCTACCTCTCCTTAACAAGTTTCATTCATAACTCAGCACCTAAATCATCCCACAACTCCCCTAAACACCCCATACAAAACAAAGACACCCTGCTGAACCCGCCAGTAATAGCACCACTTCAACACCTTGTTGCCACCACTTTTAGCACCAAAAACCCTTCAACAACCACCCTATCCTCATCCTATACCTCTCCCCTAATCTCTATAATCCCCAAATTACTTGGAGAAATTTTTTGAAGCCCTGGACAACAGCTACAAGACGAAGTGTCCAAATCTGGACAGATTTGTGCAAGCAGTGCACAGCCTTCTTTTGCCTTCCCATTTCACTTTGGTAAGAGCTCCAACTCCTCCTACTCAACTCTCTCTACATGTACTTCACATCCCTATTAAATTTTACCAACTTTCTATTCATATTATTTATGATATTATACCAAGAACACTTATTACTTCTCATGTCTAGACTTGAATGTTATTTATGCACTTGTTGTCCAATTCACTTTGCCATGATCTAAAACCCAAGCAACCACTTGCAAAACATAATTTTTACTCCAATGGTCACTAAATTTTAGAATATATATATTTTGTTTAGGGTGTTATATATAAATAAATACATGGTTGAGACATGATTAACTGTTGTGCAACTAGTAGTGCACTTTGCCTAGGTTTTGTGATAGCTAGTTTTATTGTTTATAAATACTATGTTAGAATATAGAAGATGCCATGCTAGGGTCATTTACTAGTTATAGTAGTGTTTTCACACATGTTTTATGACAAATATAAGTGTCGAATAAGGTATATGTCATGATCTTATTATAAATTTATATTTGACTTGTCTATGTAGACTTGACATTTTGTAGTAGAATGAGAGTTGTATATAGTTGGATGAATAAATATACTTGAGAAATACAATATGTGATTGTTTGTGATGACCCTAAATTGATCTATTATTAATGCCCTTGTGCATGTTTTAATAGACAAAACTAACCCTAGGTTGGTTAACATAGTTTGACACTTAGTGAATACCAAGGTTGATGATATGTTGTATATAAAAATCTAGTGTGAGAATACCTAGTACCTATATGAACCTTCATTATAACCATGTTTATGAGGCTTGATGATGTTATGTGACTAGTAGGCTTGGTGTTTACACACTTTCTTGGTCCTTGACTAGTGAACCTTAGCCAACCTACTTTGTTAGAACCCCTAATTATTTTAGACTCTAAATAACTGATGGCATTGTATAAGTTTTATACTTGATTAATTTAGACCCTAATTGTCCAATAATTAATAACGTAGATTAGTTGTACTCTTGTGCATGCTTAGTGAACCGTGTCATAGTGACTGATTTTATGATATTATATATTTAGGCTCTTGGGATCATACGAGCGTGGATTTGAGAGCAGGTTCTTTGTATTATCAGCTTAAAGTTCCAGACAAGTGTACCTTTTCAACTTGCAGTAAATCCTGTTATATTATCGACTTGTATTTTATTTTATATATTCTTATGATGTGCCTGCTCAACCTAGGATCGTGAGATGTTGCTTAGCGTCCGAACAAGATTCAGGTGTCGACGTCGTACGCAGAGTCGTGTAACGTCACTTAGAGAGTTGATAAAACGATCATATATATTTTTGTGCTTGCTTTTCCAAGTATGTCATACCATAGGACACTTGACACTATTCATGTGACATAATCTTTCCTGAGTTATTCATGGTACGTTTATATAGGCGTACAGGATTCGTGACATACGACTTGCATATACATAGATATCATTATAACTCGTTGTACTAGTTAGAGGTCATAATCTTGCGTATTATGGATATGAGACATTGTGGACATGATACATGTGATTATATTGGGGGGGGAAGAGACACACAGGCTACGGGCTGATTACATATGTACATATACTTTATTATTGAGGTGCTTTAGTCTCTATATCAGATCTTGGCCCATTACGTGATATTCTTGCTGCTACGGGATCCCCGACACAGAGCTTATAGTGGTTTCAGCCTGAGTACTAGTGATGCTTTCACTTTCATTTCACTTAGATGGTTATATTAGTTTACCCTTGAGTATGTGGCATCATACTATTTTAATTTGGCATGTTATTTCTTGTACCTGTTACGTCCCTCTGAGGACCTGGTCCCTTGCCAGTTTTGTAGCATAGACCGTTGTAGAGCTTGCCTGGAGTTGCTAATGTATGTTGCTTTGTCTTGCAGGCATTGGTGCTAGGTACTTATATCATTTCTACCGGAGTTATGGTTATTTATTCTTATTGTCTATTCATCTGCTGATGTAGCCTAGTTTTATAGACTCATATTCCTTTTTAGAGTCTATTCGAGCTTAAGTTTTACTGGCAGCCGACTTCAGCACATATAATTCATTATTGATATTTTGTTCTTTATGTGGATTGAGACATAGAGATTTCAGTATTTATTTATCCTTATTATACAGCTTATACGTATTCGAGTCAGACCGGAGTCTGGTCGAATGCGTAGCTGGCATGTTACGTATTCCTAGTCCTACGTATTTTGGGACTGGGGTGTTACATATTTTTGTCGTGGCCCATGCAGGTCTTGATTAAATTATTTCAGTTATTTTTCAGTATCGAGCGAGCCTATAATCAGGATTAATAGTATTAGTATCTCAATCCACAACTGATTTGAAAATACTTTAGCATTTGATTATCGCCCTTGGACTTCATAATTGTACTCTTTTATTCCCTTCGACATCCTTACTATTGTTTATCATCTCTCCCTATTTCAGAGAGATGAATGTTCGTGCGCGGTGTTTCCTCCAGAAGCATATCCTTGTCAAGGCGGAAGAAGACATGCTGGATATAAATTTTTGAGAAGATGGTTACCCTTAGTAGGATAGGTAGATAGGTTATTCCTATATGCTAGAGCTAGTATAGATTGTTAGCATAAGAATTGAATATAGTATCAGAGGCCTAAAACTAATAAAACCTTACCCTTGCTTAAGGTAGCCGTAATTTGGAAGTATTAGAAGTTAGAAATATGGTTTGGAATACTTTATGGAATACATAGCTAGATGCCAGGGATCAGATGTGGCTCATGATGGTGATATAAGAAATTATATTATGACCTTAAAAAATTGGAACCTTACGTAACAGGCCATAGTGGTTAAATCTCTAGTTGTCTTGTGACTTTTATTATCAAAAATAGACCTTATGACCCCTTAAATTATTGATGACTATAGGTCTGGACTAAATAGATATGTAGATTGCTAGACCTAATATTTGAGTAATTAGATAACTTAAGTACTAAAGTATAGCTTTCGAAATTAAATTAGATGTATTTGATTAATTGGGTTGTCAGTGTTAATTGAACAAGTGAGTACCACCCGTAGACAAGCTAGTATCTGTGATAGAGCAAATAGGTTGAAGGATAAGAGTTTTATGTTATAGTCTTGAGTTAGATATAGTGAATTGCCTATAATAGATGACAAGCTATAACAATATGGTAACCATGTAGTTTGGATGAAGGGTATACATGGAATAAACAATGAGAAAATCTTAGGTTCAAGGTGAAGAAGGTAAATGGTAACAAGAAGAGTCACGAGGAGTACATGATATTGAGCATTTTAAATTAAGAGAAAGATCTAGGAAGGACTGAAGATTTATCACTCGGCAGTTGCCTAGAAGATCTATACTACGAAGCGGAAAGTACTAGGTCATGATTGACGAAGCTTATAATTGAAAACAAGATTAACATACTAAAAGGATATGAAGGTGAGTAGGAAACAAATGATAAGGGAAAGATATTATGGTCGCATAATCCAAAGAGAAGGGATTGTGGTATGGACTTGAGGAATAATAATTTTAGCATTTATGAATTGCAATACTTTTGGAATTTTGAGAATTTAGTGCGAGTAAAAAATTGTTGATCAAACTCGAAGTGATACGAATTTTAAGGAATTAAACACAGGTTCAGAATCACATACTGACTTGTTGGTCATTTTGTAGAGGATTGTCACAAGACCCTTAGATTATAGATTTACATATGGTAGAGAAGTGTAAATGGAAGATAAAAGTCTTATAAGAATGATAGCTGAATATTGTGGGTTTACACATAAACTTATTAGGGCCAGGGATTTAGATTTTTGACTAATAGGGTATGAGCTTGCTGGACCTATACTCAGTAGTAGGTAATGAGAACCTATTTCCAATTTACCATAGCCGATAGATTTCCGAATTTTAGAAATCTTATTCTTTTTATTGTATTGATTATATTTTTATCTAGGATATTTAGAATGATTGAATATATATTTATTACATAATTTCTATATATATATTTTTGTACTACATATTTGAATAGGGGCTTGTGTCGTATTTAATTATATGTATTTCTCCTAGGAATCGTTGAGTTGAGCTTCTAGACTATGTATGACTGACTGACTAGATTAGACTTATTGCTGCTAAGAGAAATTATAAGAAGTTAGGTTATAAGATTTTATTGGGGATAATATAGGTTGATAACATTGTACCAAGGAAAGGAATGAAGAAATAATAACAGTCTTAGCTGTAGAATAAAGAATTTAGATACTACATAGGTAGCCTTGAAGATTTTGTTCTTGTAAGATTTTAGTGCCTAACCCATGCACTCCTTTAAGAGTTAAGGTATGACATCATTTTTCTTGTAGATATTGAAAGATTCAAACTGAGTTTGTGTTGTGGCATCCTTGTGTAACCTAGGCCTATAGGTGGTCAATTTTTCTAGATGACGATTAGCATGATAACAATAATGAGATAGTACATCGTGATAACAATAAAGATTCAAACTGAGTTTGTGTTGCGGCATCCTTGTATATATATGGAAGTTTAAGATTTTTAGAATGGGTATGAGTAAGTACCAAGATGTGTTTATATATTTAGAGATACGATGAGTTGTGGTTGGAGAGATTGATTTTAAATTTTGAGGACAAAATTTTTCTAAGGTGGATAGATTGTAAACCCCCTCACCCACAGATTTAGTTATTTTATTTTAATATAATATTTTAAATTATTATTTTTATTATTAATTAGGATTAATTAAACAAAAGTATCATTTAAAAATATTTTTCGTAGCTTTAATTTTTAGGAGCACAACATTAGCCATTATCTCCAAATAAATTTTATATGCATGATCTAGACGAGCCCACCTTAATTTATGATTATCATATCCCACTCAAACACGTCTCCTTGTGATATATTTTTAATGTAAAATATTTGGGTCAAAAACTCAATTTCTAGCACCTACAGTGCAAACGTTGACCATTCCAATTTAAATTGGAGATCCAATTTCGACCAATTCTTTTGACCTAATGCATGACCATGATCTAAATTAGGTATAAAACACACGTGATACCTGTGTCCCACTCTATTGAACCTTTATGTTCTATCTACCCTCAATAGTCACAAATGATCAATTTTCTAGTGAATCGGACCAACCTAGTCAAACTAAACCGCAACGACCCGAACCTGACCTAACTAAAAGTAGTTGGACTTAACCTAGGTTGACTAAGCTAGGTTTGAACATCTGAATTAAATATTATTTCATTTTTGGAAAGCCATGGGTTTATTAAATCATTAGGGTGGAATGTGAAAGCGAAGGGATTATAACTTGTGACATTTCCTTACCCCATTGGTAACTCCAAACCCTTTTCCTCCACACTAGGCTATCCATAACCATATCTCTTTATCTCCTACATTCAAACCACCTGAAGCAAATTTCTTCCTAACTCTCTTTCATATTTTTCCTCATAAACCATCTCCAAATTCCTTCTCTATCTCCCTCCACACCTCCATCTACCCAACCCTACCCAGGCTGAATCTGAATTCAGCAGCACCCCACCAATCTGGCCCTATCTCCCTTCACAGTAAGTATATTTCTCTCAAACTTTGTATTATTCTTTCTCTCCCTGTCCTTATCACTTTCTCTTTACAAATCTTCCATCAAAATTTACTCTAAGTTCCTCAAAATAGCCCTTCATCGGAGGTGTCCAGGCTGAATCCGAATTCAGTGTATCCTCTTCTCAGGCCACTCCACCACCTCCATAGCCTCCAAACTACCACCACAGCACCCAAATATCCTTCCCCTACCTCTACTTAACAAGTTTTATTTATAACTCAGCACCTAAATTATCCCACAACTCCCCCAAACACCCCCTACAAAACGAAGACACCCTGCTGAACCCGCCAGCAATAGCACCACTTCAACACCTTATTGCCACCATTTCCAGCACCAAAATTCTTTCTACAACCACACCATACTAATCCTCTACCTCTCTCCTAATCTCTCTAAGCCCCAAAGTACTTGGAGAAATATTTTGAAGCCCCGGACAACAGCTACGAGACGAAGTGTCCAAATCTGGACATATTTGTGCAAGCAGCACAGCCCTATTTTGCCTTCCTATTTGACTTTGGTAAGAGCTCCAACTCCTCCTACTCAACCCTATCTACATGTAATTCACATTCCTATTAAATTTCACTAACTTTCTATTCATATTTTTTATGATATTACACCAAGAACACTTATTACATCTCATGTCTAGACTTGAATATTATTTATGCACTTGTTGTCCTATTCAGTTTTCCATGATCTAAAACCCAAGAAACCACTTATAAAACATAATTTTTACTCCAATTGTCACTAAATTTCAGAATATATAAGTTTTGGTTAGGGTGTTATATATAAATAAATGCATGGTTGAGACGTGATTAAATATTGTGCAACTAGTAGTGCACTTTGCCTAGGTTTTGTGATAGCTAGTTTTGTTTATAAACGCTATGTTAGAAAGTAGAAGATGCCATGCTAGGGTTGTTCACTAGTTGTAGTAGTGTTTGCACACATGTTTCATGACAAATGCAAGTTAGGAATGAGGTATATGCCATGATCTTATTATAAATTTAAATTTGACTTGTCATGTATACTTGACATTTTCTAGTAGAACGAGAGTTGTATATAGTTGGATGAATGGATATACTTGAGAAATATAGTATGTGATTGTTTGTGATGACCCTAACTTGACCTATTATTAATGCCCATGTGCATGTTTTAATAGACAAAACTAACCCTAGGTTGGTTAACATAGTTTGACACTTAGTGAATACCAAGGTTGATGATATGTTGTATATGAAAATCTAGTATGAGAACACCTAGTACCTATATGAACCTTCATTATAACCATGTTTATGAGGCTTGATGATGTCATGTGACTAGTAGGCTTGGTGTTTACACACTTTCTTGGTCCTTGACTAGTGAACCTTAGCCAACCTACTTTGTTAGAACCCCTAATTATTTTAGACTCTAAATAACTAATGGCATTGTATAAGTTGTATCCTTGATTAATTTATGTAGTGTTCCGCTCCGCGTAGACACTATGTACAAGTGATATCGCTTTGCTTGCTCGAGCGAAAGACTACTCGGAGAGTTCCCGACCGAACCATAAGACGATTGATCAATGTGAGTGGGCAGAACTACATTCTCTGATTCTTGTACGACTTAATAACGAATCTGAGTTTTTGAATGATTGTTTGCTTAAGAAGATAGTTTTATAAGAAGAATGATAGAACCTGCCTCAGCATGCTAAATAAGAGAACTCACATAGCTTGTCATTGAAACGAATCTGCTTGTTTGCTTGCCTAACTAGAGAACTGGGAATGCTTGTCTGAAATAAGATAGAACCATTGCTATGCAAATAAGTTACAAGAAATGTTGCATTTGCTTATTTATACCGACACAGCTATCAAACGAACCCTTGCTATGCTAAGAAAATAAGTAAATGAATTGCTTGAGTAAGTCCCTTTGTAAAATGCTAAGAAATAGATAGACATTGCATGCTAGATATGAAATCGAAATCGTGCTTGCCATTATATGTTTTGCTTGTCTGTTCTGCTATATCGAACTGCTATAAGTCTGTGATTCGTATAAGCATAGACTAATAGTGCGCCCTGAGGATACGGCCCGCAGGGGTCTAGTGGGGTGTGCTATTAGATATGTGAGAGATGTGCTTTGTTTGACAAGATGTATTTTGCTAGATCGTATATGTTTTTCTTAATTATTTGTTTTGCTTGCATTATAGATGCTTCATGTTATTGCATTGGTCTCGGACTAACTTGTGCACAAGGTCTTGTCTCTCGAATGGTTCCTGGGGCACTGAAAACCGCTAGGTCCGAAAGAGATTTTTGAATCGCCCTGAGGATACGGCTCGCTGGGGTCTAGTGGGACGGTATATGTCTTTTAGTGTTGTACGAAACCCATGATGTCACAGCTGCTAGCACTCGGGTGTATTGGTGAAGAGCTGAACCATGAGTCATAGCTTCCGACACTCATGTGTGCTAGTAAAGAGCTGAACCTTGGGCAATCGCTGCTAATCCTGGGGCTACCCATGGACCATCATATAAGTTAGGGCACATGCTAGGCTAGCCTTCTTGCACACCTAACACCTGATGCCTAGATTGATTCATGAGTTATGATTATACAAATTGTGGCTAACTTGTGTGTCTGCTGCAGGGATAACCGTTCAGCAAGGGGTAAGATGCATAAGAGTTTATACATATAGCTTGCTCGTTTATTTTGTTTGTATCATAGAGTTTATCTGATAGTGCTTCATACATTCGCATCGGTCAGACAATGACTATTATTGCAGAGCTGAACCTTGGTCCCGACCGCTATTATGTTAGTGAAGAACAACCATGGTCACAGCTGCTAATAGAATCAGAATGTGAGTCATTAGTTAGTTGGATTACCACTACCGATCCTGAGTTTCTCAGGGACCGAAATTATATAGATAGTTCTGCTCGTGTGCTTGAAAGTATGATAGTCCACTTAATATTTGCTTTGAATTGAGATGATCAGTCCACTATAGAGCTTTGCCCCGAAGAGTTAGATTTTGATGCACAATACATATTGCGCACTGCACGATAGCACATTGTCCCAATTGTATGCTTATTGTTTGAATATGCAAAACTATTTCAAAGCTATGTTTTCAAAAGATGTAATCTGACTATAATCCTGAGCTGCATGGAATGAACTTAGGTAAAAACTAGCAAGATCACTAGTAATATAAAGTTTTGCCAAATGCTTACTTAGTGTGGGTTTCAGGGGGTGTAGCTTATGTTCAGTTGTTTATACTCACCAGTACTTATAAAAATACTGACCCACAAATAGTTTGCTTGTTCTCAGGTGCTTGATCGTTCGAGAAAGCGATAGCCGTGCCTCATCCCAAGGAACCGAAAATCTGGAGTCGATGCCTTGAGTCATATCGAGATTTGCTTTGAGCTGCTTTTGTATAGAGCGACATAATGTATGGGACAGTGTCATTGTAATTGAGAGAAAGAGTGCTTGAGCGATTTGTAACCTCGGCCATGCGCCGCTTGTAACACTTTCGATTATCAATAAAGAGCATGTTTTCATGTGTCATTGTGTTCTTTACTTTTCTGCAATATGTGTGTCGCTGCTTCAGTATTGAATAGCTTACTTGCCCTTGTTCAAAGCTTTGGCCTTGTGCAAGAACACTTTAGGCTTGTACGGCATCACGCCCGTACGAGGATGATCGGTTCCGTAGGGACCAAAGCGAGGATGAACGGCCCTGTGGGACCGGGGCGTGACATAATGGTATCATAGTGACTCGATTCTTTGCCCATTTCGTTGCCTCCGACTCTGAGTTATGATTGTGCTGCAATGAATATTCCATACAATAAGTCCATAGATATTCTCAAAGATGCGTGCAAAAGTTTTCTGGATTTGATTTGTTGCTTAGAGTTGTGCCTTTGTGCTTGTGATTTACTTGTGTTTTGATTGAGGATGGTGAGGGATGAGGACTATTGCTGCTCTGGAATTTTGTGAGTTTCTCCTTGAGTTTCGAGGACGAAATTCTTTGTTGTTGGGTAAGTATGTAGTGCCCCGTTCCACGTAGGCACTATGTACAAGTGATATCGCTTTGCTTGCTCGAGCGAAAGTCTTCTCGAAGAGTTCCCGACCGAACCACAAGACGATTGATCAATGTGAGTGGGCAGAACTACATTCTCTGATTCTTGCACGACTTAATAACGAATCTAAGTTTTTGAATGCTTGTTTGCTTAAGAAGATAGTTTCATAAGAAGAATGACAGAACCTGCCTCAGCATGCTAAATAAGAGAACTCACATAGCTTGTTATTGAAACGAATCTGCTTGCTTGCTTGCCTAACTAGAGAACTGGGAATGCTTGTCTGAAATAAGATAGAACCATTGCTATGAAAATAAGTTATAAGAAATGTTGCATTTGCTTATTTACACCGACACAGCTATCAAACGAACCCTAGCTATGCTAAGAAGATAAGTAAATGAATTGCTTGAGTAAGTCCCTTTGTAATATGCTAAGAAAGATATAGACATTGCATGCTAGATATGAAATCAAAATCGTGCTTGCCATTATATGTTTTGCTTGTCTGTTCTGCTATATCGAACTGCTATAAGTCTGTGATTCGTATAAGCATAGACTAATAGTGCTCCCTAAGGATACGGCCCGCAGGGGTCTAGTGGAGTGTGCTATTAGATATGTGAGAGATGTGCTTTGTTTGACAAGATATGTTTTGCTAGATCATATATGTTTTGCTTGATCATTTGTTTTGCTTGCATTATAGATGCTTCATATCATTGCATTGGTCTCGGACTAACTTATGCACAAGGTCTTGTCTCTCGAACGGTTCATGGGGCACTGGGAACCGCTCGGTCCGGAAGAGATTTTTGAATAGGCCTGAGGATACATCTCGCTAGGGTCTAGTGGGGCGGTATTTGTCTATTGGTGTTGTGCGGAACCCATGATGTCACAACTGCTAGCACTCGGTTGTGTTGGTGAAGAGCTGAACCATGAGTCACAGCTGCCGACACCCATGCGTGCTAGTAAAGAGCTGAACCTTGGGCAACCGCTGCTAATCATGAGACTACCCATGGACCATCATATAAGTTAGGGCGCATGCTAGGCTAGCCTTCTTGCATACCTAACATCTGATGCCTAGATTGATTCATGAGTTATGAATATGCAAATTGTGGCTAACTTGTGTGTCTGCTGCAGGGATAACTGTTCGGCAAGGGGTAAGATGCATAAGAGTTTATATATATATATATATAGCTTGCTCGTTCATTTTGTCTGCATCGTAGAGTTTATCTGATAGTGCTTTATGCATTCGCATCGGTCAGACAATGACTATTAGTGCAGAGCTGAACCTTGGTCCCGGCCGCTATTATGTTAGTGAAGAAAAACCATGGTCACAGCTGCTAATAGAATCATAATATGAGTCATTAGTTAGCTGGATTACCACTACCGATCCTGAGTTTCTAGGGGACCGAAATTATATAGATAGTTTTGCTCGTGTGCTTGAAAGTATGATAGTCCACTTAATGTTTGCTTTGAATTGAGATGATCAGTCCACTATAGAGCTTTGCCCCGAAGAGTTAGATTTTGATGCACAATACATGTTGCGCACTGCACGATAGAACACTGTCCCGATTGTATGCTTATTGTTTGAATATGCAAAACTATTTCAAAGCTATGTTTTCAAAAGATGTAATCTGACTATAATCCTGAGCTGCATGGAATAAACTTAGGTAAAAACTAGCAAGATCACTAGTAATGTAATATTTTGCCACATGCTTACTTAGTGTGGGTTTTAGGAGGTGTAGCTTCTGTTCAATTGTTTATACTCACCAGTACTTATAAAAGTGCTGACCCACCAACAGTTTGCTTGTTCTCAGGTGCTTGATCGTTCGAGGAAGTGATAGTCGTGCCTCATCCCAAGGAATCGGAAATCTGGAGTCGATGCCTTGAGTCGTATCGAGATTTGCTTTGAGCTGATTTTGTATAGAGGGACATAATGTATGGGACGGTGTCATTGTAATCGAGAGAAAGAGTGCTTGAGCAATTTGTAACCTCGGCCATGTGCCGCTTATAACACTTTCGATTATCAATAAAGAGCATATTTTCATGTGCCATTGTGTTCTTTACTTTTCTGCAATATGTGTGTCGCTGCTTCAGTATTGAATAGCTTACTTGCCCTTGTTCAAAGCTTTGGCCTTGTGCAAGCTCACTTTAGGCTTGCACGACATCACGCCCGTGCGAGGACGATCGGTTCCGTAGGGACCAAAGCGAGGACGAACGGCCTTGCGGGACCGGGGCATGACAATTTCGACCCTAATTGTCCAATAATTAATGATGTAGAGTATTTGTAATCTTGTGCATGCTTAGTGAACCGTGTCATAGTGGCTGATTTTATGATATTATATATTTAGGCTCTTGGGATCGCACGAGCGTGGATTCGAGAGCAGGTTCTTTATATTATCAGCTTAAAGTTCCAGGCAAGTGTACATTGCCAACTGCAGTAAATCTTGTTATATTATCGACTTGTGTTTTATTTTATATATTCTTGTGATGTGCCTACTCAACCTAGGACCGTGAGACGTTGCTTAGCTTTCGAACAAGATTCGGGTATCGACGTCGAACGCGGAGTCGTATCACTTAGAGAGTTGATACCACCATTATATATATATTCGTGCTTGCTTTACCAAGTACGTCATACCATAGGACACTTGACACAATTCATGTGACAAAAAATTTTCTAAGTTATTCATGGTGATTCTGTATAGGCTTACAGGATTCGTGACATAAGACTTGCATATACATAGATATCATTATGGCTCGTTGTACTAGTTAGAGGTCATAATCTTACGTGTTATAGATATGAGACATTGTGGACATGAGACGTGTGATTACATTGGATGGAGATAGACACACAGGCTACAAGCTGATTATATATATATATATATATATATATATATATATATATATATATATATATATATATATATATATATATACTTTATTATTGAGGTGCTTTAGTCTCTATATCAGAGCTTGGCCCATTACGTGATATTTTTGCTGCTACGGGATCCCGACACAGAGCTTGTAGTAGTTTCAGCCAGAGTACTAGTGATGCTCTCACTTGCATTTCACTTAGATGCTTACATTAGTTTACCCTTTAGTATGTGGAATTATATTGTTTCACTTTGGCATGTTATTTTTTGTACCTTGTTACGTCCCTCTAAGGACTTGGTCTCTTGCCAGTTTTGCAGCATAGACCGTTGTGGAGTTTGCCTGGAGTTGCTGATGTGTGTTACTTTGTATTGCGGGCATTAGTGCCAGGTACTTATATTATTTCTACCAGAGTTATGGTTATTTATTCTTATTGTCTATTCATCTGCTGATGTAGCCTAGTTTTATAGACTCATATTCCTTTCTCGAGTCTATTTGAGCTTATGTGTTACTGGCGGCCGACTTTAGCATATGTAGTTCATTATTGATATTTTTTCTTTATGTGGATTGAGACATAGATATTTCAGTATTTATTTACCCTTATTATACAGCTTATACATATTCGAGTTGGACCAGAGTCTGGTCGAATGCGTAGCTGGCATATTATGTATTCCTAATCCTACGTATTTTGGGACTAGGGCGTTACACTTCATGAGTGACCTCAAGAAGTTTTCATACTTCGTGCAAAGTTTCGCAAGTGGAGACCCTGTTAAATTCAATTCTGTCTATGGCACAAAATAGAGTGTTAATAGCTTTAGCATCAAAACTAGCTTATTTATTTTTGGTGTTTGTGTACTTATCGTTAGGCTTCTCTACGAGGTTACCGTATATGACTATTCTAGGTGGTTTCTTGTATTCTTCTACTACTATAGACCAAAGGTCAAAATCAAGTGACTTTAGGTAGAAGCTCATATGTGTCTTCCAATACGTGTAGTTAGTACCATCAAATAAGGGTGGCCTATTTGTGGACTGGCCTTCACCATTGTTGGTGTGGATAGATCTAACAGTTGTCATAAGTCTCTTAGGGTGTTAAGCCAAATATCAAGAGAACTAGTTCTGATACCAATTGAAGGACCGTGATACAACTCTAGAGTGAGGGGGGTAAATAAAGTGCAGCGGAATAATCTACCCAATTTAAGATTATCAGAATGAAGGCAGTTGCTAACTAACAATGTATATAAAGATAGTAAAGTAAAGTAGTAAAGTAGAGAGAGAAAGCAAAAGAAAACACCAAGATGTATGCTGGTTTCCCTCTGAGAGGACTAGTCCAGTCCCGAGAACTCAAGCTCGAAGTTTTATCCACTATTATCACCAATAGCGAATCACAAGCTTTGATCCGAAGGCTTGCCACTTCTTTACACCACGATGTTTGATCCGAAGTCTCGCAACTTCACAGCTTAGAGAGAGAGAGAGAGTAACTGATGGAACAAAGCTATTTACAACTCTGAAGACTTCTAGACCGAGATCGTACTTGGCACTAGGAAGGCTAGTGAGTTGCTCTTTGAGATAAAAAAGTTAAGTCTTTAGAGGTTTGCTCACAATAGGATAGAAGACTTAAGAATAGTTGAGTGAGTAAGAATAAAGAATTCCAATCCTATTTATTGGGTGTAGGCAAACAGAATTCGGTCAGAATTCGGATGGAGTTTAATTCAAATTTTCAACTGTTGGGCCAAGAAATCAGGATCTATTGAACTGGTTGATTTTATACCAAAGGGTAATCGAGTTCTGTCCGAGTTCGGCCCGAGTTCGGTCTCTTAGTATGGTAGACTTTGTAAATGAATGTGGCATGATTTGATGGATAGGTTCTTTGGTTCATTTGAGTGGACTAGGTATCTGGGTATAGGTACTTAGAATTTTCCAGTGCGACTCAGCTTACATCAGTCCTAGACTCAAATAAATAAAAGATTATATTTAAATAGACGTAATACAGACTATATGTAAAAGCAGTGTTGAGGATTCAGATCGTGAAATATCAATGCATGGTTTATTTAACTATCAAAATCAAGTTGACTGTAAACCCCCTGATTTTCAAGGATTTTTAAAAACAAATTTTACATAATTTTCTGTAATTTTCTGGAATTAAAACTAATGTATTTTGTGATTAAATGATTTTTAAATGATGTTAATTAATATTAAAATATTATAAAAATAGTATTTTCTGGTGTAAAATGGAAAACTAGACATAGGATAATTTTCTGGGAATTTATTGGACTTCGAAAGCATTTTTAAAGCCCTAGAAACTAAGTTATAATTAAACCAAAATAAACCCTGAATAAACCCGGTTTATTTCCAAAATAAACCAAACCAACCCAGACCCGGTTCAACTGAACCAAACCCAACCTTAGCGGGTCGGGTCGGATCTAAACCCGACCCGAAACCCGCCTACCCGAACCCACACTTAAACATTAGCGGATCGGGCCGTATTCGTATTGAACCCGACCCGCTGACCCGCTGACCCGACCTGATCGAAACCCTAGTAGGAATCTGACCCAGATTACTGTTCCGGCCGCCCCTATATATATTTCCCTCCGCGGCCGAAACCCTAATCCCCTCGCCATCCCCGATCGAGCAGCACCCCTCTTCCGCCGGAACCCTAGCTCGCTAAATCCGCCCATCTCCGCCCTCTCCTCCTCCTGCTCCCCTCCGTTACCATCTCATCTCCGTCGCTCACCTCTGTCTCCCTCTCCCCGTCGAGCCCCGCCCGACCTCGACGTAACCCGCTGCCACCCAGCCGTCTCTCCCGAAGAGCACACCGGACTCCCTAGCTCGCCTGATCCCTAACCACTCCTCTCTCTCTCCTCGCCGTCCTCCGCCGTCGTCCCTGAATCCACGACCACCCTCGCCTTCGACCCCACAGAGCCGCCTTCCTCCACCGTCTCCTCACCTCGACCACCACCTCACCCTCAGCCCCGAGCTCCGCCACCCTCTCTCCGACCCGCAGCGCCCCGAGCTCCGCCTCGATGCCCTAGCCACCCTCAACTGACCCAGCACCCGGCTGTCCTCGCCCGACGATAAAGCGTCTCCTCTAGCGAAGCCCTGAGCCGCCTCCGGCGAAGCCCCCGTCCGCCTCCGCCGTGTCCTCCGGCCGCAGCCGCCTCCGGCTAACCGAAACCCTAACCCTAGAACCCGGACACAGTACTCGGACACGGCACAACACAGTTTGTGTCGTGTCGCCTCACGGACACGAAGAAATCCAGTTCCACGGAGCCATGTTCAGGTAACCCGTTCTCTCTTCTCGTTATTCCGTTTTCTGTTTCGTCAGTTGTGATGCGTAGACTGCATGACCCTCTCGATGTCCGTGCAACCCGCTCGGTGCGTCGCGTCCTGTGGCGATCGCGAACCGCGATCCAAAAACAGGAAAAACAATACCCCATTTTCTCCCGGAACTGAGTGCGTTCCGCCAAACGGGACGACTTGGTCGCATGCGGTCTTCACCAAAACGTGCGCATCATTGATACAGACGTGCGGAATTTTGCAGAAGTTGATTTGGATGTGCGTGCACACCGGAATCAACGCGTATCCGCCGACAACGCCCCGTATCCGCCTGTTCTAGAAAATGTCGTAACTTTGTGTACACACGTCGGATCGAGACGAAACTTGTGCCATCGGACTCGTAGCAATACGCTGGTCCTGTGACCCAAGTTTGGTTCGACTCTGAGAACGTTGACAAAATCATGTATCGTGGCCCCCACGGCTCCACTTGACGGGCGATTTTGTGATCGGCTCATCGGAATCCAGTTCTGGAAGTTCCGTTGGGTTTGTATGATCGTTCTGGACTTGTTGACACTAAGTTGGACGAATTTGGAGACCTTGGACCCTGACACGCTTTTCGGTACAAAGTGGGCCACACGGGGACCCCACTTTGACCCAAAATTTCGGTTTTGCCCCTGTGTCCAAATTGGACGAAAGGAAAGTACTTTCTAGCTATTTTGCTTATTCTGAAAATATTGGTGATATCTATTTCAGCATCCGGAGACATTTGTTCTGAGGTCATAGCTTTTGGTCCTGTGTATTGGACATCTGGACGTTATATTTTGCAGCTTCTTGCCAGGCAAGTATACATTGCCATTGTACTGTTATTTATATTCCATATGTTGTATGCATCTTTATTTTCTGTTTTTAGTTCATATATTTTCACTGTTATATAAAATGCACGCGACGGTGTCGCCGCGATATATTTTTATTTATGTATTTGCATTGACCTTGTTTATGAGACTACCCCATTATCATGTAGGATCAATAGGTTCATTGGTCGTGACACAGTTGTTACACGAGTTGTGAGTCTCATGTAGATCACAGACTTGGGTGCAGGATTTGGCCTCCTGTACGTGTAGGACGTGCGTTAGGAATAACTGCTGTTAGAAACTTTGCATGCTAGTAGACTTAGCAGTTATTAGAGGTATTATCGTGTCATGGATGTGACATGCTTAGAGCATGGGGTGGGGAGAACAACAAGTAAGGCGTGTGGGCTCCGTTGCACTTTCCTTGTGTAACCCGTACGCTCCGCCGGAGATGCGTGGTCATGATGACCACTATATATTATATATTATCAGGCGGGCCTCCGACGTTCAAAAGACGACGTGCCTTTGTAGGCCCCTGGATCTCCAAGAGAACCATGCCAATCCCATTTTAGCCAGATAGCCCACGCGTTGGGAAAGTTGTTCTTAATTGCATTCACTTAGATGGTTAGGCGAGCCCATTGGATATTTATTTCAGTACTTTATTGGCATGTGTTTAAGTATCTTGTTATGTCCCTCTGAGGACCTGGCCCCTTCCAGGTGTATCTGTTCTTGAGTATTCGCAGGAGCGCAGATTCGGATGGTTACAAATGTTTCGAGGATGTCTTCTCTTCGAGCCCGTGATTGTTAGCTGGTATTCTCATATTGTGCTTATTGTGTTGTACTTTTTCATTCAAGTTGGTAGTGGATTTGTTTCCATCCAACTATCATCCTTAGATACTTCTTATTAAGATATAGTTTC
This sequence comes from Iris macrosiphon, assembly GCA_036927795.1. Classification (NCBI taxonomy): domain Eukaryota; kingdom Viridiplantae; phylum Streptophyta; class Magnoliopsida; order Asparagales; family Iridaceae; genus Iris; species Iris macrosiphon. The sequence goes on along the minus strand of JAYESA010000020.1, from coordinate 31,182,688 downwards.
ATAGATACTGGTTATTTATTTATATTTAATTTTCTGTAGATGAGATTTAGATTGTACCCTGTGACTTGTGACATATTTTATACCACTTGTGGATTTGATATTCATATTACAGCGTACGTGTGGATTTGGTTTCCATATATTGGAGTTGCCATATACATGCGGCTGGCATGCTTACGTGTTCCTAGTCCTACGTATTTTGGGACTGGGGCGTGACATTGACTGAGACCGGATGGGCAAACAATCTCCTCCATTTTTGCCGTTGACAAGGGTCGCTTGGCAGCATAGTTATTGTGGCCGCATAGGCGTACTTTTTAGCCTTGGTCAGATGGACACTCAGGCCGCATGGCGTTATGGCCACATGCTCGTCCAGTCCGCATACGTGCTCTCGTCTGCCTTTGGTCGAATAAAAATTGCAGTCGCATATTGACGAGGTCGCATATGGCTGAAGCCGCAGATGGGAAGACATGTGGCGTGGCACGTCTGTCGAGGCCATCAATACAGATGTGACTTTTTGTCTTTTTGTATGCCTCCCCTTTTACGAATTTTGAAGCTGTCAGAACTTTATGTCAGACATTGAAGACTGTTTCAGGAGCTCATTATGCAGCCCCTTGCTCCTTGGTTGTTTTGGCCTCATGTAGATTATTATGCGGCTTTCCATCTGGCCGCATATATCATATTTTATGCGGCATGAGTTCTTATGCGGCATGTACATTTTTTATGCTTCTATAATAGCAATGATCATTTATTCTATAAATCAAGCAAGCAAGCATTCTTTTAGCATATACGATTCTCTAAGTAATCATGCAGAGTCAGGTTTTATCATTCTTCTTATGAACACTATCTTCTTAGCACAAGCAGTTATAAAACCATATTATTTATTTGGCATGAAAGAATCAGAGAATGAAGCTATGCTTACTCACCTAGATCAGTTATCTTTTGGTTCAAAAGGAGATCTTCAAGAAGATTTTCTTTTTGAGTCACAAACTGATATCACTTGTACATAGTGCCAACACGGAGCGGTGGACTACATCCTGGATGCACTGAATACTATGAACTATGGACCTCTGACATAATCTCGTGACGAATATCTTTGTTAGGTACACATAGGCGATTCCCAAAATAGAGAGTCCCATCATTGTGAATGCTCAATTTTTCTCTACGTCCTGCCTCACACTCTGTTCTGAGTCGCTTAAGCTTCACATTCGTCGACTGTGTTGCTCTGATCTATTTCACAATGCTGGACTGAACTTGTAGACCTGTCATCAATGTCGTATTGCCCGACAATACTACTTCTATGCCCATCTTCTGAAGATTTTCTAAAATCCCTCGCTTCTTTGTCAAGAAATAGGCTCCGGCCCTCCGGCTCAAAGCATCTGCTACGACGTTAGCTTTTCCTGGATGATAGTGAAGATCAAGATCGTTGTTTGTCATCAACTCTAGCCATCTCCTCTGCCTCATGTTGAGATCCTTCTGAGTAAAGACGTACTTTAAACTCTTATGATCGATAAAAATCTCTACTCAATCTCCATACATGTAATGTCTCCAAAGCTTGAGCATAAACACTACTGCTGCTAACTCCAAATTATGCGTCGGGTAATTCTTCTCTTGGTCTCGAAGCTGCCGAGATGCATAAGCTATAACTCTGCATGTTGCATGAGAACACATGATCAACTTCCATTTGAGTTTCTCGAAGGAGGTCTGACATTCATCTATCCAGTCAAAGCGTACATCCTTACGAGTCAATTGCGTCAAGGGTGCAGAAATTCTAGCAAAGTCTGTCATAAATCATCGATAATATTCTGCTAATCCCAGAAACTGCAAACCTCCACAACCGTTCTGGGTACTGGACATGTCTCAACGACTTCTATCTTCTGGAGATCTACCTCAACTCCACCTCTAGCAGTAATGTGCCCCAGGTATGAAATACGATCAAGCCAGGACTCGCACTTGTTGAACTTTGTATATAACTGATGTTGTCTAAGAATTTGAAGAAATGAACGAAAATATTGCTCATGCTCTGCTTCACTCTGACTGTAGACCAAGATATCGTCGATGAATACTATCACGAATTTGTCTAAGTAGGGCATGATAATATTATTCATGAGATCCATAAACACTAATAGTGCATTGGTTTCTCTAAAGGGCATTACTAAAAAATCCAAATGGACATATCTCGATCTGAACGCCATCTTGGGTATATCTTGTTCTCTGACTCTGATCTGATGGTACCCTGACCGCAAATCAATCTTGGAAAATATCGTCTCCCTACTAAGTTGGTCGAACAAGTCATCTATCCGAGGTAATTGATACTTTTTCTTGACTGTTACCACATTCAGGGTATGATAGTCAACACATAAACGTGATGTACCATCCTTCTTCTTCCCAAGGCGATACACTAGCACGAATGAATCCCTTGGCTCTCAAGTTTTTGAGCATCTGGTATAAGACTTCTAATTATGATGGGGCCATCATGTAGACTCTTTATGATACTGGTGTAGTTCCGGGAATCAAGTCAACGGAAAACTCGATCTCTCATTTTGGTGGCATGCCTGGAAGCTCTTTTGGAAACACTTCTGGAAATTCGCTAACGACTCTAGGTAGCTGCACTTCTTCGGCTACTGCCATCCTCGGGATAACAGACGAAGATTCTATATTGCCTCGAGAAAATAAGAACTCTTCTTCACCAGGGACACAAAATATAACCTTATCAAAATAGCAATCTATCGATGCATGTCGGACACTCAACCAATCCATTCCTAGGACGACATCGTAATTTTTCATAAAAAACTCTACCAATCTGGCAGAAAACTCTCGCCCACACACTACAACTCTACACGAGACAAAAACTTTATCTACTCCCACGATACAATTACCAGTAAGTATATTGAGTCTTACTGATAATGACTCGGGTTCTAATCCCACTCGTATCGCAAATCATGCAGACATAAAAGAATGAGATGCACTATAATCGAATAATACTGAAGTTGAATGAGAGTTACAAGAATGGTACATGCCACCACCTCACCTGAAGCTAGCTGTTTCTCCACGGTGAGTTCCATAGCCTAGCCTTATCCTCTCGGTGCTGGTCCTTTCTACTGCGGACCTCCTTGTCTGGCATGTACTTGGGATTGGGCATGTGTATACCGTTGTGGCCTATGTTGCTGGAATACTTGCGATTGGGTCGGCAAAGGCCTCTGACCCTAATTATGCTGAGCTGATACTGGATCATTATATTGTTGTTGTGCCGGAGAAGATGATGAGAAACTGGTTCGGTGTGGGCAAGATCCCACTCTGTGGCCTGAAGCTCCAAAAGCTAAGCACAATCCTTGAGCTCTGCGGTACTCTGAAAACACATGTCCTAATTTTCCATAATGTGAACATCCTAATGAAGAAGATGTCCTTTGCTGCTGATTTTGGTTTGGGGCTGGTGGATGAATTGAGGCTATTAAAACTGGCCTTCATGGGGATCCAATGGTCAAATCCCTAACTGCCGGACCTGGTGCTAAAGACTGGGTATAAGAACCGCCTGAAGTATGGGTTCTCTTACGACCTTCAGTCCTATCTACGATTCTCTGGGAGGTATACTCATGCCTCCTCGCTGCACTTAACACGGCATCAAAAGTTTGAAACTCATGTTGTTCTACTGCCAATATGATCTCCAGATAAATTCCCTGCTGGAACCTCCTTGCTCTATCCAGTTCATTCACCACCAAGGTGGGAGCAAACCGACCGAGTCTACAGAACTCTACCGCATAGCCATCGACAATCCTGCCCATCCACTTCAGGTTATTAAATCTTGATTGCAGATCATAATGCGACACCGCATCAAAAGTACCTGATCTTAAACCTTTCGCTGAATATGACCCAGGGGACGGGCATTGCCAAAGAAACCATCTGTGCTGCCCACCAGTCTCGGGCCAAATCTAGCAACTACAGCTGAACTACTGACACTTGCTCTCTAGCCGAAACTCCAGTTGCCTCTAGAATAGCCTCAGTGTCCTGAAGCCAAGCATCTGATACAATCACATCATCGGTGCCATAGAAATATGAGGGTTGGAGGCGCTTGAAGTTGCTTACTGAGTTGTTGGCACGATGTCCGCCTCTTTCCAAAGCCTCATGTACTGACCGAGTGAGGGTGTCATCCTGACGTCCTTGAGATGCTAGCAACTCTCTGAGGATACCAAGTAGCACACTGTTGTCCCCTCCTATATCAGGTACTGGTTGCACGGGTGGAATCGCTACAACATGAGGTACTGCCTGGGTTTGGGATTCCTCATTCTGAGCTATTCTGGACTCGACCTCAGAATACTGAGGCTGAACCTCAAGGGTCTGTTGGTCGGCTGGATGTTGTCTTGCCACTGGAAGAACTCGGGCTGGATGATCGAAAAAACCAGGAACAGTGTCCCTGAAAGATAGAGGACACAAGATTCAAATCGGAAGGACAATAGTGATCGAGGATTAAGGCAGGTGTTGAATCAAGATTTCAGGAATATAAATTCGACACTAGAGGAGATCAAGGATTAACATGATTGAGACATCTAAACACTTGGTAAACCCTCACACTTCTGAATTTCAGACCTGCATGAGCCACCACTAAAACTATGTTATGCCCCAGAACCAGAATACTGGAGAGCCGGGGCAAACAAAGCCAGCTACGTACACCAGAGTACTCTATACCCCGAGATACGGTCATAGCTGTCTAGACATGTGAGGGTTTACTCTATAATCCAACAGTCATTCATGGGTCAGGAATCTTAGGTGTCTCAATATCAAGCAAGCAACAAGTCACAAGATCTATGATTACCAAACATATAATAGTAAGGTGTTCCAAACTATACAAACACAGATGATCATGAAGGTAGTTATCAAAATAAAGAACTAGCAGAGTACAATAGTACATGATTAGCTCTAGCTATAGTCTAGAATATGCTTTACATATAGGCCCACAGGCTGCAGTATCAAGGTTCCAAAACATGAGCTAAACACGTGCTCGGTGGCTAAATGCCTCAAAAGAATAATTATACAAGATTAAGTGGGCGATGAAGGAGAAACCCACTCATGTTCTCGGATGCTCCTCGTGTTCACTATCTTGAGGAGGAAAGTACGGGAGATCCTACGGTATTGCTCCAAAATCTGGCCATACAAAACCAGTGGAGTTAGACCCCAAAATAGCAAAGTACCACAAGGGAGCCAACTTAGGAAATAAAAATCAGCATGCACACAAATCAATAAGAAATATCATAAGAAATTTAGTAAATAAGTGCAACAGGTACTCTAATAGTTTAACAATTCTAGAGACAATCTGTAATCAGTGCTCAAGCTACTACTCAAGATCAGTAACTGGAATGAAGCAAGACAGGACTAGACTAGAAAATCAAGCAATCATGACAAATCATGTCCTACGGCTTGCTACCATTAGCTAACTAGGGTTATCACTGCCCTAATTACTAGCACATGCAAGTTGAGATTCCATACAGCCACATGCCCTGCAGACTATCAGGGTTATCCAAACGCAAGGATACATAATATAGATTTATCAAGAATAATCATTTTTTTGGTAATGTAACACTCGATGGCGTATTGGAAGTGTGCCCCTCATGACGGAGAGCTCCAAATCCATCAAGTGTCGCTGGGATACCGGAATTACATGTAGCCAGAAAATCTCTCTAGATATTTTCTAGATTATTATTATAGCTTTTAGCCTAGACAAGTTATCAAGAATTCTTGACCATGGTGCTTAGAAATTGGCCTTAGACATAATGCAAAACTGGACATGAGCTTGACAAGTACAATCAAGACAAGGACAAGCAATCAACCACGGAAAGTTACCTTAACAGTTCAAGTAATTTCGTTCCGAAAATTCTAGTATGTCAGGAGTGAGATTCGTCGAGTCACTTCGGGAGTATCAGTACATGTCAGGTATCTGAAATCATGAGTTTATGATTAACAGTGTAACTATAATCCATGTTTAGAAATTCCATGTTCAGGTAAATATCATAGTCAGTTTAAAGTCTTTTAAGGAAAACTTTGCATTTATTGATATTCCTCAAAATATACCAAACAAGGGACAACCAGCAAATAACAAAAAAATACTATAAAAGTAAATTCCTACTAACAAGTGAGCATGAGATATATGGTGCATGGGCCAAGAAAGTCATCTTCCAAGGAACTAAGAAGGTCTCATGCGCCAAAGGGACTAAGAAAGTCTCATGCGCCAAAGGGACTAAGAAGTCTCATGCGCCAAAGAAACTAAGAATGTCTCATGCGCCAAAGGGACTAAGAAGTCTCATGCGCTAAAGGAGCCATGAAAGTCTCATGAGGCAAAGGAGCCATGAAAGTCTCATGCACCAAAGGAGCCATGAGCCAAGGAAAGTCATGCGCATAACAAGATACGCACATGCTCTAGGGGATGCGCCAAGGAGCTTCAGCTGCAAGGCCTTCTTGCACATGAACTACATCTTTCCCAAATACAAGTTCGGCCATAGAAAAGCTCTGAAAACCCAAGTTTTGGTTTCTCCATTGGAACCTCATTTGGAGTCCAAATCTAGCAAATGAAAGTTCTAAAACATGGAGAATCAAATGCTTTTCAACATAGAACAAGTTTTTGAAAATAACAAGTTTTTAGATATCAAAACCAAGAAAAACTCAAGAACACCCAAACTCAAGAACACACAATATAAGCAAAATATAATGTAAGAAAAGATATAAATAAAGTTTAACAAATTCTTCATCCTTGACAAGTTGTACTTTCCTAAACCCACACCACTATCACTAATACCACCAGGGGTGCAAGTCTAGTGCCGGGTCTTGGGGTCTGGCTGCTCTCGACCAAGGGAGAGGAAAGGGAAGAAGGAAATAAAAAAGGAGAAGAAAATGAAGGAATGAGGAAGAGAGAGAAAGTAAGAGGTTTATATATAAAGGATAGGGTGAGTCATCAACCAAAATTCGGAATTTGCATAAAAGCAGTTTAGAAAATCCAAGAAAATGCACATGAAGAAATATACAATAAATATACATCAAATAAATACAAGTATACCAGATACAAAGATGAAAATACGAAAAATGGTGAGACGAGTCTCACAGAGACCAAAGATGAACATCATCATAACGAAGGATTTATCGACAAGAGATCTCCATTGTAGTAATTGTGGTAGACTATGACACAACAAAAATAAATTTTCTAACAACCAAGAGTGAATTTTTATCATTGATGTTGTAATTAATTCAAGAATGAATATTTTTTTATGCTTGTTGTAATCTTTGATTTTGTATTACACTCCTCAAAGGAAATTATTGCTAGATGTTTTAGGGTTACGTGTACAGTTAGGATTAGTATTATAGGGTTTGGGTTTTAGTGTTATGCGTAAATTATAGACTATTTAATTAAATAGTCTAAGTCAAAATAAAAAATACTAATTTATTAGAATATATAAAATTAATTGCTTTTGTTAAATAAACTAACATGCTTTTGCTGCTCCTGCTAACTCTTCTTTCCTATCTTCTTCTCTTCTCTCCACTCACTTTCTCTTCCCTTATCTCTCCCCTATCACGTATAATATATATATATATATATATATATATATATATATATATATATATATATATATATATCCAATGGTTGTCACATAGTTGTAAGAGAGAGAGAGAGAGAGAGAGAGAGAGAGGAATGTTCTAAAACCAGTCGGGTGGTTTCATATTGTAGAACCAACCTATATTACAACCGTTGAATTTGGATTGTAAGGTTAAATTAAAAGGTGAGAGTATCTACTTAAAAGATACATGTGTAATATCAGCTTTGCAATACAAATCCACCGATTTTAACATAGGTTGGTTCCATAATATAAATCATCCGATTGATTTTTGAGTGTGTGTGTGTGTGTGTGTGTGTGTGTGTATATATATATATATATATATATATATATATATATATATATATATATCCAAGAGTTAATCAGACCTTTGGGGATTCATCGAAGATTTGACCTATGAGACTTGGTATCCTAGGATAAACAGTCGTTACGGTCGCAATAGAGCTGACAGATTGAAGATCCAATAGATAAATTTTCCAAAAAGTTCAACACATCAAATCTGGACATCAGGTGAAGTCTGGGGCCGTACAGTATATGGTCAAAATTTGGACGATTAAACCGCAAATCGAAGGTAAGACAGATGGGAGGAGTCACCTGAAGACGGATCCAACATCGAAGGTATTGGCACTAAGATACATCATCGAAAAGTCGACTATGTTGATGGATTCAAAGAGGACTTGAACGTGTCGATATGAAAAACGGTCCAAAATATAATGTCTCCTCAAACGAACCCAAATGCAGATATAACTATCACCGATGAGTTCAGATGATGCCAAATACCTAGAATTCGTATACGAGAGTTCAAAAATGGGTCGAGTCCGAAAATCAACATTTTATGGCATGTCGATGTCCGAAAGCTGGCCCGTAAAAGCCAAAAAAATGGAACCAAATTGTCTGAGTCAAAAATTGACAGATTATATACGAGGTCACGAATCCAACTGTGGTGTCAAATGGATCACGAATTTCAAAAAATGACTACTTAATTCTAAGTAATACTTCCCCAACCTACAATCCAAAGTAAGCCCAAGTTAGTGGGTGACAAATATCTCCAAATATTAATTCGGGGAGTTCTTAGCAAATAAGAAACTTTTGGAACATTCATGTCAAAGTATGATTGATTGTATAGGGACTTGTATGAAAGATAATCCCATGTAGAATATAATTTGACAAAAGAGTGTTGGCAATGTCAGGGCGGTTCAACCCTGGAATATCTTAAGTGCACAGTTCTAAAGGTAACAAAACCCATTATAACCTCCCCTCTTATTTTAAGAAAGAAAAAGTTTGACAACAAGAAGATCAACAAGAGGAGAGGCTACTTTGAGTGTGTGTGACTCTGTGTTCCTTAATCACCTACTTTGTTCATAGTTTAGTCCCCCCATAGGCCATAGGCACTGCCTAATCATTCAATTGGCTCCCTCTCTCATGGTATAAATGACATACCCCTAAGTACAATCTCTCTCTAAATTTTTCTTTTTCTTTTCCCTTCTTCTAGTTCTCTTCATTTCCTCCTCCTCTATTACTACCACCACCACCACAGTTGTGCTACAGCTAGTAGCTACTTGTGACTGTTCCTACACAACAGGAGGATGTAAGTGCTCAGTGTGATTGAAAAGAATCTCAAGTTGGTAATCCCCACTTTTCACCTTCTTCTGCTAGGGTTGCTCTGACTCAAACTGAAGTCAGTAATAAACTGAATGAATGAGAGTTTTCTTTTTATTTATTTTACTTTTGTCATTTAGAGTGTGTGTGATCTTGAAATGGGTGTGAGTTATTAATTATTATAGGCCCCTCTATTTTACTTCCCCAATATGTTATGTTCTATAAGGTTCACCATATTATCCTTGTTGATTTGGATGTTGTTGTTGTTGTTGGGGATTGTCTGTTGTTAGTTTGCTATAGGACCAACCACAACTTGTGACCCATTTCTTGTTGAAGTGGTTCAGAGTGAGCAAAATTTGGGAAGGTTTAGATTAGGATTTGGATTTGGATTTGGGAGAAAAAAAATATGAGTGGGGATCATCCATCAGACCAGCAGATTGCTGCCGCCGCGGCGGGAGAGTGGCAATTCGGCCAGCAGCCTTCCGTCCCCATCTGCCAAGGATTCCAGATGGGATCCTCCTCATGCCCACCAGTGGAATCCTTCCAATCAAGTCTGTGGAACCAGAGTTTCTCCGAGAAACCCTCAGTAGTACTCCCCCCTAGGCTCGACATGGGGTGGAACCCTCCCGACCCGGCTGCGGTGGCAGCCAGGCTGGGGGTGTTCCCGGGGGGCCTGTCCAACTTTGCCGTGGACTCCTCCTTCATAGAACGCGCGGCGAGGTTTTCCAACTTTGGCGGCAGTAGCCTTGGAGCCGTGCCGCCGAACCCCTTCGGCCCCCCATCTGCTGCATCTGAGGTTCGGATTCAGAGCAGTGAGGGTATGAGAGATGCCTCCGTGTCTATGGATCATGGATCGAGGAGCGAGAGCCCGATGAAGAACCATCATATGGAAGATGTTGTTAGCGGATCCGGGGATTCTTCTTCCAAGGGGCTCAGTGCTAAGAAGAGGAAAAAGAACAGTCAGGTAGATTATAGTCGGTTGTATCCCATTAGTTGCAATCAACTCTATAATTAATTGCGAAGTTTGATTTTTTTTTTTTTTTTCCATCCTAGGAAATGGAATTAGATCCTAGTTGTCCACAGTTCTCCGCCGAGTCCCCAATGGAAAATGTTGAAGCAAAGCAGAAAGTAGGAAACAGCAGCAGCACTCAGGCTACTGGGAAGTTCACAGGAAAGAATGCCAAGGGCAGTTCGGATCCGCCCAAGGAAGACTACATTCATATTAGAGCACGGCGCGGGCAGGCAACAAACAGCCATAGTCTTGCAGAGAGAGTAAGCTTCCTACTCCGACTGGTTTGTACATATGTCACTCGTGAGATGTGTATGCTTAAGGTGGATTCTTGACAACTTTGCAGGTTAGGAGAGAGAGGATAAGCGAGCGGATGAAGTATCTTCAGGACCTTGTGCCTGGTTGCAGTAAGGTAGCTTAAGTTGCAAAATTTATTGACGAGGTGATATGATCTATAAGTTGTGTTCCGTAGCATTACTAGTGTCATGGTTTTGTGGATGGTAGGTCACTGGAAAGGCGGTCATGCTGGATGAGATTATCAACTATGTCCAATCGCTGCAACGACAGGTCGAGGTATGCTTGCTTTGATTTAATTAGTTCTCAATAGGGTGATAGTGTCTATGGTTGGAACAAATGGACATGAATCTTATCTATTATTCACACCTGTCTTGCCAGTTTCTTTCTATGAAGCTTGCGACCGTCAATCCAAGTGTTGACTTCAACATCGAAGGGCTTCTTTCAAAAGATGTGAGTACTATTGCTTCGAACAGATGTATGAAACATTATGTATATGAGACTTGGAAGCTGAAATACTACAGAACTGCTAATGATTCATTTATCAAAATGAGAATAGCATGGCTGTGGTTAATTCTTAACATGTAATTTTAATGTTCAGTATTGTCTGACCGGTACATGGTTGGTTAATGTCCTTGTAGCTGTCCCTACAACAACTTCTTCAGTCACGAGGTGGTCCATCAACAATGGGTTTCTCACAAGAGCTTCTCCATCCTCAGTTGCTTCCATCTCAACAATGTCTGGTTGAAACTGGAATTCCGGGGATTGTAAACCAGTCTGATGCACTTAGAAGAGCAATAAATGCTCAATTCTCCTCAGTGAATGGATTCAAAGAACCTCCACCTCAGGTTTGTGTTCCTATAGTAACATATTCTCTTCTATCTTCCTTTGGAGAGATCTTATAGCACGTTAACTCGTAACTCGGTTTTGTGAGGCACCATTGTTCTATGTTAATCTCTCTTTGGTTCAGATTAAATGAATCAGATCAAATTAGACTGTAATACTATTTTGCATGGACTGGAATACGTTACAGCATGGTACTGACACCACGATACAGACATGGCATCAATCTTGGCTTCATAGTGTGTTTTGGAGTAACATCTTGGCATCATAGTGTGTTTTGGAGTATCCATGGTACTTCCTAGCTGTAAACATATGATTTATGGAGGATTTTGACCCGAGAAATAAGTTTAAATTACAGAAGTATGACCTTTTCTCTATTAATGTTGACCAGCAAAAGGAAAAACAACTCATATAGAGATCATCTCCTTTGTCATCTTCCTTGTTTCCTTTCCAATCCTGAGGATCCTTACTAGACATAACTGATATAAGGATGCTACCATGATTGCTGAAATAAAGCTCTATTTTCAACAAGCCACCATTGAGGTAATAGCTAAAAAAGTGGTGAAAATGCCAACCATGTTGACTTTTCTTTTAGGACAACGTCGATGTTCCCATTCCGCACTGGTACATTTACTTGATAGAGTCTGCACCCCTAAAAATCGATAAAGAAACGATCTTGATTATCGCACTGTATAAAGTTCTCAGTGAATGAAAAATGACAACATCACAGAGCCAATGACTTAACCCAAACTAGACAAGTCAATCACACTAAGGACATCAAATCCAATTTTTTGCACACTTTGTAGCATAAAATCTACAAACTTTAACGCTGTCTAATTGATTGCATTCAAGAATACATATAAAGCATAAAAAACCTAAACTACAAAATTAAAACTTAAAACAATCTTATCTCAAACAACAACAAATAAAGTTTAAAAAAAAACTAATAATGACAATTCGTATCCAAACTTGAGTTTAAATTGAAATTTAAATTTGGACCGAACCGAAAAACTCTTATCTGATTTGTCTCCTGTATCAGATCTGACCCTCTTAGAAGTTAACATACTCGTCAAATATGGTGGATAGGACGAGTCTTCACTCCTCCTCCAATAGCTTTATTGGGATGATGATGAGAAGACGTCGTGGTCTCAAACTGACTATGATACCTAATGATAAGAAACAGTCCATGATAACAACTCTGAGACGTATAGTTTCATTGTGATGAAAAATCAATGACATGGCACCGTCGGGTAGCAATGATTTCACTCGACTAATAAATTTTGAAAAAAAAAGTCGTTAATAATTCACCCTTATTATATTGGCTGAAGCTAAGTAATCGCTTGAGCTTGAATACTATATTTCAAACCGCAAATTTACTCTACTGCTCGCAAAAGGCGAATCTCTGAATTATGGTCCTCTAAAAGAGGCCAAACACTCGGGGTGTGTTTTCGAATAAAAAGAAAAGTATAATTTTTTTTTTAAAGAAAAACTTTTATTACTTGTAGAACAACAAAAAAATTCTATTATAATGACTGTAAAAGAATTCTAATTACAAGTTTTGAGATTCTGAAAAGTGTAGCGGTGGAGATCAAATCGGCGTGTGATTCCTTTACTCTGTTGACGATCCAACTTCAAATGTAAGGATGGAGTGATGATCTATCCTTCGTAGATATGAACTTTATAAATTCTACTTGAGAGTAACATCGATGTTCTTCGATGGCACGTCTATTAGAGGTGATATAGACGTAGTAGGCCCAAGGAAGACATCTTAGAATTCTTGTAGAGAAGGTACAAAGTGTCGAGTAACAAGTTCAGCAGAGCATAGGCTTATAGGTTTTGGTGATGCTCTGTGCATGACGCTCAGCAATGGAGGCTATTTATAGAGAAAAAAAACTCAAAAAAGGTTAATTGTTGCGTTCCCGCGGGAATGAATGAATTCTGCTCTTTCAGTTTAGTCCCACGGGAAGCAACGTCCCGTGGGAGATGACTTCCCGCCGGAAACAACATCCCGCGGGTTTCGTCCTCATTCTGCGTAACGTCAACCATCGTGGCACACGTTCAAGCGAGGATTAAGGCACGTTTACACGGAGATTAAGAAAATTCTGCCACGTGGCCGACAACTGCCTTCATGATGACATAATGACGGTGACAATTGTCTCAAATTCCGCAATTATTCCACGTTCAAAGCAGCACCTCATCGTATTCCGAAACGATTGCTTTGATATACGTGCATATGACGCATTAAATTTAAATTCGGATGACTGAGTACTGCGAGAAGGTTACTTCCACAGGAAAGTCCTTCATGCAGGAAGTAAGCTCCCGCGGGTATATCCTTCACCTTGGAAGAAAGCTCTAGCGTAAGCAACCTTCAAGCTGGAACGAAGCTCCAACGTAAGCACCCTTCACGCTGGAAGGAGGATCTCACGGGAAAGTTCTTTATGTTGGAAGGCGATTCCAGCGTGGACACCCTTCATCTGGAAGGAGGCTCTCACGGGAAAGTCCTTCACATTGGAAGGCATCTTCTCGCGTAGAAACTATTCACATTGGAGGAAAACTCCCGCGGGAAAGCCATTTACGTTGGAAGGTGGCTCCTGCGGGGAAATCCATGTCTGATTTAGCGAAGATTTTTTTTCTCTCCTTCTTTTCAACAATTTTTTTCTTCTATCAGACACCCTCATGAGGGGCGCTTCGCGCCATCCTAAGGGGGGAGATTCAGCGAAACCCCCGTAGGGGGTGCTTCGCACCATTCTTCGGGTGCTTCGTGTCACCTGTTGGTTGGGATATCTCTTGAGAGGCTTAAAAATTGTAGGAATAGAATTTGGTCATTTTTTAGCGCAAACAAGACCCTCTTTAAAGTTTTCGAAAATCCGCAATAAATTTGTTCGGGTTTTGGAATACGTTGAAAGTGCGAAAAACTCTGTCGTATCATGGTCTGATCTGACTATCGTTGCAATCTCTTCTTTCGAAGAGGTGAAGAAGTGATGTTCCATTGTAGGACGTGATAGACTCCGATTGGCGTTTCTAATCTGAAAACTTGTTCATTCAGACTTCAGAGGTAATGAGCCAAACATGATGAAACTTCGTGTTATTCAGAGGTGATATGGACATGCCAGCAAACAATTGTGTTTGGATTATCCATCTGTTCAGAGGTGTAAGCTGGAAATGACAACGAGGATCAAAGACATAACTGGAAAAAAGATTCAACTAACAGAGGTATTGTGAACGTTTTAGTTGGAAACCTAGTATAGTAACTTGCTTGTTCAAAGTTAATATGGTCATGACAGACAGCGGAACCCCCTAGGGGGAGAGGGGACGCCTCGTGCCGTCCTTTGGACGCTTCACGATACATGTCGGATGATATCTCATGAGAGACTTGAAGCTTGATCATTTTTTATTGCCAACATGGTGACTTTGTGTGAAATTCAACTGACACATCATTTTCCCACATCCCTTTCCTTTTTTAACTTCGCCCTTCACCTACCTAACCTCATTCTCTCACCGTCCTAATGGCTGCATGCCAAAGAATCTTTCCAGGTTGGGAGCCCGCGACTGTCTCGTCCCACCTTTGGTACCAGATCCTAGCAAGCACAACAAGTACTAACAGATTCCATCAGATGGGTGAGAAGGGAGGTGTACTTCACACTCCTATCATTAATCATCGTCCCTAGTTCTCTGTTCTTTTGGAATTGCACCCGTCTTTTTTGACTTTGTAGTTTTGCTTTTTGATAATGCTGATATTTATAATAAGAGATAATCTTGAATTCTAGTACATAAGATAACACTGGATTTAGTAACAACTGACGGTGGATAATGTTTTTTTTTAATGTGCATCATGTTACTTAAAGATTCAACAGGAAGAGCAACCACCGAGGAACAAGATAAATAATTCATACAAAACCCCACAAAATCACTACATATTCATAAATATTACAATCTCTCATAATCCTTAAAAAAACATTCAAAACCTAAAAAATCTGACACATCTTTCCTCTTACTTCTTTTCTTGAAAAACCATATTTATAGATTTAAACCTAAACTTAAATAAATCCTTACCATATAACATTTCTTGAACACCAACAATATAATCTAAACCATCAATCCGAGTTTAGAAATGATTTATTTAGAAATCAATGAATATTAGGATTGCTAACATAAGTCATAATTCCAGTAAACTCCACCTTGACTCGAATTTGCTATCCAAGTAAATAATCTTAATCATTAAAATTCCACGAAAGCCGTTATATATTGGTTGAATTATATCTCGATATCATGACATAGTCTTCACATCTTTTTATCATGACATCGTCTTAACATTTTTGCATCACGACATTGTCCGACAAAACAAGCATTGAACACTTATGTTCAATCTTAGCAATTTAGATCAACCACATCCTTTAACATACAGGTGCCGAACTCCAACCAATATAGTCATCCCTCTCCGAGACAACAATCTTCCAACATAAAATTATCAAACACCAATACTACCAAAATCATAATTAGTAGAGAATATATCCTTACTAATTAGTAGAAGCATCATCAGTATAGCAAACACCTAAGTTATAAAATCTATTGTATTAGCGCATAATCTTCGTCGTCATCTGCAAACACCATTAGTTACAAAAAGTCATCCATAGCAGAAACATAGAAAAATAGAAAAACCAAGCTAGTCCAACTTCAACAAGACTTGGACACCATTTTTCTTCTTTTTCTTCGTCCACCTTGAACATAACTAACATTGTCGCCTTTTCCAACATCGCCTTTGGAACTCCTTTGTTCATCATTGTCACATGACCAACGCATCGAACCTTGCTCTCATACCAATGAGTTACGCTAAAGATGCTGACATGAAGAGAAACAATCACATAAAAAAAAAGATTAAAAAAAAAATCTTGCACAAACCCACTAAATATACATAAAATCTCTTGTAATCCTTACCAACTCAAAACCTAAAAAACCGTATATCTTTCCAATATTTACTCAAAAGTATATACAGCCTGAAACCTTAATCGAAAATAAATCTTAACCATCTAATATTTCTTAAACACCAAAAACCAATTTAAACCATCAAACCAGGTTTCCAGAATAACTTATTTATATGAAGATTGCTAACATGAGTCATAATCCCAACACATCCTTCGTGAGAGACAAGGCACCATCTTTCGTTGTAATTTAAATTGAACTAGTCTTCTCTATTTCAATTTCACGGTATTACGTTAAATCAATTTATTTACCATTTCCTTTAATTGTACCAGTCTTATTTATAATTCCCATATCTATACCGCTGTTGGTTTTTCCTGAGTTTGGAACTTTTCAGGCTTGCTGAATTATTCCCGAATACCACAAGAAACTTGTTATTATGGATTTAGGCATGTCCTAATTATATTTTGGAGTGCACACGTCGTGTTAGATACATATCCTACATGACTCCAGTGTTGGAGTGCTAGTGGTTCTTAGGCTTCAACCCACTACCATCACTACCACCCACCACCATCAACTCGATCACCCCACCACCATCTTGCACACCTCTGCCGCCATCACCACCACTATGCTCAACTCCATATTCTCCACCATCACCTCCAACACCACCCACCTCTATCTCCTCCAGACTACCTCCAACACCACCACCATCTCCCCATGGGTTTAGTAGGCTTAGTTTGATTTGACCCAAATCCATGACTTGTTCTTCTTGGTTGCAGGAGCTTAAAACTATAATCTAAAAGGTAGGTCTACCTACTTGCCAACTGGTCACCTAGGTTTTATGGTATGACCCTCTCAGGCTCTTAGTTACACCTTGGCTAGGATTTTGGCACCAACATAGAGACTTGATACCAGGTCGACATTCGGTCATAAAACTTCGTCTTTTATGGAACTTTCTCATGCTCTATAGCCGATCTCATTCTGATGGGAGAAAGCTTGGATGATGATGACGACGACGACTTTTATTTGACCCAGATCCAATTCATTAAATAGTTTACATTTGAGTCAGGTTCAGGTCAGAAATTCATTGTGAACCTGACTGTTAATGCTTAGAAGATTAACGGTACTTTTGTCTTTCACTTGGTTCCTCCAGCATTCTGAGCAATCCAACTTCCTTACAAATTGTGGGCTGCTAGTTTTATGAGATAGGAGTTACCTTAATACCCATAAACCCAATAAGTAGATAGTGGAGGAGGAAGGGCAGCTTATTGGCTGCTTTATCCGTATATCATACCTTTTTTTTGTAATTTCACTTGGGCGCAACATGGGTTACACTATACAAAGTTTCCCTTATTTTCTGTTTAATATATACAAAGAAAAATTCAAAGCCTTGGCAGTTTTTGGACCTACTGGGAATCACCAAACGGTAGTTAAGTGTCATTTACGAAAATATGAGAATAAAATAAGGGCATCCCAGTGCCACAAGGCTCCGACTGTGAGGGTCAAGATGTATGCAGATTTACTGTGAGGGTCATTGACTCATACCCGCATCATCTAGGATGCGAGCAACAAGCCTTACTATAGCACCCAGTATGAAAATATGCGAATAATTTAGTGAAACTTAGCCAATAAATATTATTAGGTAGGTATCCTGACAAAACAGGTTTATTGATGCTCATCAACCTTTATAGAAACTTTAAGGAGGTTTCCATATGTGTGTGTCTGCCTTAAAAGTATTTATGTCTTGATTCCAACATAGTAACATGCAAAGCTCAAACTGTCTTTGGCTTTGTTTATGTCTTGATTCCAACATAGTAACATGCAAGCTCAAACTGTCTTTGGCTTTGTTTCTGAATGTTTACAGATACTGAATCAATGGGATGCTGAGATCAACAATGCCATGCAAATGAGCTATGGTGCTAATCCCCCTCCCAGCACCCAGGAGTTAAATGTTAAACCTCACGACAGCTACCAAATGTAAGAACCATACCAGATGTAGGAATCATCCTCATGCCATATTTCCGAGATAATATCAAGACTGGCCTCATGGTTGCATGGCTGCCAGTTCATCTAAAATTGTTCTTTGGGGATTGCCACTGACACTCCTACCTGCCGCTCTCTAGTAAGCTGGTCTCAATTAAAACTATGATGATATAAAGCTTGTAAATCACATAGGCAAGCTCATATGACGCTTATTATGGACGTTCTACTAAACACATTCATTCAGATCCACACCTGAGCTCTATTTCTTGCTGTATATTGTGTAAAAGCACCGCTTTCTTTCGTTAGTAAAAATGAAGTGTTCTATTTTATAAGTAAACCTTTGTACTTTGAGATAACATTGATACTAGGTTCATAATCTTGGCAGAATGTGGTAATGAGGAATATTTTCGTCGCATAGTTTTAGCTTATAGAGGGAAAATGGAGGTTGAGAGTTTGTACTACTGTGTTGTATCTCTGTATCACTTTATGTTTGTAACCTACACTGATTACAAGCTTTCTTATTATACCCAGAGCTCTTTGGTGCAGTGTTTGCAGTTGGATATTCTATGGGCATATATTTCCTTTTTCCAAGTTTCAAGGCTTGTGATATACTTTTAAATGGTTGGAGAATACAAGAAAGAAACAGTTCCGATTTCTGCTCTTTCTTGAAACTATTTCTTGCACTGAAACAATTGTGCATAAAGAATAGCAAAATCATCTTTTGATCATAATGTTATAAATGTTGGTGGTTGCTTAGAAGAAGAATTTGTCGAATTGTGAACCGATCGGCCAATAAATGTTAGAAAAGAGGTAGGTAAGGGTTGGATGTTCTGTCTTCTCTGCAGTTGATTGACTTGTTCTTATAGAGGACACTGAATCGATAATATGTTTTGTAAGCTGTAAACAAATATAAATATTAAGTAGCTCAAGTAAGGATGTAACTTGTAAGTGCAATTTTGTATCAAATGATCCAAATAGCACAATAAAAATACTGTTTTAAGTTATTTTTATTGTTTCTCTTATAGTTGAGTAAATATCAAACCCGTATGTACGTGTCTAAATAAATAAATAAACAAAGCTCAGGTGTGATACAACCGCATTGGATGTAATAGAAAATAGAGATACATATGACTCATGTTTTTAAAGTTTTTGTATAGATTATAGTGACAGTGTTGGACTTTAGATGTTGAGATCCATATGCGAATTCTAAATGTGGTGCTCTCGAAATTTAATGTTCATATTTTTTTTTCTTCTATCGATGATGAAACAAAAGTACTGTTAACACAATATTCAAGAAATAAAACAACAAATAGTATTAAAAAAATTACGTAGACTAAAAGAATTAGAGTGAGTCTGTTGGACTTTTCTTTAGAATTGGACTTACATATATTTAATAGTATAAAAGAATTGGAGCACTTTAAAATTTTAGGCCTGAGGTAGCCGTCTCATGGGTTGCATATCGAGTTCGAACCTGTATAGTGAAATATCCAACCAATTTTTACCTTTTATAAAGAGACATAAAAACGGTTCAAAATGAGTCGTGTGTCACATAACTATATATATATATATATATATATATATATATATATATATATATATAAACTAATTATTTAACTATGTAATACTATCTAATTATAGTCAAACACTTATAACTCATGTGGTTAAGATGGAAGGCATTCTCTCTAGCTGGATGTACTTGATCCCACGAGACAACGTTATCTATAACAAATTTTAATTTTAATTATTTTCTAATAAAAAAATTTATGTGCGTACAATTATCGTCTAGTTACTGGGACATTATAAAGCTCTAGTTGAATGGTAGGTATCTTCTTTATATAAAGGAAAATTTAATATTTTGTTCATGACAGTCCATTACTTGTGCTAGTCCAAGTTAAACTAATTTTTACTTAGGACAACCAAATATTTTCTTTAGGGGTTGTCCAAAATTTTTGCTACTGAAAAAAATTTACTCGGGGCTGCCCAAATTTTTTTAGGATTGTCAATTTTTTTGACAGTCATACCAATATACTTAACTGTCAAATTTTTTTGCTGTCCTAGATATAACGGACTGTTAAAAATTTTGACAGCTCTTTCTATTGGAAGGACTGTTAACAGTTAAGTATATTAGTAGGACTATCAACAAATTTGACAGTCCTAAAAAAAAATTTGGACAGTCCCGAATAAATTTTTTCGATGACAAATTTATAAATAAAAAAATAATTTAACTGTTCTAAGCAAAAAATAAATATTTTTAGAATTTATATATATAAAGGGCAAATACTTGCCAAAGCTTATGTGTCCCAATGTTCAGTTCCAAAATTTGGATCGATTATCACTAGGAGTGGTGTTAACGGGTTAGGTCGGATTGTGTTTTTTTTTTTTTTTTTGACGTGTGTTAGGTCGGATTGTTATATAGTGCTAGTCTTGGATTCACCAGTCCAATGGTCAAAGTGTTGGGGACCCAGACGCTCTCCGTTTTCTTGTGTCGTGTACTGCCGTTGGTGCAACTAGAACGGTCAAGTGGGCTGGATCGGATCGGTCCGATTTGAATTTGGATAGACTAGATTGGGTTTGAACTGGACCTTTCAGACTCATACACTATTGGAGATCAGACCGAGTCGGATTGGACCTAAGAATAAAAATCTGGATCCAGTACAACACGTGGTCCACGATACGGTAAATTTTGGACCGGATCAAACCGGTCCAGTCTCGGGTTTGCACATGAATTTTCCTCCCATCAAAAGAAGAGAGGCAAAACCTTGACAAAATAAAATAAAAAAATTGAAAGCATTGAGACTAACAATGATCAGGAATCTATTCAATTGTACATGGTCAAAAAAATTCACTCTACACGATCAATAATATAAAATAATTGACGACAATTTCTTATGCAGACTAAGTGTCTGTTTGGTTAAGTTTTTAAACGTTAGTATATATGAGAAATGAAAAATAAAAATTATGAAAAATTTTCTCTCAAACCTGCACTATAACACGGGGTTCAGAAATTAGAAAAAGATAAATTCTATAGGCACTCTAACACTTACTTAGGACAGCATATTACTTCATGACAGTCCAGATTTTTATAAGTTTTACTTAGGACAGTCCAAAATTTACTCAGGACAGTTCAACCCTCCCAAACATTCCTAAAACTCTTCATTCTAAATTTTTATTCTCTTCCCAAACCTCCAACCATAACCCCAACCCCAACCGCCGGAGGAGGAGACGGCGACGGCGGCGGCGGGAGGCGGGGGAGGAAGCGGAGGCGCGCGTGCGGGGGCAGCAGCGAGGCGTAGGCGTACGCGCTCGCCTCCGCTGCTGCTGCTGCTGCTGCCGCCGCCGTGAACCAGCCCCCGCATCCGCCCCCGTGGGAGTGCGCGCGGCGAACCACGAGCGCATGCCACTTCCGCGCACAACCTCCCGCACGCGTGCGCCTCCGTCGTGCGTCGCCCTCGCGCGCGCATGCGGTTACGCCTAGTGCGCGCGTACGGCTACGCCTCGCGCCGACCCTGCTCGTTGGCGCCCCGCGTCGTCCTGTCTCGCCGCCGCCACGCGCCACTCGACGCCGCCTCCGCTGCTGCTTCTTCTTCTTCATCGCCTTATTCCTATGACTGTAACAAAATTGACAGTCCTTCTATCACTCCCCAGTACCGGAATATGGAGTCGGACATGGCCAGCTACCCCGTACAAGGTACTATACGTCGTACAACGATAACAACTGTATAAGACAAGGGGATGCATGCTACAATCTAGTCTCCTATGGCCAAGAACTTCTACGCCTCAATCATTCAAATAAGAAACAGTAATATAGAGCATATATGATAAGCAATAAAGCGTCCCAAACGCTTTCTCAAAATGTTCTAGAGTCTAGCTGTGCAAAATAAGAAGTTGGAAGAGTAACAAAAGTACATAACAGTTATCAGCTGCAGTCTTATTTGATACAATCATGTAAGAAAAACTAATGTTCATATGAGCCGGCTAACAGGTGTCGGTGGCTAAACGCCAAAAAGAATAAATGTGCAAGACGAGCAGGGAAGAAGAAAATCCACTCGCTATCCCCTGCGACCATAGTCCTGGTGCGCACCATGAGTTGGGGAAAAGAACGCTGGATCCTCGGGTGCTGACTCAAAACTTGGCCATACAAAACCAGTAGGGTTAGGCCCCAAATAGCAAGTACCACAAAGGAAACACGAAATGGAGAAACAAAAATCCAAAAAAAATAATATAATATTACATAGGTTCAGTATTGTAACTTAGGTCCATGGCATATCCTAGCGCTAAGGCCTAACCCTACAACCAAACAAGGACAAGGGTTGAACCCTCACACTATGATAGTCCATTTCCCTAGGCTACTAGCTGAATAGATATAATCACAACCATGTTCATTTCTTATATCGGCCAAACATTTGTACGGCTTGCTATTTTGTGGAGTTTGAAGTTATCCCAAAATAATGCATAATAAGTATCCTTATATCACGCCAGTGCCGAACATGAGCTAACCGAACCCACAACGCACTTAGAATGAATCTCTGTGGAAAGGTTCGTTGGCATGATCTCGGGATACTGTTTTATCCAAATGTTACTACCACTTTTAGTTACTTAACAAGTCCTAGGTTGTGTTTGAAATCTCAAGGCGTGGTCACATAAAAATTTTCCTTAAGATGTCGTACAAAGTACGGCACGCTAAATACGAATACATGAAGTCAAATCTGGATTCATCCGAGCATGTATGCAACATTCATACAATCAATATACTAACCACGCTTTGGTAGTTTGACTCGCTTATTATGCCCGTGCTGGAGAAACAATGTATATTTATAATATCACGAGTTCAGGAATTTGGATGCATTCTCTATGCACAACCCAAATATAATCTCTTAACACGTGGCAGGATGTGTCGCACCTCGACGCACATTAAAACATGAGTAATAATTTAGGCAATAAGGGTATCAACACAGATACAGTATTCAAGTTCAATTATCAATTATACATTGGGTCACAAGAGTCAAGAAGACATTCAATCAAAACAAGCAGGGCCGCATGGGTCTCTAGGACGTATGAAAAAATCAGGTCGCATGGGAAAATCAAGCCGCATAACAATCCTGGCCATATAAAAAGTCAAGCTGCATTAAGTCACTTGGCCACATGCCCATGGTTAAATCTACTCCTTGGGACAAGTGATGAAGTGACAGACAAATAAAATAAAGTCTCTGTGATGTGACATAAAGTGACTAATGTGACAAGCCATAAGTATGTCAGAAAGAAAAGACAAAATCAAAGAAACAAGTGCCAACGTGTCACGACCCGCACCCGGATATTCGGGCACGAGTACGTGGGTACGTCCAGCCTACGCCGCAGTGTCGGCGGTAGTACGTTGTCTAGGTCATATCCACAGTTAAATAAAATATAGCTCATTCACAATAATTAAATAGGCAAGAAAAATAACAGGAAAATGAACGCTAAGATTTCATAATCAAAATGTGACAACAGATCCAGAGTTTTATTACATAACCAGAAGTTAAATCGGGGACAAACTCGATTGCTAAGATGAAGGAAAATAATAACTAACTACTAACTATTCCTCAGAAGCAGTCTCCTGGGTGGGAACCGACTCCTCAACAGGATCACCTGCTACCTCATAGGAACCATAATAGGTGGGGGCAAAGTCCTCATCATCGCCTAATATGTCAACGGATCCAGTCAGGAAAGGAGCAAAGTACCAAATGCACAACAAGATTAAACTAAATATTTATGACAAGTAGTGAAAAGACTGACTAAGTATCATGATCAGAATATGCATAATAAGTAGTAAAAATTAACTGAGAATTAAATGTTATAAATTAGGACTATAAGTAAAACATGATTAATTGCTATAAACCAGGGACATGAGTAAAACAGTATTACAATGAGACAAGAAAATGTAACTGTAACAAGACAACAGGAACTATGTGTGTGTGATTGTGTATTTAGAATACATAGTTGGCATGTAGGGGTTTATAAGGCTAATAAGGCCGTCATAGACGACTAGCATTCAGGAATAATCAGGAATAAGGCTGATGGTACGGTCGCGTACCAACAGCTAGCAGTCACGACAGAGGGAAGGATAAACTACATGCCTCATAGTATTCTCCCACCCGACACGAAAAGCAAGACATGAACTCCAAATCCCGACACTAAGTGTAATCGTACAATGGTACTAGTAGAGCAAGGAACTAATTATCACAATATAAAGATTAAACTTGAAGTGCAGGTACTTGCCTGATGTTTGGATCCAATTACAGTTCTATCCTCGGGGAATATTCCAGAAATGTGTCCAGATGCTGAACATGGCTCGAAAACCGGGGGTTCACCGTGTCCGACACGACACAGGACACTGTGTCCCGTGTCCACTGCCGTGTCCGAGTCAAATTTGGGAATTAGGGTTAGGGTTCAGGGGATTCCGGCGAGGGGAGGCCGGCCGGAGGAAGGCTGGGCTGGAGGCCAGGGCGGCTCGGAGCGGAGGGGCGGCTGCTCGAGGCGACGGCGGGCAGCTCACGGCAGAGCGGGGTGGCGGAGCCGCTGATGTCGGCTGCTGCTCGTGCTCGTCGCGGCCGGAGGCAGGCGGAGGGGAGGAAGAAGGAGGAGTTGCAGCGGCGGGGCGTCGTAGACGGCGGGCTGGCAGCGGTGGCGGCGAGGCGGTTCACGGCGAGGTCAGGGGAGGTGACGGTGGCCGGAGGGGAGAAAGGGGAGGGGATTTAATAGAGGAGGGAGGAGGTCGGGGAGGCCGGCCAAGGCGACGAGGGCCGCGGGGTCGTTGTGGCCGGGGAGTGCGGGGCGCTGGCCGGGCGGAGCGGCGGGCGGCGCGGCCGGCGGAAGCGGGGAACGGTGACTGGGTCAGGGAGGGGAGAGGGTCATCGGGTTCGGGTCGGGTCGGGTTCGGTCGGGCGGACCCGATCCGACCCGCTAGCAGCTGGCGGGCTGGGTTTGGGCCCAATGGGCTGATGGGCCGGTTTACGGGCTGGGTTTGGGCCAGAATTTATAAAAACAAATAATAATAATAATAATAATAAATAATTACTTAATAATAATAAATAAATAAATAATAGTTTTTATGTGATTTAAAATAGGTCCGAGGTCCAATAAATTCCAGAAAAATTACCCTAAGTCCAGTTTTCCATTTTACACCCAAAATATTATTTTCATAATATTTTAATGTTATTTATTAACAATTAAAAATCATTTAATAATAAAAAAACTGATTTTAATTACGGAAAAATTTCCAGAAGATTCCAGAAAATTGTGAAAAATTCCAATTTAAAATTCTTGCAAAATCTGGGGGTTTACAATCTACCCAACTTATAAAAATTTCGTCCTCGAAATTAGAATATAGCCATAATCTGTTAACCCTTCAGGTACATAAGGCAAGTCAATCGCAATCTCCTTGCGATAATTAAAATCCTAATCATATCCACTGCAATCACTTCAAGGTTAAGATGACTACTGTTCCAATCAAAATTCAACCTACGGTTATTACTTCTTCCTTCCTCAAATTACCCACAGGCAAATTTTAAATTAAGTCCATATAATATCTTCAAGATTTGCATACGCTTATAAATTTTGCCCCACGATTCTAACTATCATAATTTCCTCTAGAAGTGATTCGAGTCCAAATAGTATTTACATTCACAATTGTATGCTTCAATTCCATTCACATCCTCAATATTCCAACTAGGTAGTCCAACCATCAAATTTTAATTTTTAATTCAAATCATCAAGTTGAAAAATAATTTAAATATAGTCCACCAATATTCAAGTCTGAAATTCTATATTTTTATCCTCTAAATTTAAATTGATAATTTTACCTTCATTATTCTAAATTTAAATCATGTACCCAAGGTATAACTATTGGGTCCTCGATATCAATTCATTAATTATCTTAGTCACTCCTCTAAATTTTCAAAATTAGAATGGCTTGAACCTCTCCCAATCTAATCTTACTCGGTCACAATCTAAAAGAAATTCATCTCGAGTTGACAATGCACTGCTATCCAACTTAGAATTTACCCATCCATCACAAAAGCTATATACCTTAAGAAAATATTCCTTAATAGGTTACTCATGTCATTCAATCCTCGAAACTCCAACGCCGATCATATGATATGTCCTTAATTTTGAAAGAATAATCCTCAAGTATGTGATCGGCCTATGGGGCATATCTAGTACTATCTATATATCAAACTTATACCAAGCACAAGATTTCGTCTTTCTGAAATAAGGGAAGACGAAGATCAATAATAAAGAGTTCAAGGGAGGGGTAATAGAATAGAAGTGTCGGGATCAAGACGTTTAAAGAAGTTTAAATGGAAATTGTCAAAGCAGGTGTGGATTGAATCCTATCTTGGGAATTCCTATTCATATGCTCGTATTAATACGGTTATGTAACCAATACGATATGCTCGGACATATCTAGAGGGCAAGTATATTAGCCAACTATATATCTCAATCCACGTAAAGTAGTACGAAGGGCAAATCAAAATGCACTAAGGTTGATCAGACCGTAATACACTGATTCTGAATAGACAATTGTATTAGTGTGTCGACCCAATAATACATATGTCATGAACAAGCTTGATAAAAGGATAAGCTTGCAAAACTAGGCTATAGAATAGCAGCATAAGTCAAGTACAGCAAAATTAGGTGCGCTAGATGATGATGATGAAAGGAGGTACAAATTATTCTAGTTCACAAAATAAAACAAAATAAGCAACATTAATAAAAGACTCTACAATCTCTACAGTTATCAAATATAAAGCATACCAAGTTATTAGCAAGTTCAAAATTACTAGGTTGGGGCTGAGGTCACGAACCAATAGGCACGAGCTAAACTAGAAACGGCAGCTACAAATCACTTACGCGCATTAGCTACTCCAGGAGTCTGCGCGTTCTCCACGGTCATGCTGGTAGAGCATCTCGTGGTGATCTTGTAGGAACCTCGTCGCTTGCTGATAGATCCTTTACTCTGCATCCAAAATAAACGATAAGGGGCGCACAGGAATCAAGGCAGGATGCAAGTCAAGGAATTAATTCGAAGCCGATATGGATATCAAGAACGTTTCAATCAAGTGGATGAGCTTTTTCTAAAATCCTCAATCTTATTGCAGGCATGTTCGGTCCCTAAGTTGAAACCGAACAATTTAGTCGTTGACCTGCATGGGCCACCACAAAAACGTGTCACGACCCACACCCGGATATTCGGGCACGAGTACGTGGGTACGTCCAGCCTACACCGCAGTGTCGGCGGTAGTACGCTGTCTAGGTCATATCCACAGTTAAATAAAATCTAGCTCATTCACAATAATTAAATAGGCAAGGAAAATAACAGGAAAAGGAACGCTAAGATTTCATAATCAAAATGTAAAAACAGATCCAGAGTTTTATTACATAACCAGAAGTTAAATCGGGGACAAATTCGATTGCTAAGATGAAGGAAAATAATAACTAACTACTAACTACTCCTCAGAAGCAGTCTCCTGGGTGGGAACCGGCTCCTCAACAGGATCACCTGCTACCTCATAGGGACCATAATAGGTGGGGACAAAGTCCTCATCATCGCCTAATATGTCAACGGATCCAGTCAGGAAAGGAGCAAAGTACCAAATGCACAACAAGATTAAACTAATATTTATGACAAGTAATGAAAAGACTGACTAAGTATCATGATCAGAATATGCATAATAAGTAGTAAAAATTAACTGAGAATTAAATGTTATAAATCAGGACTATAAGTAAAACATGATTAATTGCTATAAACCAGGGACATGAGTAAAACAGGATTACAATGAGACAAAAAAATATAACTGTAACAAGACAACAGGAACTATGTGTGTGTGATTGTGTATTTAGAATACATAGTTGGCATGTAGGGGTTTATAAGGCTAATAAGGCCGTCATAGACGACTAGCATTCAGGAATAATCAGGAATAAGGCTGATGGTACGGTCGCGTACCAACAGCTAGCAGTCACAACAGGGGGAAGGGTAAACTACATGCCTCCTAGTATTCTCCCACCCGACACGAAAAGTAAGACATGAACTCCAAATCCTGACACTAAGTGTAATCGTACAATGGTACTAGTAGAGCAAGGAACTAATTATCACAATATAAAGATTAAACTTGAAGTGCAGGTACTTGCCTGATGTTTGGATCCAATTACAGTTCTATCCTCGAGGAATATTCCAGAAATGTGTCCAGATGCTGAACATGGCTCAAAAACTGGGGGTTCACCGTGTCTGACACGACACAGAACACTGTGTCCCGTGTCCACTGCCGTGTCCGAGTCGAATTTGGGAATTAGGGTTAGGGTTCAGGGGATTCCGGCGATGGGAGGCCGGCCGGAGGAAGGCTGGGCTGGAGGCTGTAACGCCCGCAACCGCTCGGAGCGTTACGCTGAGTCGGATTGAATCAAACAAATGCTGGTTACATTTGATTTGTTGGATTTTAGGAAGAAGTATTGATTGAGTTGTTTCATGTGCAGATGGCTAGCGGGTTCGATGGAAATCAGGTGTTCGTTCAGAGCAGTACTGAGATAGCTGAGTTGGAATGATAATGCCATCTTCCTTAGTCCGATCGGTCGGATGATTTGTAGAGCACGGCCTGCTCGCACGGTCATACCAGTTGAGTAGATCGCGCTTGCATCGGACCACGGGTTCAAGGGATTGGCCGTATCGGCAGGACAGGATGCCTAACGGGATCAATCATTGTGAGTGGGCTCTTTCCCTTCTCCTCTACTCCTTCATGCCTAATAATATGGAAAATACGTAAAGGCTTGAACACTTGGGCTGAAACATTGGGAATCACTACACTGAGGCGTGCATAGAGTGGACATCGTTGGCTTGGTAGGATTGTGGCTTGATTTGGTTTGCGCGTTGGATAGTTGGAGCTAGAGTTGGAATATTGCATTCGAGGCAGTTGGTTGATTGATTGGGATTATGCTTGGACAGTTGGATTGAGTCATTGATGCATTAGGAATATCGAGAATCTGGGCGAGCGAGCGTGCATCCGTGTACGAGTATCACTTGGTCGCTTGTCTTGCAAAGCGAGCAGTTGTGGTTCGAAACCGAACAACTGTATCGGCGAGGGTGTTGTGCCTCTTTTGGGGCATTATGCCATGGGTTAGCTTTGAGAAGGGTTTTGCACCATTGGAAACACTGTGTTGAGAAGAGGCATTGTGCCTATGGAATAACTTGGATTTGGTGCCTTGGGCTATATGTTGGAAGAATGGTTATGGATGTTTTAGTTGGATAATTCATGGAACGAGTCTAGGATCGCTTGGTGGGGCGAGAATGTTCGATCCTCTCGTCATACCTACTGTGTCTGCATAGTCACGGACAACCTGCGTGGCACAGGATTTGGTTTCCTGGAACGGGATGAGGCACCGGGGCACCGGGACCGTTCTACCATGGAGGAAACAATGGGCATCGCGCGATTGGGCGCAGTGCTGGTAGTCCGATACCACCAGGCGGGAGTAGCTGCCCAACCCTGGATCGGGTAGGATTGCCCTATTGATCTTGGTCCGATCAATGTCCTTTATGGCTTTTAGCCAGTGACTCCATATAGTATAGGTGATGGCTTGCTTTTCTTTTGTTGGTTTGGCTTTCGTGTAGGCGCGGCCACCTTGCCTCGGCAAGAGTGTGCACTGTGAGATTTGGATTGTAAATGTTGGTTGAGGATGGATATTGAGGCTTGGGAATGGTTCGATATGTTATCGTGCAAGCGATGGCATTGAGTAGGACGGGTTGCGTGTTAGAATCCTTCGGGTTGCTATATATTTGCTTGTCGTTTGGTTTGAGTTGAATGCTTGCATGCTTAAACTGCTTTACAGCTTTCCTTAACATGTCATCCCTATGCCATGAAATGAATCTAGGATTCAACTAGAAAGATCACCATATAACTGTTTGCATTCACTATTTTACTTAGTGTCGGCTTAGGCGAGTAGGTTACCCCGCTCACCAGTACGGTTGTGTACTGACCCACGTTTGTGGGCATTATTTCAGGTACACAGGCGTAGTGGCGCTGCTTGGATATACGAGGCATGATGTATGAACTGTAAGTACCTTTGTGGGCTAGAGAAAAGAGCAAGAGTATTTCATCGCCTTCGTGACATCGCCTTCGTGGCCTTGTCTTCGATGAGGCATTTCATTTGACCCTATCGTGAGCTTCGCTGCGTATTACTCTGATTGTGTGCTTGGTACACAACACTTGACTTCCGCTGCAACTTGGTTGTTTCGATGATAACATTTGGTGTTTGACAACATCGCCTTGTACGAGCGCAACTCCAGGCTCGTACGGCATCACGTCCCGATGAGAACGATTGTCCTGCGGGAGAGCTGCAACATGGTGATTCACGTTCAGCGGGGACTATCGAGCTTGCGGGAGATTGGGGCGTGACAAATTGGTATCAGAGCGTCTGGTTCATTTTCTCGGACTTGGTCCTTCGCTTCATCACAAACTCTAAATAGCTTCCGTGTGTCGTCTAGCTCTTGACTCTACTCAGTGCCGCATTGGATGTTTCATGCAATAAGTCTATTTATTGCTGGTTGTGGCTGCATTTTATTCTTGGTTGTGTTGCCTTGGTTGGTTTTCGTAGGATTGTTTAGCCTCGTTAGGCGTTGTTGCATTCGTGCAGCAAGTTAGTTGGCGTTGTTGCATTTGTGCAACAAGTTGAGAGCTTTTGTTGGGTTGGCTTGGCTTAGCGTTCGGGAGTTTCTGATTGCATCTGTGGATCAGTTGGTTGGCTGACGAGATTGGTTATGCAGCATGTTGTGAGTAGAAGCATTGGATTTGAGAATGGATCATTGCACGAGTTGCTCGTCTAGCGACTGTGTTGGATAGAAGTTGGAATTTCGGCTGTGGCGCATCGGTTGAGCATGTTTGAGTTTGGCTTGAGAATATCAGAATACGTCTGCACGAGTTGCTCGTATAACAAATGTGTGGAACCATTGGGTATTGGGTTGGAATATTTGGAAGACAATCGTTGCACGATTGCTCGTGTAGCAAAAGTATTAGACGGTTTGAGAATACCTGGAAGTATTGAGAATGGGATATAGCACAAGTTGCCTAACGAGATTGATGGTTAAAGAATTAGCTAAGTTTTGTGTCAAACGTAAGTTGGAATGGCAGGATCTCGCATGAGGGATGGCTCGAACGGATCTTGGATCCAGTGCAAGGAAATCATAATGCGAGTAGCGACTTAATTCGGAGTGGTATATGGGATACCACATATTGAGCAAGGCACTGAAAATATTTTGGTTTGGACATCAAATGGAAATTGCCTGAACGAACTCGGGTATTGAGAATACATGTTGGTTGGTGCAAGTCGATTGAGTTGAGAAGAATGAAAATGGAGCAAGTGAATATTGAGTTGAGTATATCGAGAACGGACTGGTGCAAATAGAAGTATCGTTGGACTTGACAAGATGGACGAGATCGGAACGAACAGTTGGGAGACGCTTGAGCGAAGCGATTGGTTAATTGAAGGATAGCGAGCACGGGCTATGATTTTGGGCAACATATTTGAGCTGTTGGTTGAGTAATGAAACACGATTTGGTTTGGAGGGACAATGAGATAGATTCACACAAACTTGGGAAGATTTTGGATATTGCTGCTCGAGAAGTTTGACTCAGGTTTAGCGGAAATAGAATTTTGGGCAAGATGGTGCAACAATGGTAGACGGATTCTCCGGAAGACGTGGACGGATTGTGGCAACAACTGAGGACAAAGATGGTGGCGGACAGACTTTTGAAGATAGCTAAATATGGGAGCAACGTCGGAAGAAATCACTGTGCTGCTCGAGCAAGTTGGACGTGCATTGTGGAACGCGGCAAACGGATAAGAATTTGAGCAAGTCTTGAGTTTCGAGGATCATTGAAATCGATGGTGCGAGTAGTCGAACATGGCAGTTCAGAAAATTTGATGGATTCAGGGCAGAACGGCGGATTGATGGAAGACGGTTTCAACGAGCGCGATTCTCGGATTTGGAAGTTCGCTCGGATGGAATGGTTGGATTTTGATTAGGATTTGCAGATGAGATAGAGCATGGTTCTTAGTAACTGTCCATCGTGATGATTACAATTATCGAGCGTAGCTTCGGGACAGCTGACCCTAGCGACTTGCCCGTCAGATCAGAGATTGAATATGGTAGACCCATAGAACGACCCTTGAGGCGGCATATTTGGGAATGCGTCGAGGGCAGATGTGAGCAATAAGATTTGGCTTATTGACTGAGTGTTGGATTTAAGAGATCCTTGGGATAGCCTTCAGCTGAAGATGCAGCCAGAAGATCGAAGCGATGGTGGAAGTAGCCTTGTCAACTGATGAGATTCAGAGTCGCAGATTTTTATCGATGGCATCGCCTCTGACTCATCGTACCCTGGAAGGGAATAGCATTCATATGAATTGACGACTGTGAAACTAGCTCGTGAAGTTAAAGCAGCGGCTCGTTCAGATCAAATTCTTGCGAATACTGGAAGGGACAGATTTGCCTCAGATTTACAAGATGTCTCGGAACTTAGTCTGGGAAGCGTGCTCATTCGGAAGGCGAAGGTGATATCCTATGCTTCGAGGCAGTGGAAGCAGCGCGAAGAACTATTCCATGCGCAACCTAGGAATTGTGGCGAGTGTGTCCACGTTGAAATCGTGGCGACACTATCCCTTTGGCGTGGCGGCGAGATCTTCGTGGATCACACGAACCTCAATATAGATGTTCACCCAGCGAGGTATTGAGATTGAGGAAGAAGTGTTTGGTTGAGCTGATGAGAGCAAATTTGATATTTGGGTAAGTCGCCTAGCTGGGGTAGTATCAGTTGTGATGATCGTTTGGTGCATGAGATACATATTTGGAGATGTTGCTAGTACGGATTCAGAAATAGTTGGATGGATTGAGTTGGAACACGAACTGATTTAGTCGGTAGAAAATTATCATATTTGAGAATAGTGCTCGAGCGAATATGTTGGAATGGAAATCGAAATTTGGTTCAATTGGGAGTAAAACAAGTGGATGCCTCGGACATAAAGATACCCTTGTAACTTGTCCAAATCGCTATCGCAAAGCTCGGCTGAAATGCATGTATTTTAGGGACGCCTTAAATATGTGTACGATCCAAAACTAAGCGATACGAAGAATTCGTATTGAGCTGCAAGGAGGATGTGGGAATATAGAATTTGTACGAGCATTCAACAGAGCGAGATGCTGAGTATGGATCAGGATAATGTGAGTTGCATAGAGCAGATCCATGGAAATGGATTGTGGCATGTGATAGGAATGAGTACCAGCACGGTTCATGGACGAACCTGATTCTAAGTGGTATATTATGTAACGCCCGCAACCGCTCGGAGCGTTACGCTGAGTCGGATTGAATCAAACAAATGCTGGTTATATTTGATTTGTTGGATTTTGGGAAGAAGTATTGATTGAGTTATTTCATGTGCAGATGGCTAGTGAGTTCGATGGAAATCAGGTGTTCGTTCAGAGCAGTACTGAGATAGCTGAGTTGGAATGATAATGCCATCTTCCTTAGTCCGATCGGTCGGATGATTTGTAGAGCACGGCCTGCTCGCACGGTCATACCAGTTGAGTAGATCGTGCTTGCATCGGACCACGGGTTCAAGGGATTGGCCGTATCGGCAGGACAGGATGCCTAACGGGATCAATCATTGTGAGTGGGCTCTTTCCCTTCTCCTCTACTCCTTCATGCCTAATAATATGGAAAACACGTAAAGGCTTGAACACTTGGGCTGAAATATTGGGAATCACTACACTGAGGCGTGCATAGAGTGGACGTCGTTGGCTTGGTAGGATTATGGCTTGATTTGGTTTACGCATTGGATAGTTGGAGCTAGAGTTGGAATATTGCATTCGAGGCAGTTGGTTGATTGATTGGGATTATGCTTGGACAGTTGGATTGAGTCATTGATGCATTGGGAATATCGGGAATCTGGGCGAGCGAGCGTGCATCCGTGTACGAGTATCACTTGGTCGCTTGTCTTGCAAAGCGAGCAGTTGTGGTTCGAAACCGAACAACTGCATCGGCGAGGGTGTTGTGCCTCTTTTGGGGCATTGTGCCGTGGGTTAGCTTTGAGAAGGGTTTTGCACCATTGGAAACACTGTGTTGAGAAGAGGCATTGTGCCTATGGAATAACTTGGATTTGGTGCCTTGGACTATATGTTGGAAGAATGGTTATGGATGTTTTGGTTGGATAATTCATGGAACGAGTCTAGGATCGCTTGGTGGGGCGAGAATATTCGATCCTCTCGTCATACCTACTGTGTCTGCATAGTCACGGACAACCTGCGTGGCACAGGGTTTGGTTTCCTGGAACGGGATGAGGCACCGGGGCACCGGGACCGTTCTACCATGGAGGAAACAATGGGCATCGTGCGATTGGGCGCAGTGCTGGTAGTCCGATACCACCAGGCGGGAGTAGCTGCCCAACCCTGGATCGGGTAGGATTGCCCTATTGATCTTGGTCCGATCAATGTCCTTTATGGCTTTTAGCCAGTGACTCCATATAGTATAGGTGATGGCTTGCTTTTCTTTTGTTGGTTTGGCTTTCGTGTAGGCGCGGCCACCTTGCCTCGGCAAGAGTGTGCACTGTGAGATTTGGATTGTAAATATTGGTTGAGGATGGATATTGAGGCTTGGGAATGGTTCGATATGTTATCGTACAAGCGATGGCATTGAGTAGGACGGGTTGCGTGTTAGAATCCTTCGGGTTGCTATATATTTGCTTGTCGTTTGGTTTGAGTTGAATGCTTGCATGCTTAAACTGCTTTACAGCTTTCCTTAACATGTTATCCCTATGCCATGAAATGAATCTAGGATTCAACTAGAAAGATCACCATATAACTGTTTGCATTCACTATTTTACTTAGTGTCGGCTTAGGCGAGTGGGTTACCCCGCTCACCAGTACGGTTGTGTACTGACCCACGTTTGTGGGCATTATTTCAGGTATACAGGCGTAGTGGTGCTGCTTGGATATACGAGGCATGATGTATGAACTGTAAGTACCTTTGTGGGCTAGAGAAAAGAGCAAGAGTATTTCATCGCCTTCGTGACATCGCCTTCGTGGCCTTGTCTTCGATGAGACATTTTATTTGACCCTATCGTGAGCTTCGCTGCGTATTACTCTGATTGTGTGCTTGGTACACAATACTTGACTTCCGCTGCAACTTGGTTGTTTCGATGATAACATTTGGTGTTTGACAACATCGCCTTGTACGAGCGCAACTCCAGGCTCGTACGGCATCACGTCCCGATGAGAACGATTGTCCTGCGGGAGAGCTGCAACGTGGTGATTCACGTTCTGCGGGGACTATCGAGCTTGCGGGAGATTGGGGCGTGACAGAGGCCAGGGCGGCTCGGAGCGGAGGGGCGGTCGGAGGCGGCTGCTCAAGGTGACGGCGGGCAGCTCACGGCGGAGCGGGGTGGCGGAGCCGCTGCTGTCGGCTGCTGCTCGTGCTCGTCGTGGCCGGAGGCAGGCGGAGGAGAGGGGAGGAAGAAGGAGGAGTTGCAGCGGCGGGGCGTCGTCGACGGCGGGCCGGCAGCGGTGGCGGCGAGGCGGTTCACGGCGAGGTCAGGGGAGGTGACGGTGGCCGGAGGGGAGAAAGGGGAGGGGATTTAATAGAGGAGGGAGGAGGTCGGGGAGGCCGGCCAAGGCGGCGAGGGCCGCGGGGTCGTGGTGGCCGGGGAGTGCGGGGCGCTGGCCGGGCGGAGCGGCGGGCGGCGCGGCCGGCGGAAGCGAGGAACGGTGACTGGGTCAGGGAGGGGAGAGGGTCATCGGGTTTGGGTCGGGTCGGGTTCGGTCGGGCGGACCCGATCCGACCCGCTAGCAGCTGGCGGGCTGGGTTTGGGCCCAATGGGCTGATGGGCCGTTTTAGGGTTTGGGCCGGAATTTATAAAAACAAATAATAATAAATAATAAATAATTACTTAATAATAAATAAATAAATAAATAATAGTTTTCATGTGATTTAAAATAGGTTCGAGGTCCAATAAATTCCAGAAAAATTACCCTAAGTCCAGTTTTCCATTTTACACCCAAAAATATTATTTCCATAATATTTTAATATTATTTATTAACAAATAAAAATCATTTAATAATAAAAAACCTGATTTTAATTACAGAAAAATTCTCAGAAGATTCTAGAAAATTGTGAAAAATTCCAATTTAAAATTCTTGCAAAATCTGGGGGTTTACACAACGGTTCAGAGCCATACATCCAAGAAAATAGTGGCCGCATGCTCTCTAAGCCACATGGGTGTCGGTGCCGTATGGGGTTCTCTGCCGCATGGAGTTCTCTAGAACTTAGTAAAATTTGTATTCGTTCAGTGAGTGAAAGTACAAGGTGTTCAAGGACACTGTGTAAATCAGTAGTCATGCGTCCAACAAGATGGACGCATGCTGTCAGTATGCGACAAGAGTTCAGGCCGCATAACCCTCTCGGACCGTATGTCACTCTCGGCCGCATAATCTCACTGGCCGCATGAAGACTTCGTCTTCTGCAACAGCAGGTTCAGCCATGGCAGAAAAGCTCCAAAAACTGAAATCTTGTTTTATTCATAAAAATCTTATTTTAAGTCCAAATCGGGTGAACCAAAAGCCAAAATGCTCTAAATTAAAATCTATATCATGTAGCAAAAATTGGTTTTCAAAGAAATAAGTTTAATAGATTAAACCAAGAAAAACTCATAAAACCCAATAAAATCCTAAGTTAGAAATATAGATATACACTAATTCATCCATCAAAACAGAAAACTCCAAGAACTAAAAGTGCTTAGAAACACATAATAAACATGATGGAACAATAATATGGAGGGTTTCTCTATTTCTCATGCAAGGTGTACTTACCTATGAAATGGGGAGAGAAAGCTAAAGAAAGAGGAAGTAATGAAGAAGTGAGCAGAGAGAGAAAATATTGGGTTATATATGGTAGGGTTTGAGGGTTGAACCAAAGGTTCTCATGAGTTGAACCAACCCACAAAATAAACCTCGAACCAGGTTAAACCAAATAAAGGGTCTAGTCTCCATGCACATGCAACCATGCTAAAATAAAATACGTTCCAAATACGCATATCGGAAACAATAGTGACATCTCTATCCACCTTAGAAAAATTCCGTCCTCGGAAATCGAATCCAAGGAATAGCTAGAGAAGTCAGGACAAGCACGATATAAATCTACTAGCAACTACACATGCAAGTATATCATCACAACATAAATGTGATCACCAAATCACAGAAACTAGATACGAAGGCATAAGGTAGAATATATCTTCCGAATCGAACAAGTGCGGGTACCGAGACCGAATGTCGTCATCGTACTCCCACGTCAATTCTCTAAGAGTGTGATATCCCCAAGCAACCCGGACAAGAAAAATAGTCCGGTTCTTGAGCACCTTCTCCCTTCGGTCCAATATGGATACAGGTTGCTCCGCGTAAGATAAGTCGGTACCAACGACTAATTCAGAGTGATCGAGGATATAACTCGGATCTAAAATATACCTATACAACTGAGACACATAAAATACATCGTGTACCTTATGTAACAAAGACGGAAGGGCAAGACGATAAGCAACATCGCCTACCCGCTCGAGAATATCGAACGGACCTACGTATCTGGGACTAAGCTTTTCGCGAACCCCGAATCTAATGACTCCTCTGGTATGTAAAATCTGTAAAAATATGTTGTCATAACCCAGATTTTTCAGAATATTTTAAAACATTTTCTCACAATTTTCTGTATTTTCTGGAATTAAAACTAAGGTATTTTATGATTAAAGGATTTTTTAAATAATATTAATTAATATTCAAATATTATGAAACTAATATTTTCTAGTATAAAATGAAAAATTGGACATAGGGTAATTTTTGGTGAATTTATTGGACTCCAGAAACATTTTTAAAGCCCCAAAAACTAATTTATAATTAAACCAAAATAAACCCTGACTGAACCCGGTTTATTTGGAAATAAACCGAACCGAACCGCAGTAAACCGAACCAAACCCACTCCTAACGGGTCGGGTCGGATCCGAAATGAACCCGACCCAGACCCGGACCCGTTACCCAAAACGAAACCCTAATCCTAATCTCCGCCGGATACACTGTTCCGGCCCCCTTTAAAAACCCCTCGCTCCGCCGGATCACCCTCTCTCTCTCCTCTCTCCGCCGCCTGCAGCTCCTCCCCTCACCGCCCTAGCCTGAACCGGAACCCCTCGACTCATGCTCCTCCGCCCAGCCTCCATCTCCTTTCCTGACCCCGAGCCGCTGTGCTTCGCCGGACACGACCACCACGCCACCCCCTTCCTATCGTCCTCCTCCCCGCTCCGTCGACAAGCCCCAAACCCCGACGCTTTAGCCGCCCTCCTTCCCTCATCTTCCTCCTTTCCAGACTCCACCTTCTTCCGCCCAGTCCCGCTCGACCATCCCCTCGCCGCCCTAACCTGCACCCTAACTCCTCTCCCCTCGCCACCATCTTTCCCGTCGACCACCACCTGACCTCGATCCCGCTGCTCCCCTGACCGCAGCAGCTTCCCCCGGCCACTTCTCTATCCCGCCGGAGCCAACAGCCCGACTTCCCCTGTCGATCCCCCGCAGCACCCCGTCCGACTTCAGACTCCCCCCCGACCCAACTGTGCAGACTCCGGCCACAGACTCCGGCCAACTGTGCAGACTCTGACCTATTCGCTCCGGCCGACTCCCACACCGGCCGTACTCCGACATCAACAGCCCCACAGCCGATGACCCGCTGTCCTAGCCCCGTACACGGCCAACCCGGACACAGCAGCATCCCCGTGACCCGGACACGGCAGATTCGAACCAGGACACGAAATAGTCACCCGGACACGAGAAATTCTCGTTCCCCGGAGCCCTGTTCAGGTAACCCGTTCTCTCTCCTCGTTATTCCCTTTTTTGTTTTGTCAGTTGTGTCGCGTAGACTGTGTAACCCTCTCGACGTCCGTGCAATCCGCTCGGTGCATTGCGTCCTGTGGTGATCGCAAACCGCTATCCAATAACAGAAAAACCAACGCCATGTTTTACCCCGGAACTGAGTGCGTCCCGCCAAACGGGACGACTTGTTCGTGCGTGGTCTTCATCGAAACGTGCGCGCCATTGATACGGACGTGCGGAATTTCGTAGAAGTTGATTTGGATGTGCATGCACACTGGAATCAACGCGTATCCGCTGACAACGCCCCGTATCCGCCTGTTCTGGAACACGTTGTAACTCTGGGTATACACGTCGAATCGAGACGAAACTTACGCCATCGGACTCGTAGTAATACGCTGGTCCTGTGACCCAAGTTTGGTTCGATTCTGAGAACGTTGACAAAATCGCGTATCGTGGGCCCCGCGGCTCCACCTGACGGGCGATTTTGTGATCGGCTCATCGGAATCCAATTCTGGAAGTTCCATTGGGTTTGTATCATCGTTCCTGACTTGTTGACACTAAGTTTGACGAATTTGGAGACCTTTGACCCTGACACATTTTTCGATGCAAAGCGGCCCACATCTGGACCCCGGTTTGACCAAAAATTGTCATTTTTGCCCCTGTATCCAAATTGGACTTAAGGACAGGCGTTTCTAGCTATTTGATATTTCTGAGACTGTCGATGATGTTTATTACATATTTTGGAGGAGTACCTGCAGGATTCACTAATACAGGGACATCTGTTGGTATTCAAACCCCAGGCAAGTGTACCTTGCCAAAACTTGCAGTCTTGTTACATATTTTCTTGATTCATTTATATTGTTGTGCATGCTTGACCTAGGACCGTGTGACTTACTTAGCGTCCAATTATTAGTCGGGTGCTAACACTGTACGCAGAGTTGTGTAACGTCACCTAGAGATGGACATTCGTGACCCTTTACATTCTCGTACTTGTCTTATCAAGTACACCATAACCCAGGACACTTGACACTATTCATGAGACATAATCTTCCTGAGATATTCATGGTAATTCTGTATAGGATACAGGTTTTATGACATAGACATTATATTCATAGATATTATATGACCGGTTGCATTAGCTATGATCGTGCGTGACATGTACATGAGACGTTGTGGACATGAGACGTGTGGTTACATTGGGTGGGGAGAGACACATAGGCTACAGGCTGTTTTATATATATCTACTACTATTGTGAGGCCGTAGACTCTCCAACAGAGCTAGGCACATCACATGTTATATATACCTACTACTATTGTGAGGCCGTAGACTCTCCAGCAGAGCTAGGCACATTACTTGTTATTACTGTTACCGGCTCCCCGACACAGAGCTTTTAGTGGTCTCAGCCTGAGTACTAGTGATGCTCTCACTTACATTTCACATAGATGGTTACATATTGACCCTATTTATTTTATTTATTTTCTGCACTGCATTATTTATTTGGCTTGAGTTATCTTATACCTTGCTATGTCCCCTGAGGACCTGGATCCGGATTATGTCCTCAGAATTAGCAGATGAGATCGACCCCGAGGTATACAGGACAGGAGCACTAGCAGGAGCAGGAGCAGGAGCAGACACTGGAGCAGTACCAAATCCAGTAGACGAGTGATCATCGAGGGTATCTTCTGAGTATCTACTGTTTCATACTCAGTATTTACTGTGGTTATCTTTATTCTTGTATCTTGACAGATGTATCAGACTCATTAGCGGGTTATTTCCCGAGTTTATATTTTATTGAGATTGATCTTGCTTATGATTCTGACGTTGTTGTATTCATTTCTGTGGATAAGATTAGTCTATCTAGACCCTTATTATTGTATTACAGCTTAAGTACGCCCCGATGGATCCATTAAATTGGGTTTGTCCATTGGTGTGTACTGCTGGCCATTGCCACGTGTCCAGTCCCTCGATATTTTGGGACTGGGGCGTGACATGGTTTTTATGGTAGCCCATGCAGGTCTACGACTAAATTGTTCGGTTTCAACTTAAGGACCGAGCAAGCCTGCAATATGAATAGGATAAGTTTTAGGATCTCATCCACAACTGACTATGACTCATCCTCCTTCCAATCCATTCCGTTGAATAACTGCATCCTGCTTGATTCATGTGCCTTCTCATTAGTTCCTTGAGTGTAGCCTTCTCCTAGAATATAGAAGTCCTTGTTGATAGAATGATAAGTAGGGTAACCTTACTATTAAGAGTACAGCTAGGATATTGACACACCCCTAAGTAGAACGCTTAATGAACTCTAGCGTCCCTCACCTATAGAATAATTTGCCATTATTTCTTGTTGTAGTCATGAATGACCTAAGAGTAGTATAGGCATTACTAAGAGCTAGTTAGAGATTTGACCCAAATGT
This sequence comes from Iris macrosiphon, assembly GCA_036927795.1. NCBI lineage: Eukaryota > Viridiplantae > Streptophyta > Magnoliopsida > Asparagales > Iridaceae > Iris > Iris macrosiphon. Next base: position 31,141,116 of record JAYESA010000020.1, on the reverse strand, counting down.
TTGACCCCAGTCTTGAAGAACCAATAAAAATCCGAGATCGAATGTTAGGACTGAACCTAATATGCATAGTGAGATAGTGTTAGGATATAGGTTCTTGTCGTGATGTTAGCAGACAATACCTCAGGAAGCCCAGAGCAACGAGTATGACATTCCCTATGAGATCATACCTCAAACACGGAGAATTGCTCGCCGCCTCCACCTTAGGAAACCATGATATTATCTAGAGCCCCATATTTTAATTTCATATGTTGTTCATCTGCGACCTTAACGTTCGCTAATGCGCAACGACTAAAATATGTTCTTCTTTCCTCCGTCTTTCAATTCGTGCCACCTAACACTTCTGATAGTAGACCAAGTAATTTTATTCCTTGTTAAGGACCCTTAGTTTGCTAGGATTATAGATGTAGTCTTGGATTTGAAAATTGTGTGCTTGGTAGTTAGAGTTCGATAAGTTTGAATTAATCTTGTAGATTGTGACCCGATGATTATCCCTTAGTGTTAAATCACGTAAGTTGTACCCCCACCTCGATACAAGTTATATTCCCTTTCCCTTGAGACTAGTAACCTTTCTATTTTTGCTATGGACACATGTTCTATGAGCACTATGATTAAGACTTAAGGTGGCCCTTACCTATATAATGTAATAGGAGACCCTAATAAGTACCAAGATCCTTCCTCATATACCCTAATAAGAGTTCTATTTTATTTACATGTGCAAGGTTATTTTGCAGGATCCTCTTAAGACTGTCACAGTATTAGTTTAATTCTTATAAGTTGGGTAGTATGCCTTACAACCTAGTATCACATAGTCCACTTGACCCATCGAGGCGGTGTAACTGAATGGCATTAATCGCATGCTAGCAAAAGATGACAGTGTTTATTCAGACAATAGAATTTAGAGGTATTTGCCCCTATTTGGTCGACTAGCGACTTAGACAAGGAGGTTGTATGATATCTGTAGAGATTGTAGAGTCTTTTATTAATGTTGTTTATTTTGTTTTTGTTTTGTGAACTTGAATAATTTATACCTCCTTTCATCAGCATCTAGCGTACTTATGTTTCATATACTACCTTGACTTATGATGCTATTTTATAGCCTAGTTTTGCAAGCTTACTCTTTATCGAGATTGTTCATGACATATGTATTATTGGGGAGGCCCACAATAATATATTTCAGAATCAGTGTATTACGGTCTGATCAACCATAGTGCGCTTGGTTCGCCCTTCGTATAACTACTTTATGTGGATTGAGATATGTAGTGATTAGTAGGCGAATATACTAGCCCTAGACATGTCTGATATATCGTATCGGTTACATAACTGTACTAATACGAGCATGCGAACAAGGGATTACCAAAATAGGATTTTAATCCACAACTGCTTGACAATTCCTATTTGAATTCTTTAAACGCCTTGATCCTGATACTTCTATTCTATTACCTCCCATTGAACTCCTTATTATTGATCTTCGTCTTCCCTTATTTCGGAAAGACGAAACCTCGCGTTGGGTATAAAGTTTGATACACAGAGAGTACTAGATATACCCCATAGGCCGATCACATACTTGAGGATTATTCTTTCGTAATTAAGGACATATCACATGTGATATGATCGGCATTGAAGTTTCGAGGATTGAATGACATGAGTAAATAAATTAATGAGTATTTTCTTAAAGTATATAGCCTTATGTGATAGATGGGTAAATTCCAAGTTGGGTAGCAGTGCATTGTCAACTCGAGAGGAATCTCTTTTAGATTGTGACCGAGTAAGATTAGATTGGGAGAGGTTCAAGCCATTTTAATTTTGAAAATTTAGAAGAATGACTAAGATGATGAGGATTAATCAATTGATATTGAGGACCCAATATTTATACCTTAAGTACATAATTTAAATTTTTGAACAATGAAGGTAGAATCATCAATTTGAATTTGGAGGATAAATATAGAATTTCAGACTTGAACATTGGTGGACTGCATTTAAATTATTTTTTAATTTAATGATTTGAGTTAAAATAAAAATTTGATGGTTGGACTACCTATTTGAAATATTGAGGATGTGAATAGAATTTAAAGAGTTGAAGCATACAAAAATGTATAAGTAAAAATGGGAATAATATTGGACTCTAATTACTTCTAGAGGAGATTATGATAGTTGAAGATCGTGAGGTAAAATTTATATGCGTATTTAAATCTTGAAGATGTTATATGGATTTAATTTAAATTTAGATGTGGATAATTTGATAAAGTAAGAAGAGATAACCATAGGTTAAATTTTGATTGGAACAATGGTCATCTTAACCTTGAAGTGATTGCGATGGATATGATTAGGATTTTAATTATCGCAAGGAGATTGCGATTGACTTGCCTTATGTACATGAAGGATCAATAAATTATGCCTTATTTTAATTTTGAGGACGACATTGTTTTAAGTTGGCTGGATTGTGAAACTTTCTCACCTAAGAATTAGACCTACTTAGCTTAGATAGTGAGATTGAGGCTAGCTCGAATCCACTTAGAAATAGAACACGGTATTTTTATTTAGTTTTACAACATGGTATCCCTTGGCGCACCTTACCATTGCTTCGATTATTGGAGCACTTCACGAGTTACTGCGTTCCTACAAATTCCACATCCTTGTCCTAGACATGCCCATCACCCAATTTCTATCTTTGTGCAACGTTTCAATGGTTGGGAACTTTTATGCAAAAGAGCAATTAGGTGTCCACATCATTGAAAAGACACATGAAGAAACCTATTTTCGCTCATGTGGATTTTTTCCATGATTTTTGGAATGTGCAAAGTGCAACATCGCCCACTCCGTTAAACCTAGCCCTGCATTTTAACCAATGCAAATCTTAGACCATCCTTGTCTTCTACCGTGGCTTAATTTTAATTTCGAGGATAAAATTTTTATAAGTTGGGTAGATTGTCATAACCCGGATTTTTCAGAATATTTTAAAACGTTTTCTCACAATTTTCTGTATTTTCTGGAATTAAAACTAAGGTATTTTATAATTAAAAGATTTTTTAAATGATATTAATTAATATTCAAATATTATGAAACTAACATTTTCTAGTGTAAAATGGAAAAGTGGACATAGGGTAATTTTTGGTGAATTTATTGGACTCCGAAAATATTTTTAAAGCCCCAAAAACTAATTTATAATTAAACCAAAATAAACCCTGACTAAACCCGGTTTATTTGGAAATAAACCGAATCGAACCGCAGTAAACCGAACCAAACCCACTCCTAACGGGTCGGGTCGGATCCGAAATGAACCCGACCCGGACCCGTTACCCAAAACGAAACCCTAATCCTAATCTCCGCCGGATACACTGTTCCGGCCCCCTTTAAAAAACCCTCGCTCCGCCGAATCACCCTCTCTCTCTCTCCTCTCTCCGCCGCCTGCAGCTCCTCCCCTCACCGCCCTAGCCTGAGTCGGAACCCCTCGACTCCTGCTCCTCCGCCCAGCCTCCATCTCCTTCCCCGACCCCGAGCCGCTGTGCTTCGCCGGACACGACCACCACGCCACCCCCTTCCCATCGTCCTCCTCCCCGCTCCGTCGACAAGCCCTAAACCCCGACGCCCTAGCCGCCCTCCTTCCCTCCTCTTCCTCCTTCCCCGACTCCACCTTCCTCCGCCTAGCCCCGCTCGACCATCCCCTCGTCGCCCTAACCTGCACCCTAACTCCTCTCCCCTCGCCACCATCTTCCCCGTCGACCACCGCCTGACGTCGATCCCGCTGCTCCCCTGACCGCAGCTGCTTCCCCCAGCCGCTTCTCCATCCCGCCGGAGCCAACAGCCCGACTTCCCCTGCCGATCCCCCCAGCACCCCGTCCGGCTTCAGACTCCCCCCCGACCCAACTGTGCAGACTCCGGCCAACTGTGCAGACTCTGACCTATTCGCTCCGGCCGACTCCTACGCCGGCCGTACTCCGACATCAACAGCCCCACAGCCGACGACCCGTTGCCCTAGCCCCGGACACGGCCAACCCGGACACAATAGCATCCCCATGACCCGGACACGGCAGATTCGAACCAGGACACGAAACAGTCACCCGGACACGAGAAATTCTCGTTCCACGGAGCCCTGTTCAGGTAACCCGTTCTCTCTCCTCGTTATTCCGTTTTCTGTTCTGTCAGTTGTGTCGCGTAGACTGTGTAACCCTCTCGACGCCCGTGCAACCCGCTCGGTGCATCGCGTCCTGTGGTGATCGCAAACCGCAATCCAAAAACATGAAAACCAACGCCCTATTTCACCCCGGAACTGAGTGCGCCCCGCCAAACGGGACGACTTAGTCGTGCGTGGTCTTCATCGAAACGTGCACGTCGTTGATATGGACGTGCGAGATTTTGCAGAAGTTGATTTGGATGTGCGTGCACACCGAAATTAACGCGTATCCGCCGACAACGTCCCGTATCTGCCTGTTCTGGAATACGTTGTAACTTTGTGTACACACGTCGGATCGAGACAAAACTTATGCCATCAGACTCGTAGCAATACGCTGGTCCTGTGACCCAAGTTTGGTTCGATTCTGAGAACGTTGACAAAATTACGTATCGTGGGCCCCGGGCTCCACCTGACGGGCGATTTTGTGATCGGCTCATCGGAATCTAATTCTGGAAGTTCCGTTGGGTTCGTATCATCGTTCCTGACTTGTTAACACTAAGCTTGACGAATTTGGAGACCTTTGACCCTGACACATTTTTCGGTGCAAAGCGGCCCATATGTGGACCCCGCTTTGACCAGAAACTGTCATTTTTGTCCATGTGTCCAAATTGAACTTAAGGACAGGTGTTTCTAGCTATTTGATATTTTCTGAGATTGTTGGTGATATTTATTACAGCTTTTGGAGGAGTACCTGCAGGATCCACTGATACAGGGACAGTTGTTGGTATTCAAACCCCAAGTAAGTGTACCTTGCCAAAACTTGCAGTCTTGTTACATATTTTCCTTGATTCATTTATATTATTGTGCATGCTCGACCTAGGACTGTGTAACTTACTTAGCGTCCGATTATTAGTCGGGTGCCAACACTGTACGCAGAGTTGTGTAACGTAACCTAGAGATGGACATTCGTGACCCTTTATATTCTCGTACTTATCTTATCAAGTACACCATAACCCAGGACACTTGACACTATTCATGAGACAGAATCTTCCTGAGATATTCATGGTGATTCTGTATAGGATGCAGATTTTATGACATAGACATTATATTCATAGATATTATATGACCGGTTGCATTAGCTATGATCGTACGTAACATATACATGAGACGTTGTGGACATGAGACGTGTGGTTACATTGGGTGGGGAGAGACACACAGGCTACAGGCTGTTTTATATATATCTACTACTATTGTGAGGCCGTAGACTCTCCAACAGAGCTAGGCACATCACATGTTATATATACCTACTACTATTGTGAGGCCGTAGACTCTCCAGCAGAGCTAGGCACATTACTTGTTATTACTGCTACCGGCTCCCCGACACAGAGCTTGTAGTGGTCTCAGCCTGAGTACTAGTGATGCTCTCACTTGCATTTCACATAGATGGTTACATATTGACCCTATTTATTTTATTTATTTTCTGCACTGCATTATTTATTTGGCTTGAGTTATCTTGTACCTTGCTATGTCCCCTGAGGACCTGGATCCGGATTATGTCCCTAGGATTAGCAGATGAGATCGACCCCGAGGTATACAGGACAGGAGCACTAGCAGGAGCAGGAGCAGGAGCAGACACTGGAGCAGTACCAGATCCAGTAGACGAGTGATCATCGAGGGTATCTTCTGAGTATCTACTGTTCCATACTCAGTATTTGCTGTGGTTATCTTTATTCTTGTATCTTGACAGATGTATCAGACTCATTAGCGGGTTATTTCCCTAGTTTATATTTTATTAAGATTGATCTTGCTTATGATTCTGACATTGTTGTATTCATTTCTGTGGATGAGATTAGTCTATCTAGACCCTTATTGTTGTAGTACAGCTTAAGTACGCCCCGATGGATCCATTAAATTGGATTTTCTATCGGTGTGTGCTGCTGGATATTGCCACGTGTCCAGTCCCTCGATATTTTGGGACTGGTTCGTGACATATGTGGTCGCCGACACGAAACTCTAAAGGTCTACGATGCAGATCTGTCCAATGTCGATGCCTATCTTATGCAATCCGAAGTCGCTCTCTGGTCTGCTTGAAAACCTCTCTGTCTGTGTGATCATTTTATGACCTAACATCTTTCGCTCACCAATGTCATCCTAAGCCAATGGTGATCTACACTTCATGTCGTATAATGCTTCAAAAGGTTCCATCTGAATATTGGCCTGATAACTGTTGTTGTACGAGAATTCAACCAAGTGAAGGTGATTCTTCCAAGATCCACCAAGATCTAAGGTACAGGCTCGTAGCATATCTTCCAAGGTCTGGATGATTCTCTTTGATTGTTCGTCTGTCTGGGGGTGGTAAGCAGTGTTGAATCTTAACTTGGTTCGCAAGCTCTTGTGCAAACTTTTCCAAAAATGAGAAGTGAACTGTATGTCTTGATCTGACACAATACTTACTGGGATACTATATTGTCTCACTATCTGTCGCATGTATATTTTAGCTAATTGTTCTGTAGAATGTCCTACTCGAAAAGGAAGAAAGTGAGCTATTTTCGTGAGACGATCCACTATTACCCAAACTGCATCTCGACCAGTCGGTGATCTAGGTAAACCAGTCACAAAGTCCATCGTAATGTGTTTCCACTTTCACTCTAGAATAGGAAGTTGCTACAATAATTCGGTCGGTCTCTGTTGTTCTGCCTTCACTTGCTGACATATCAGATATCGCGATACGAAGTGTACTATTTTTCTCTTCATTCCGTTCCACCAAAAATATTGCTTTATATCTTGGTACATCTTCGTGCCTCTCGGATGAATAGAATACTTAGAACTGTGTGCTTCAGTCATAACTTCTTGCCGAATATCCCCACTTGGTACGCATAAATGATTCCCAAACCTTAGCGTCCCATCCGAATGTATTGTCAACTCCTTCCAAAGACCCGACTCACATTCTTCTCGTAACTTTTGAATCTTCGGGTCCTCTGCCTGAGCTAGTTTGATTCTATCTACCAAAGTTGACTGAATCTGTAGGCTAACCTGAACTCATGTACTCTGTGAAAGTACTATCTCTATACCCATCTCTCGTAAGTCTTCTAGAATGTGCTTCTGAGTAGTCAACATGAATTCTTCACCTCTTCTGCTAAGTGCATCAGCTACTACATTAGCCTTGCCTGGATTGTACTGAAGTTCCACGTTATAGTTCTTTAACAACTCTAGCCACCTTCTCTGGCTCATGTTCAGGTCCTTCTGCGTGAATACATACTTTAAACTCTTATGATCCGTGAATATTTCTACTCGATCGCCATATAAGTAGTGCCTCCATAGCTTAAGTGCAAACACTACTGCTGCTAGCTCCAAATCGTGAGTTGGATAGTTCTTCTCATGATCTCTGAGCTGCCGAGAAGCATATGCTATCACTCTCTCTTGCTGCATCAAAACACATCCAAGCCCTTTTTTAGATGCATCACAGTACACCGTGAATCCTCCGGAGCCTGCTGAAAGAGTAAGGATTGGTGCAGATATTAACTTCTTCTTCAACTCTTCAAAGGATATCTGACATTCCGCTGACCACACAAATTTTACTTTCTTGTGCGTCAACCGAGTCAGTGGTGCCGAGATCTTAGCAAAATCTGACACAAATTTTCTGTAGTATCCTGCCAAGCCCAGAAAACTACGCACTTCTGCTACTGTCTTAGGAACTGGCAAGTTCTCTACAGCCTCTATCTTCTTGGGATCAACTGGCACTCTTGTTCCATAAATAATGTGTCCAGGAAAGGATATACGATCCAGCCAAAACTTACACTTACTAAGCTTCCCATATAACTGGTGCTCTAACAAAGTTTCCAGAACTATCCTGAAATATTCTTCATGCTCCTCCTAACTACGAGAATATACCAAGATGCCATCGATAAATAATACCACAAATCGGTCTAAGTAAGGCATGAAAATATGGTTCCTCAAGTCCATGAATACCGCTGGAGCATTAGTCAGCCCGAATGGCATAACTAAGAATTCGTAATGCCCATGTCATGACCTAAATATTGTCTTCGGTATATCATGCTCCCGGACTCACACCTGATGATATCTTGATCGTAAATCTATCTTGGAGAAGACTCTCTCTCCACTTAATTGGTTAAAAAATCATCAATCATTGGTAATGGGTACTTGTTCTTCAATGTTAATCCATACACAACCGCATTGATCCATCCTTCTTCTTCACCAATACTGCTGGTTCTCCCCACGGTGATGCACTGGTCCGAATAAACTTCTTCGCCTTCAGTTCTTTCACGTGTTTATATAACTGATCAAGTTCTGATGGTGACATAGGGTACACCTTCTGGGATACTGGTTCTGCTTCTGTCATCAACTATATATAGAACTCTACTGCTCTAACTGGGGGTAATCCTAGAATATCGTTGGGAAAGACATCCATGAACCTTCAGCTATCTTGGGCAGCGGGTTTGCTTCCCTTACTACTGTTGTGACTCCCCCCTTATGTTGTTCTCTTGTTATTATGCTAAGGACAAACTCTTCTAGACCAGGAATTCTAAACAACACTCTACCCTCACGACAGTCTATTATTGCATGACTGTCTCTCAACCAGTCCATGCCTAAGATAACGTCAAAGTTACCCATAGGGAACCCGATCAACTTTGAAGGTAATAAATGCCCACGTACTATAATTGAACATGCTAGGCACACCCTACTAACTTCTATGATCCCAATACCAGTGAGTATATTCAGCCTCGCTGGCAATGTCTCAAACTTCAATCCAATACGTGTCACATATTGTGCAGATATAAATGAGTGCGAAGCTCCAGAATCAAATAAAGATATGGCAGAAAAGATTGTAACGAAAATGTTACTTCTACTATGTCGCCCAACTCTATTGCTTCCTCCAAAGAGAAGGTGAGTGCCTGCCCTTGGCCTTGTTGAGCTCCCTACTGCTATCTTCCTTGCTGCCGTGGTTGCATCCCCTCCCTGTTGATTTTGTTGTTGCTGCCTATAAAGCTGGTCCTACGTCGGCAATGGACGCTGAGCTAAAGGTCGTGCTGCTACTGTCGATCCTCCTTGCTGCATTGCCCTTGGAGCTGTCAATGCAGGAAACTGTTGTACTGTTCTTCCTGGCCTCTGCATTAATAGACACATGGCAATCTTGTGATCAATGCTCCCATATCTCAAACATAGTCTGTTAGCTGTCCGACAAATATCCTGGATATGACCTCATTTGCCACAGTAGGTACAACCTGTCGGCGCTCCTCGTCGTTGTTGTTGCTGCTGTCTCGACTGCGGTCGCCGAGTTGGTACTGTCACTGTTGGAACTGTCGGCCTCCACAGTACTGAATCATGGATAGGAATGCCAGGTGATGGTGCTGACATTCGTGGTACTGGCCCTCCCTCATTGTTCTGTCCATGAGGCCTCTTCCGATCCACTCTTTTAGATGCCATCCTCTGGGAAGTAAGCTCAACCCTCTTGGCTGCTATCAATACCATCTCGAAGGTCTGATAGTTGTGCACCTCTACCATATGCAAGGTCTCCAAATGAAGTCCCTGCTGGAACCTCATTGCTCTCTCCAACTCCGTTGCCACCATAGTCGGAGCAAATCTGCTAAGTCGACAAAACTCTGTCGTATAGCCGTCTATTGTCCTTCCAGCTTGCTTGAGGTTAATGAACCTATGTTGCAACTCACACTGAGCCACAATCCCCAAGTACTTTGTCCTGAACTGGGTCCTGAAATTCTTTCATGAAATTGGATGCCTCATTCCTACCTCCATCGTAGCCCACCAATCTCTTGCCAGATCTTGGAGTTGTAGGCGAACCAAGTCAACCTGTTCCTCGGCCGAAACTTTAGCCGCTATCAGAATAGTCTCAATATTCTGGAGCCAATCATCCGTCATAATTGTGTCCTTCGTACCATCAAAATATCTTGGGTTCAGTATGCAAAATCTAACAGATGTCCCTGAATCTGTTCTCCCGCCTCATTCTAGGGCTGTCTGCAATCCTTGGTTCAACAGGACATTATGTTCCTGCTGCTGGAGCTGTTGTTGGTGATATTGTTGTTGCTGTTGTTGTTGCACCACTATCTGGTGTTGTTGGGCAGCCAACAATCCATGAATAATCTCTAGCAAAGCTGAGGTATATAGTACTGCTGGCACCGTGGGAGGTACAGGGATACCTGGAGCCTGTTGCTTTGTCCCATTCATCGCAGGCTCAATTCAGATCCTTGGTTGGGATTCCACAGGATTTTGTTCCACTGAAAACTCTGTCTTTCTTGGTGTTGCAGCATCGGGGAAGGAGAATCCCTAAAAAAGAGCACAAAAAACAATAAGCACAGGACGAGAAGGAACAATGAAGCAACCAATCTAGAAGAATTCAAGCTGAGTATCAAAGTAGACGAATTTAGAATTTCAAGAAGGATCATGATTGATTGAGACTCCTATAACCATGACACCCCACAAGTCTAAAGAACTGACCTGCATGGGCCACCACTAAAACATTGTCATGCCCCAGTACCGAAATACGGAGACGGACATAGCCAACTACCCCGTACAAGGTACTATATGTCGTGCGACGATCACGGCTGTATAAGACAAGGGGTGCATGCTACAATCAAGTCTCCTATGGTCAAGAACTTCTATGTCTCGATCATTCAAACAAGAAACAGTAAGCATAGAGCATATATGTCGTACACCTTTGAGAACGAGCTTCTCACCAAGCTCCGTTGTCAAGTGCACATCACCGATGCCCATAAGTGCAACTGCCCCCTTGTTGCCCATCTTCATATGTCCAAACTTGTCTCCGTGGTATGACGTGAGGATCCTCCTATATGGATTGGCGTGATATGACGCCCTCGTGTCCATGACCCAATCGTAATCATGACACTTGCCACAAGGTTCCTCTATGTCGGTTGCTGCAAAGATGATATCTCTCATAACCGTGAGATCCTCCTGATCGTCCTTGTCTTTGGTATTCTCAGCTTTGAGCTTCATGTAGTTCCTCTTGATATGACACATTTTGCCACAATGATAGCATCCCTCCTTGCGGTCCACCGTTGCAAGATCCCAAGAACTCTCCCCTGTCCTCGCCTGTGACTTGAGTCTTTCCTTCCCGTGGGAAGCCACAAGAGCGGACTCCTACGACGATTCCACTTGCTTACACCGGACCTTCTCGTTCAACAAGCTGCTTTTGACTGCCTCCATCGTGACAACTCTATACGGAGCGAAGTTGCTCACCGACACCACCAACGTCTCCCAGCTTTTCGGCAGAGAACTCAAAAGCAGAAGAGCCTGAAGCTCATCCTTAATCACCATCCTCCATGTACTTCGAGTTGACGAGTTGGCAAATCAGAAACGCCTTGTTGCCAGCCGTCTTCCTTTCGTACAACAAATGCAACTTCTCCCACAATGCTTTTCCAGAACTCTCCATGGACACGTGGTGAAACACCGAGTCGTCCAACTATTGGCTGATGAATCCAACAGCCTTCTGATCCAGTCATTTCCAGTCATCAACACCTTTGTCCGTCGGTTTGGCGTTATCGTCCTCCAACGGACCATGCAAGTCCTTGCACCAGAGTAGATCCTCCTTCCTTGGCTTCCAAATCGCCCAGTTTTTTTCTATGAGGGTGATCATACTAGTGTTCATCTGCTCCGTAGACATAGTTGCACATTTCCTCTCGAGAAGAACCTGGCTCTCATACCACGTATTGGACGCGACGCGGAAGCGTTTGCCAACCCACCTGAGATAACCAACCAATCTACGAATATCAAGCACAGATGAAGACAAGTATATGGCGATGACTACGTCACTGGACAAATCCCAATATTTATAACTCAAGATGAAATTACAAGATTACAAAAAATAATGTTGAAACCCTTTGCCCTAATAGGTTCAACCCCCTCACCACATTCAAGAAGGAATGACAAATATTATAATTGAAATTCACTCACCAACCCGTAGCAATTTTTCTAACCAAAGTTGACGACTAATCGATTAGATCTTTTATTCCTTCTGTCTTGTATGGAGAAGAACCCTAAGAGCAAAGCACAGACTTTCTTTTAGATTTTCTTGTGGACGAGCACCTCGAATCTCCACATTTGTGTATGCTTTGTGCCTCCACCCTCCTCCTATATTTATAGGATGAAATCATATTTTAGGTCATAATAGGATTTCCTAAATAGAAAATCTTAAAATAAGAATCATATTACACCTAAAATAGCCCAACACCAATTATGGAAGTCCAAATATGGTCAGATTAAATATTTGATACAAATTTGAAATCTAATTAAATCTTACATTTAATATAGATTTTCAAATATATCAAATCAAATATTTGACCATGTTTGGGTTCCAAAATTTACCAATTTTAGACTGGATCCAAACACTTCCTCTCTTCTCTTTTTTCCCAAAATCCAAACTCTAAATTCCTTTAATTCCTTCACCAGCAGCCATGGCGGTGGCGGGGAGATCGAAGGTCAGGAGAACTTTGTCTATTCAGTGACATCGACGACGACTACGACGACCTCCATATTCAGAGACGAAGACGACGACCACCACCACCACCACCACCATGACGACGACCGTACCACATCAACGCCGCCAACCGAGCTTGCGGTGACACGCAAGGCAGCCCGGGACACGTGTCGAGACGAGCTCGAGTGGCGTGCATGGATGGAAGGCTTGGGATGCGGACTGTCATTTGAGAATCTTTTTAACTGTTCTAAAGATGAAATACTGTCAAAATGCAAGGCTTGGGATGCGGACTGTCATTTGAGAATCTTTTTAACTGTTCTAAAGATGACATACTTTCATAACTAGAAGACCTAGGTTGACTGAAGGATGGGTTAGCATGCTCTGACAAGCCTTCTGCAGTCTTAGATTGGTGCTGATTCAGAATCTGGACATTCGAACTTAAAATACTTTGGCCTAAAAGGGCTATAAAGCGCCGACCTCGTCAATTTACCGGGTTACACAAGCCTATTGCTTATAATATAAAAAAAATCTATTAATAAAAAGCCCTTTTTTTTATTCTCGTGTTTGAGGATGGAGGTTCAAGTTCTCATTATCTTAGGTTGTTGTCTCTCAGCGGTGTTTCTGTGTTGTGTCAGGTGGTATCAGAGCCTCGATGTGTCAAGAGGTACGATGGGAACCAACGACAACGAAGTGACCAATAACTCCATGATGAAGTAAATGGGGGTTGGAAGCATTTTTGCGGCAGTCCGTCACATGAAAGTCTCTATGCATGATCAAACTCTCCGTGTCCAGTGAATCAAGCAGGGAGGAGGCAACCAGTTCATGATCCAGAAACGGCGTCACGGGTGAACGACTCATGTGACCCCTTGAAAGATGGATAAGTACCGGCACGAGAACATCGTCCACGGAGAGGTCTTTATATCTGTCAAGTTCTAGCAAGGAGGAGTTCGATTATTTCTTCAGGCAGGGTCGTGTTGTTGATTATGGCGATGACATGTTGTCTGACCGACGCGACTATAACGGTAGGCACGACGTTGGTGGACGTGATCGATATGACAACTAAGGGAGGAATAATTTTCGCGACAACGGGATCAGTTCGACGACGGTTATGTTTATCAACGTGGCATTTGTGGGGAAAGTTTGTATGGGAGAGGAGATAATTTCAAGGTGAAGGTCGATATTTCGATCTTCCATGACGATCTCGGCATCAAGAAGTTAATGGATTGGTTGTCGGAGGTGAATAGGTTCTTTGATTACATCGAGATCTTTGCGGACACGAAGGCGAAGTTGGCTATTAGCTCAGAGCCATTTTCTAGATTGTGGAATTGATCTCCCTCCATATTTGAGAAGAGGTATCAAGCTTTTCCTTCTCGTTTAAAGTACCAAGTTATGTTATCCCTCTGCAACTTTCTGTACTTTTATTCATTCTATTTGGTTTCGTAGTTTTTACTAACATAAATATTTGTGATTACTTAACTTGTAGGGATTTAAGGACCTGAAGGGAAAAAAAAGAAGAAGAGAACAGTAATAAATTACAACAATGAAATACCCATATATGGTGATTCACATCCTCCGCAAAATTCAAAACAATCTTATTTGTCACTGTAAAGAATGTGAAAAAAAAAAAATACTATATGACAATCTGAAGAAGTCGTCCAATCCTCTGCAAGAGTTCTAACTAAGACTTGAACTATGTCACAAAAGAAAACCAAATTTCAGTTACATGTTTGACAGGAGTTTCTATTTCGACTCCACTTGGCTTGGCACTGCAGGCTGCATCAGAAACAAGCAATCATTAAGTTTCAAGCTGACATTAAAGCTCACTATGAAATTCAATAGAATCTACAAATAAGTAAATAAAAAGCTTGATGAATATGAACTGTAAAACATTTAATATCTAAACATATGTTTTATACTGTATGTAAGAAATACAAAGATGCAAGTTTTATAATCTTGTTTGTTCTTTTTTCTATCAGTTATTTTCCTCCTTCAAGCATTCTTCCATCATATTGGGGTTGGCTATGGAGCATAATAAAGCTCCATAAAAGAATTAACAAAGTTTTATGTCCCTCTGTCAACCTCACGTCGAACATGTGCTAAATTTCCTAGCCAAAATATCTATAGAGTACCATGCATGATAAAACATAAATGCATAGTGCCAGGTAGGTAGACCTATATTTTGGGTCATGCAATTTAAGCTTATGTAACCAAGGAGCACCCCCATGTCCCCCTTAGTGTAGAAAAGAGTCTAGAGAGAATTCTTGAGTGGCCATTAAGGGAGTCTTCAAGGGAAAATGAGAGAGTTCGTTGGAGATCTCGTAAGGAGAGGATTTCATATTACGGTATTATGTGTGTAATCTTTGTAAGGTTCTCTTGTCGATTCAATAAAGTTATTTCTTCCTTTGTCTCATGGAGTATGTTGAGATTGACCGAACCACGCTAAATATTGTTGTGTTATTGGTTTGTTATTTATTCAGTTATTTGTGCCTAGCTATTTACTCATCACCATAAAGTTATTGTTGTTTGTGTCGCTTCCGTGTGTGCACGACTCACAACACTGAAATGAGGGGGAGATAGAAGGGCATTGAGGTTAGGTTTTCGAGTGAGGGAGGAGAGGGGCAAGACATAGTGGTGGTCGGCTATGGTGGCTGTGGAGGGGCTAGATTGTGGAAGAGGAGGAAGAGGAATCGAATAAGAAGATTCGAAGTTACTAGTTTAAAGTTTTTACTCTCCATCATATTGAAAAATCCAGGGTATAGGATGTAAAAAACTATTGAGTTTGGGCCATGTAAAGGTATTGGAGGAAAGTTGTATTTAGGATACTAGTTACTGGTCACATATATAAATAACTTTAATAGATTCAACCATGAGAGAGAGATGAGAACTTTGATTTCAAGAGTTTAGCAGCATGGCGTTTTATTTATTTATTCTTGAAACCTTGAATTTATTCTTGAAACCTTGATGCTCTGTACCTTTGCTATATTTATTTTCATCAATGGTAACAGGTTTTGCTCTTTTCACATTAGAACTCATGTATCTCACTCACTTATTATGTTAGATCATATCCTTTATCATGTTTTATGTAATGCTATGTTACACGAATACAAAAGACATATGGATAAGGACATGGTATGGATACGGGATACAAGTATTTTAAAATAGGTACAATATACACTCACCTGTGTTGTATGAATACAGACACAGGTGAACATGATACGGGTACAAAACCATTTTCCCGTGTCCGTGACAACATATTTGTAATGTATTATTAATCCCTCTTGAGAATACACTATTTTAAGAAATGAAAGAGCGATCAAATACTAGTCGACCCAAAATTTGGGCGTAAAAGTTTCGATGTTGTTGTAAAGAACAAGTGTATCTCATTCATAGTGCCTCGGATGTATTAAAATTGTCTCAAGAACTTCCCTGGCTCCATTAGAAGTGTCCTTGCCAACCAATGCTTAGTGTGCAGCTCAAACAGAATCTCGCTACATAATTCATGACTCACTATTTTGAGTTCCTAGAAATCAATAGTTTGATCCGTACATTTAGTTGTAGCATGATTATATAAATTAATGGATCAAAGTATTAAAACCACTTAATTGTGTCTGTGTTATTATATACTTTTGGATCATAAGAAAGAGTAAGATTCTGTTATTATGGTCCATACTCATATCATTGAACCATGTGTTTTTGAAGTTGATGCAGGGATACAATGTTTTCACTAAACAAGATGTATTTTAATTTTTTTTTTTTTTTGGTTATTGGTAGGTGTTAGAGATCTCAATTAGCAGTGTAGGTTTAAAAATGATGATGCTCGACCATATATTTTATAATAATATTCTCCCACTGAAAAAAACCATTTGTGTAGCATGAAGTGTGAAGAAACCAACAATTCTCAAACATGACACTTGTTAAATGTGTTTATAATTTGAAATACATATATTTTTAGGATACTCCGCATACATGTTGATGGCATGTTGATTGTTTCCAAGAGTATGACGGAGACAAGGGCACTTAATGCTTCATTGAGTACAAAATTTGACATGAAAGACTTAGGTGGAGCAAATAAGATCATTGGGATAAAAATTCATCGAGACAGGAAGGCTGGAATGCTATGTTTATCCCAAAGAAAGTAAGTAAAGAAGGTGTTGGAGAGATTCAGCATGAAGGACTCCAGACAGATGAGCACCCTAGTCGTTAGCCACTTCGAGTTATCCTCCAAGGAGTGTTCGAAATTAGAGGATAAGAACGTAAAGATGTCTCAGACTCTGTATGCGAGTAAAATGGGATTGTTGATGTATGTTATGGTGTGCACCCATCCTGATTTATCGTATGCAGTCAGTTTGGTGAACTGATACATGTCAAATCTAGGAAGGCTTCATTGGGAGGCCATAAAGTGCATACTTCGGTATCTTAAAGGCTCTATAGATCTCAATTTGTTATTTCACAAGTTAGAATACGGATCGAACCAATTGTAGGGGTGTATTGTTGATTACATTGGTGACTTGTATAAGAGTATCAACTACGAGATATGTACTTTATCCTGACTCCGTAGTGAAAAATATCACGATATCCTGAATTGTCGACTTCCTACTAACTGAAAAATCTGCAAGTGTAATCAACATCCAAGTCAGAACACATGGTGACAGTCGAAGCATCGAAGGAGACCATGTGGTTAAGAGGCCTTGTTAGCAAGTCTAAGTTAGAGAAGGTGCAGGTTCCAATGTTTTGTGACAGATAAAACACAATTCATCTCGCAAAGAATTCAATATACTATAGTTGGACAAAACACATCCACTTGCAATATCACAAGGAAATTGATCTTTTGAAGATTGATACAACGGTGAACCCATTATATGTGCTAACAAAGGTGATTCTCATTGAGAAGCTTAAGTCCGTCTTGACTTTTCAAGTGCTCCGGGTGGAGGAAACTTTTCGACCTCGCCTAGGAAGGCGTTTCACGATTCTAGACAAAGATTGTGTTAGCAGCTGTATGCAGTTTCAGACAAGACTGTGGTGGTGGCTAGTTTCGTTTTTTTAGCTAAAGTTTGTGTCGGTTGGGAGAAAATCAAAGTGGAAGCTAAAGTTAAAAGAGCATGGAGTTATCAGCAATATTTTGATGAGATGACCGGTTGAATTAGAAGTCAAGGTGGAGACTGTTGTATATGTCTCGTATTCAACTAGAGAGCTCTATAGACCTCTTCCTATAATCGGAGATACCCAACAGCAGTCGAAGCAACGTATCATGGACTGAAATAACCAAGAGTGTCAGGGCGGTACCGTCGACATACCAGAAAGTGCATTTCGTTCCGACAAGTTTGGGTACAAAGTTTTTGCTCACTAAGCATACATGCGACAAGCTGTCAATATGTCATTGGCTCGTGTTCAGGATGAAATGAAGAACGGCCCAGATTCAAGATGCTATATTCGACGGTCCAGTTTGCCCCTGACTTTGGAGATTTGGAGAGATCCTTTAAGACTCTTCTCGTGTCCTAATCTAGTAGGCTTGAATCTTGAGTTCTTGAGAGAGTTCTTGAGCAAAAGGGCAATTTTTCTTAGGGTTTGCTAAGGAGGTCATTAAGGGAGTCATCAAGAGGAAGAATGAGATAGCTCGTTAGAAGAGGGTTTCACATTACGGTATTATATGTGTAATAATTGTATTGTTTTCTTATTGATTCAATAAAGTTATTTTTCTCCTTATCCTGTAGAGTAGGTCGAGCTTGACCGAACCAAGTTAAATATTGTTTATTTATTCTTGTTGCTATTGTTCGGTTATTTGTGTCTTGTTATTTTTGTTGTCGTAAGGTTATTATTTGTTAGCTTCCGCCGCCGCTGCGTTCGGAAACACAACAATTGCGGCAGTCTTGGATGTATATGTGAATATGTATGAGATTTCCTGTAAGTTTGTGGTATTACTATATTTAAATGCATACAATAGGTAAGTGCACATGGATTTCAATTCTCAGAGAGCAACACTAAATTCAAGTGTGTCAGTCATGCTTGTAATTTTAGTACTAAACCTACCTAAATGGTAGGGTGTATAATTGTTTTCATAGTATGTCTGCACTTGCTATCTCATTAGAAGTAACCAAAAAAAAGAGCTTACCTGCATACGCTTGCAAATTTCTATGACTTCAGTAATAGGTGCCCAGTCCCCGAAATTTCTTTCAATGAACTGGTAACCTATACCTCTCTTCCCACTCCCAATTATGAACATCCCTCCTTTGATTTCCCCTTCCCCTCGGAAATTCTGGTCTAACCCAATTGCCTTGGCGCGCTTATAGTTGGAAATTGCACGAGAGTTGAGTAGAAACCCGGTTACAAACTTGTCCTTGAGCAGAACTCCGCCCCCAAGAGCTTTAAAAAATTCCAGTGCTCGGTCAACAATTACAATTCCTCCCCAATATCTAGGCCAAAACTCTTTAACCTGTTATTATCAAAAGTGATCCCTTAGCTGGCACTCCATGAAAGTATAGAACAAGAGGGAGAATCGAGCAGATATATATAGTTCACCTCAGATTCTATTTGTTCATGCAGAACAGCAATTAGCTGAAACCCCAATGCATCAAATATAGGTTTTCTTGCATAGAGCTGATGAGCCTCAGCTCTGCACATGATACACCTGCACAAAAGAAAGAAAGATAAAGAGGGTAATGTAAAAGCTAATTTGCTACTTAAATACCTTGAACTATCACTCTCTTTTGATAAGTGCCCTGGGCTATGTCTACCTGTAACTATTGCCTATTTTTGCAAACGTCATTTACCAAAACACAATTTTGTCCCTAACCTTACCAACTTGACAGGGGGTGCTGCAGGTTGAGTGCGAGATGTGTGTGTGTGTTGGTTGGTTGGTTGGTTTGGGGGGATTGATTTTCTAAGGGCAGAATTATCCAACGGAGCATAGTTATGTGCTACATTTGGAAGTTTAGAGTAGCAAATTGCTAATAAGAAAAATTCAGGGTAATTTGTTGCAAATGAGTGATAGTTCAAGATATTTAAGTTGTAAATTAGCCTAATGCAAATAATCTGGTTAATTGCAACTGGCATTGACCATTACCCAGGTCGACGAACACATAATATGACAGCTGGTTTATCACGCCACAATACTGAAGCCTTCATAGGTGGAGCTTTTGTAGTCACTAAGCGTTCCATGCCTACTTTGTATTCTGGTGCAAGCTTCTGAACTGAGATGTTTTCTATAGAAGAGTATGGAGCTACATCATCCACGATTGGCGGAGGTTGGATGAAACCACATAACCTAGGTTCCGCTGGCTCAGCTGCAACAATTCCCTTGAAAAGATACCCTTCGTTGATCTTTGGGTCTATTACAGATTGCTCAATGGACGGCGCATGAACTGAGCTGAAGGTGGTCTTGTAGTTCACTAACTTCCTCGGACATGCTAGAGATCCATCCCCATGGCTTTTATCGTTATAACACATGTTTTTTCCTCTTGCAGGAAGCTTGAAAGAAGGTGGTAATGAGATCTTACAAGCAGTGGCTCTATCAACAAAACGTGCAACGTGGCCTCTCCTCATTCCAAACAGTGAAGAAAGAACAACAGTGCTTGTATTCAGTAGCTCAGTCAGAGTCTTCCCAGAGGCTTCTAGCCGATCAGCATATTCCATCAAGGACCGGTCATGCAGATATGATCTGATCTCCAATGCTTCCTAAAAGGAAATTATTAATAAGTTGATGCATCATTAGATACTAAGGTTTTACGAGATAACTGGTGGAACATATTAATTAATTGATATCCTTTTCGGGGAAGAGTTGAAGGAAATAAGAAGCATAAAGAAAGAACAATCGGAAGTTTAAAGTATAAAAAGTAATTATAAAACTGGGAGTAGTCAATATGTGAAAATTGTCTTGAGATATATTAACATACCCTAGCAAACAGCTTAATTATTAGGTGTTCATCTAGCCCGTATCACCATATGCGAAATTGTAACAAATTTCATCAATCTTATCCCAGATTTCTCTCGCCCTCTGATCCATTTCTCTCTCATCTGTTGATTTAATTAAAGTGAAACCACTATGCAGGTTGGATACCTCTTTTATATTTCTGAAGTGAATCCAGTATGCATTTCAGCAGCCTCTGGCATTCATTTGAAGCAACCCAGCCATCTTCATCAATAATTGGTCAGTTGGCAACTTGTTTTGTATTTCCTGAATCTCATGTATGGCTCATTATCTGTATAAATAGTAATGCTTTTTTTTCCCCTCTATCCGTGCTTTTGTTATTACTCATTGTCATTTAAGTATGACCTTCCTAAATTTGCTGATACACATCATCTATATTTCTCAGCCACTCTCATTGTATACATATGCTATCTATCTATTTCCATTGTTAGTGACATGTTCAAGAATTGATATTATACTGATATCCTAAAGGTTTACTGCAATTATATATTTGAACACTTTCACCTTATAGTTACTTCCAGTAAAAATAACATTAGTAGAGACAAAACGCAATGCTCCTCCCATAATTTTGTATATTAACTAGAAGTTCCCTTCATGCGTTTTATCCATATAACCAAAGTGTAAAGAGAGCTTCTATGGCAACAATTAATTTGCAAATGTCAAGACATGCTTTGATGATATATTATTTTGAATTTTCTTGTTTTTCTTTGATATGGTTGTAATTTTGTGAGAAATGACTCAAATGAGTTCATAGGGGATGTACAAATGCCTGGTTGATGAAAGTATAAAAAGCCATCTTAGCATGCAAGATGAGGATATGTTACTGACCAACTAAGCTTAAAAACCACATCATTGAAGTACATCAAGTACGAAAAGTTTATGAAGAAAAACTCTTTACCAAAGCAATATAAATAGGGATTGTCAGATCATAATTGTATAAAATATAAATGTCTATAGGTTATTGACCACTCCCTAGGGGCTATGCAGGGTACTGATATGGAGCGTCTTAAAAAAATGATGTGGTGTCTTATTATAATTGAGGTATTCTGAGACCCAACATTAGTAAGATCGATACCGAGTATAAAAAAGATTTGATTTCTCTCTTATTCTTTATAAGCATAGATTTAGAATAATTCTCTGACTATCTTAATAAGAAGCAAGCAGTAAAACTGATATAACTCAAGTATTGTGCCGTCCGAAACATAAGCACACATCTTTATTGAGGAAACTAGCATTATCACACACCTAAATTCAGAAGTATCAGGTCTTCTTTTAGAGAATCTACTTTTAAACTTCACACTGTTTTATTCAGTCCTTTGTCTGAGTCCTTAATTCTTACTTCACAAGGCAGTAGACATTGGAGACGGAGGAAGCAAGGATGAAGGCTAACCTTAATTTTGCGGTGGGGACAATTATCTTGGTAATAACCAATTTTTATTTATAATAACTGAAGAATACAAATATGGTAAGACTTTAATAAGTCGATAATACAAATATAGACTAATACCCATATGTAAATTCAACAAGGAAAGATTGACTCTTGACTCAATCTATAGATATAGGTTGAATCTTTGACTAAATCTAATAGACCCAAAAACCTATGAACCTTAAAATAGACCCAAAACATGCTATTTTCTTCAACATTTTTCATTGATTTCTTTTATCCCTTCTATTCCTATTTCTCCATTTCCATATTCCTCTTACTAGATATTTGGTTTAGCTCTTCTCCCCTTCTTTCCCCCTCCGATCATCGTTGGAGACTCCCGAGTCCCTCTTTACCGAGCGTTGTCGTCTCCTCGTAACCGTCGACCAACCCCTGCAGCATGACCCTGCCATTCATCCTCATCATCTAGGTTGAATTCGCCTTCCTCTTCTAGACCACCACTGCCACTCCCTGCTCTCATTATGTTTTTCTTTTCCATCTATATATATATAAAGAAGGTAATTTTTCATGATTACTCCCACCGGTATTCGAAGACAAGCCCATTCGGGTCTAATTTCTCCACACGCTAGCCACTTGGGCTAAGAGGACTTGACTATATATTAAGTTTTAATAAGGCAATATGTGTAGCATTTCGTAAAAACCGGAGAATCATGTTATGAAGGGAGAAGATTACAGTCAATTTAATTGAGGTACACAATGGGTGAATTGTGAGAAAGAGAGGAAAGATGAACATCAGTATACTGTTAGTATGA